>JAAFCE010006156.1:4982484-4994341 GCA_013389805.1 Trigoniulus corallinus | reverse complement strand
GCCATCTTGTAGTGCTATTTCGATCTAAGGTTATGGCACTCCTGCGGTACGCTGCCCCTTTTCTGTCTAGTCTTACTAAGGCGAATCTGAAACCTCTTCGTTTCTCTTATAATAGAATCCTTCGAGTTATCTTCCATCTTCCTCCCTGGGTTAGTGTTACCCCTTCTGGGAGAAAGTATGGCGTTTTTCCCCTTGCAACACTGTTAGTCTTTTATCAGCTGTCCGAGATTGCCCGTGCTCTAAAAAACAGGACACACCCTCTTCATTCGATTGTTGAGTTTTTTCAAGCCGATGTATCTCTGAGGCGAGTCAGAAGATTTAGGTTTGTCCCTGCCAAACCGTTTCCTGACTGGAGGGGTAAGATGTTCCCTTATGCACTCTTTAGTCGCTGGAACGACTTACCCTTCTCAGTTCGATCTACCATTTTCCTTTGTTCCTTGCTGCGCTGTATGCGAAGTTGTAGACACTTTAACAATAAGTTAAGCAATGCCCTTTGGCATGAGTCTGTTCCCTAAGGGGTACTGGTTTTGGTTGGCCATTGTCTATATATTGTTTTCTCTATCAATATTTGTACATGTAATGTATGTTTAATAAATAAATAAATAAATAAATCATCAAACTGTCATAAAGACTGAGAAACTGTATGATGTTTTGGAGAAGTATCCATTTCTGAAAGTCCCTGAACATGTAAATAGCTTACATTATAGTTTCATTGTTTGATTTTTACATTATTGATTTTCTATGATAAAATCAAGTGTTTTTCTGATAAAAAAACCTGGTATAACTCACTGATTTTGAAAAAAGGACAAATATCCACAATGAAGGCTGCTAGGCAGTCTATAACTGCTCCAACAGTTTTGTTAGTAACAATCTTAAAGTAGGACAAGATTATGGCACAAAAAAGCGACCTGGTAGGCCAGAAAACTTTGCACCCCAGCAAAAGAGAGTCATTTGCCAGATGTTGCAAGAGGGATCATCATCACTGCTGTTGTTGTTGGTTTTGGTTTTAGGGCCCATTAACTACAATGGTCATTAGGGCCCAGAAAGACAATCAACATGGTTGTTTGTTTGTTGTTTGTTTGTTGTTGCTTTAGGGCCCATCAACTACAAAGGTCATTAGGGCCCAGAAAGACACATCACCATGGTGGGGGTGTAAAAGGCCATCCCACCATGATGGCAATAAAAAGGGCAAAAGGCCAATAAAAGTAATAATAAAAACGCAATAGCCTAATAATTACTCAAAAAAGAAATACAGGCAAAAGCCAAAACAGACATATAAATAAAGGCAAAAGCCAAAACAGACATATAAAAAGGCAAAAGCCAAGACATACATAACAAGAAAAGTGGCAAAAGCCAAAACAGAGAAGAATAAATGTGGCAAAAGCCAAGACAAACACAGAAATAAAAAGGCAAAAGCCAAAACAGACAGAATAATAATTGTGGCAAAAGCCAAAACAGACATTACAATAAATGTGGCAAAGGCCAAAACAAATACAGACACAAAAAGCAAAAGCCATATAATTCAAAATAATTAGAAAAGGCGTCTAAAAGAAATATCATAAAATTCAAATTTTGTGAAAGAGGCCAGCCTCCTTCACAAATACTAGCAAGCTCTCCACTGCCTGAGGGTTATCCCCAAGTGATGTGGAGAGCTCTGCGCTGACTCCCAGTCGCCATCTAAGTTCTTGGTATCTCTCACAGTGACTAAAGATGTGCGCCACTGTGAGAGGCTCCCAACAGAAGTCACACCATGGCTGATCCTCACCCCGTAGAAGGTAAGAGTGGGTGAGGAAGGTGTGACCGATTCTCAGCCGAGCAAGCACAACCTCCTCCCTCCGCGATTGGCGGCACGAGGACACCCAGTGCACTGGAGTGTCCTTCAGCGTGCGGAGTTTGTTCGTGGTTTCCGCAAACCACTGGGCCCGCCATTGGTCGTGGATGGCCCGCCGCACCATCGGGAGTGCATCGGAGGAGGGGACAGCAGGGTTTGGTATATCTGGCAAGTGGGCCACCTGACGGGCATGGGCATCCGCCCTCTCATTGCCCATGATGCCAACATGCCCCAGGACCCACATAAACAACACTGTCTTGCCCTGCTTACGAATCACAAGCAGCAATCTGTGCACACCCTGGACGATGGCATGTCTGCCATATAGGGTGTGCAACAGCTGAAGGGAGCACAAGGAGTCAGTCGCAACAACAAAGTGTCTGTCATTCAACACTTGGATGAGCTCTAGTGCCCTGTGCAGAGCGGTGAGCTCTGCAGTTAAGACACTGGCAATGCCTGGAAGGCGGCCCCCCATGAGATGATCAGTTGTAAAGACTGACCAACCCACATAGGAACCATCCTTCGACCCATCCGTGTAAATAAAAACATGGCCTCGATAGGTCCAAGAGAGGCGTCCGAACTCTTGTTGGTACAATGACCTATCGGTACTGGTTTTGGGTAAGGCTGCAAGCATTAAATTTAAACTTGGCTCTGGCACTGTCCAGGGCGGCACAGAGGCCGGCAGTGCAGGCTGCACCCTAGGTAGAGTCACACCCAGGCCGGCAAGACAGTCCATCCAACGCACACCGAATGGAGGGGGAACCCCCTGGCGGCGGTTGAATGGCCGTCTCACAATGTCAATAAAGACGGCTGGGTGTGTAGGGTGCTGTGGCTGACCCTTCAGCCGCAAAATGTATGCAGCTGCCAGGCACTGCCGCCGCACAGTCAATGGTGGCTCACCAGCCTCAGCATAAAGGCTGAGTACTGGACTTGTGCGGAACGCCCCAATGGACAACCGGATGCCAGCGTGATGAACACTGTCCAGCATCCGGAGAGTAGATGGAGCGGCCAGGCCATATACGCCGCAGCCATAATCGAGACGGGATCGAACGAGTGATCTGTATAGTCGAAGCATCACCGTTCGATCTGCCCCAAAACCAGTTCCCTGCAGGCACCGCAGAATATTAAGGGAGCGAAGGCACTTAGCCTTCAGCTTCTTCAAGTGCGGGACCCATGTCAGACGGCTGTCAAAACGGAGACCAAGAAAGCGGGCCGCCTCTACAACTGGCAGGAGGCGGCCATCCAGGGTAAGCTGAGGCTCAGGGTGAAGCCCTCGCTTACGACAGAAATGCATGGCAGTTGTTTTGTCAGGGGAGAACTTATAGCCACGCGAGGCAGCGAACTCGTGGGCACTGTTTAGTGCGAGTTGCAACTGGCGCTCAATGCCAGTTGCATCAACATGGTGGGGGTGTAAATGGCCTTCCCACCATGATGGCAATAAATATGGGCCAAAGCCCACTAAAACTAACACATACAGAAGGCAATAGCCAAATACATCATCACTGTGATCAGTAGCCAGTCACCCAGATATTAATGCCTCAAAAGACACTATTGGTGGTGCTGTAAAGCAGTCAAAAAAACTTTTATACCAAAAACCAAAACAGCAACAACCACTGAAAGAGTAACACAAAGAGAAGTGACTGCAGTGGGCTAAAGAATACATGCACTAGGTCAATGATTGGCAGAAGATGACTTTTAGTGATGAAAAAAAAGTTTAATTTGGATGGTCTGGATGGATGAGCTCACTACTGGCATGACATTAGGGTTGTTGTTGTTGTTTAAGGTCCTGTCAACTACAACGTCATTAGAGACCAATATGACAATTATTGGGTATTAGCAGGACCCAGCTTTCCCGAGCGACCACCCATGTCAGTACTAACTGGGCTTGCGTTGCTTATCTTCAGTGAACCAACGAGAACTGGTGTGTCCAATGCAACTCGCCGCTCTATGACATTAGGGTTGATGATAACATCTCCTCTAAACAACAGCAAGGTGGTGCTTCATTAATGGTGTGGGGTGCATTTGTATTCAATGGGAAAACACCTTTACCTTTTCCCAAAGGTAGACTGAATCCTCTTGCATGTCAACATGCACTTGAAGACAATTTGCTAACATTTGCCAAAATGATTGCAGGCCCATTCTTTGAATTTCAGCAGGACAATGCCCCAATTCACACCACAAAGACAACTTGGCAGTGGATTTTGGACAATGGTGTTCAAGCAATGGATTGACCTGTCCTTTCACCAGATTTAAACCCAATGGAGAATGTTTGGGCTATGTTAGCTTGTGTTGTGCTGCCCTTACCTATTTTAGTGTAGGGGACTCACCCAACCAATGCAAGTTAGTAAATTGTAAATGGAGAATGCCCTCTTAATTGCAGGACATTCCATCACTAAAAGAGGTAGGGGAGTCCCCTGGTCAATGTCCCTGTATGTGCTTTAATGTTGGAGAAAAAAACATCACTCATTTTAAAACAAAGGCTGTGGAAAATCCAAGACACGTGGCATTCACTTTAAACAACAATAGTGTAAAATCCCTATTGTGCATGTGTGTTTCTGGCCTCATGAGGCACACCAGACTCACAACACATCAGAGACTCAGATACTCATGACATGATACTGGTGAAAAGACATTTCGGAATTTTCCCCAACTTTTGTAAATATGTATCTCTTTCCTGCCACACTACAATTTTAACAACTATGAACAGGGGGCTTCCCCTTCTTCATTTTTGACATGTAATTCCAGCATTTTTGAGGACTGTCTCAAATACGTTGGTAGAGTAATTTGTAAATTACTAAATTGTAGAAGAATAATTGATAAATTAATAATTCATAAATTACACATTGGTAAATTGAGAATGTCCTTTAAATACACTTGCAAAGTCTGTTGAAATCTAGATGAAATGAGTTGTCATCCACCAATCCCTTGTAAATAATTTACAAGGGATACTCTGGGAACATAGTGAACTCTGGGAAAATGGGAATATATCTGCTATTCATATAAAATTGATATAAAAATTTCATTGTAGTAATTCTCTAATTGATAGCCAATCATTACAACAAAATTTCAACAGGCCCTACACATAGTCTGCAAAGGATGATGAAATAATTTTTTAATGCTAAAATGCACTTTTCCCACCCCCTGTTCATTGTTACTGTAAACTTAGTTTAATGTGGCAGAGAAGACACACCTAGCACTTGTCATAAACAAATAAAGTATTGGGAAAACCCTTTGTTTTCACCACTATTGTGTATCTCATGTCTCTCAAAAATGGATCAAAGCATAACATAGAAACATAGAAACACCTGGAAAGCAGTTATAAATGGGAATATGCTGTTGGATTTGAAAAGTGAAATTACTAAACGATCAGTTATATTGATGAAAATGAATGTCGTCGTCATTTTTAAGGTAAGAAAATAAAATCACCATTTCTAAAATATAGATGAGGGCAGTACTCCTATAGTTTAGTAGTCCAAATGAGTTGTTCATTATGTGGTGCATGTTATCACTACTTCACAATAATTTCACAGCCAATAATTGTCACAGGTGATGTAACAGGTGATTCAGACAATTTCACATGTGATAAATATCCAAAAGTGTGTCCAACAAACCATAATTTCACATTTCAAAGGGGTCAAGGGGTGATGACATGCACCACATAGTGAACAATTCATTTTAACCACTATATCCCTGTGAAATTTTCATGTTCAATTGAAGGAATATATTTCATGCCAAGAAGGCCATAAATATTTTTAATTTTTACATTTTATTGCATTCATGTATTAGGCTGAGGCCATGGTGGAGCGGAGAGGAGAAATGAGATGAAAGAGGCGCGATATGGAACGATTGAGCAGAGAAATGTATGGCCATGGTGGAGCGGTAATAAAAGCGCTTTCATACTGTGGCGCCATCTATTAGGCCCCAAATAAAATGTTAATTTAGAACATTATAAGTTTAGAATTCTAAAAATGCAGCAGTGTATTTCACAAAAAATGTTGCGTAGGAAAATGCTTATTAATGAAAGCAGTAGCTTGAAAATATATTACTTGTTGAATTTATATAAAGCAAGAAAATATGATGCCCATCCAATAAATAGAGATAGGCAAATCTGTGGAGAACATCATCATTTAGTGAAAAAATTACGTGAACATCCTGACAAATTCCATCAATACTTCAGGATGTCTATATCAACATTTGATTATATTTTGGGAATTGTAACACCTAATATTGAGCCTAAATGGACCAATTTTGTGTCAAGACCAATAAATGCAGAGGAATGCATTGCTCTTACAATAAGGTGAATAAAATATATGAATATGTTTATTTTTATATAATGGGATGGGGTTTTCCATGTTAAAGAATATGAGCAATACACCGAGTGAAATATCCAAATTTTAATAAACATATTAAATGAACAACAATAAAAATCATGAATAGAATTACAAATTTTTAATATATTAAATCACAGTAGAGTTTCATTATTTGTGAAATAAACATGTTGATACACCAACTGCTGTATCTCAATACGAAGTAACATTTTTTTGTTATCATTTAGTTTTCTAACATGAGGCAAAGGGCTTTCAAAAAAATTTCGATCTTCATCTGGTTTTTCATTTTCCAATAAGCGGAGATTTTTTTGCTGAACTTCCAATAATGCAGAACCAATATCATCCCTCAAATTCTTTCCAAAACTTTGTTTGGAAACTTTCTTTTTTGCATTAGTTGTATTTGGAGGTGAGGTAGTGTTTGTGCTATCACTGCTTTGCTCTAAGATGAAACCCTCTGCATGTATGTCATGGCTTTCTACTTCTTGATATGCATCTTCTGTAATTTGTGGGACAATATTTAGGTTGCCTGTACTTTCTCTTGGAGTAAATTGATCTTTCAAAAAAAGTAGGCTTTGGTAATGTTGCCAAGTAGAGTACTGATCATCATTACCTGCATTACCAGAGTGAGGTTTTTTTATTTTCTGTAGCTCAATGTAAAATTTGTCCCATAAATTTTTCCATTTTCCTCTAACTTCATTTCCTGGAATTAATGATAAGCATAGCATTATGATTAATCCTGTATTTCAAATACTAAGTGATTTTATTTATTACAGATATCTAGCAACAGGATCATCATTCAGGCACCTTGCATTTTCGTTTTGCTTAGGTCGCTCTACTGTTGCAAACATTATACGAAACACCATTGTGGCATTATGGGAATGTCTTCAGCCCCATCATTTGAAGGTCCCCACCAAAGATGATTTTCTCCAAATATCAAACGATTTTTATAATATTTGGAATTTCCCAAATACAATAGGGGCAATCGATGGGAAGCACATTCGAGTGAAGTGCCCTCCCCATTCAGGATCCATGTTCTATAATTATAAAAATTATTTTTCTATTGTACTTCAGGCTGTTGCAGATTCAAAATACAGATTCACTATAATAGATGTAGGAGGGTATGGGAAACAGAGCGATGGGGGTACATTTCGGGCTTCTGCACTTTTTAAATTGATGGAACAGGGAGGTCTAAATATTCCTGAGGACTGTGCCCTGCCTTTGACAAACATAAAAATGCCATTCGTTTTTATTGGGGATGAGGCCTACCCACTCTTAAAAAATTTATTAAAACCATACAGTGCCAGAAACATGGATCCTGAACATGAGTACTTCAACTTGCACCTATCGAGAGCCCGAAAAGTTGTTGAGTGTGCTTTTGGTATCCTTAATTCAAAGTGGAGAATCCTCTGGAAACCAATAGAAACCTCACCTGAGATAGCAACAATAATTGTGAAGGCCATCTGTTTATTGCATAATACTATTATTGATTTAGAGGGCCCAGACATAACCGACGCTGTAACTGGGTTAAGTGCAAATTTTAAAAGACATCTTGGTCGAAGTAATAATAGACCAAAGGCTGTGGCCCAAACAATAAGAGATAATTTCAAAATATTTCTATGTCAAAATAAAATTTAACTTTTGATTTATGTTATTTATTGTAAAATGATTAATATTTTTCATTATGATATGTTTTTTATACCATCTTTCATTGATAAATAAATTTTTAAAACATGCAAAAATGATTGAAAATACGTTTAGAATTCATCTTGACTGCAATTTCATCCAGAAGTTTATACAAAACGTATCTATTATGATGTTTGGGATCTGATTGATCCCACAGTGGTGGACAACGAAACACTGCAGAAATTAATTCCTCAATGTTTATAGACATTTTTGAAATTTTTGGTAATTTTTATAAGTTTTTGTTAAGAAATACACGTTTGACAGATAGAACATGTGCCAAAGTCAGCGATAGAAAATGCGCTATGAAACAAATTTCTTTGTTTCAATTCTCTCTGCTTTGTGCTCCTCTTTCCCCTCTTTGCTCCTCCCCTCTCCACTATGGTCGCATCCATTTCAATGTGACCGTTTGTTTACATAGCGATTCGATTTGCAATCTTTCTTCACTCCTCTCCGCTCCACCATGGCCTCAGCCTTAGGCATATTGTGGGGTTGCCAGACGCTCCCACTAGATGGCGCCCCAGCTGCATTGGGTACTCTCTCTAGTCAAAGTGCTCCACCTGTGCTAGACGCCTCCACTAGGTGGCATCATTGGCCGGTCATGCAATATTCGCACTTACGCCTCCACTAGGTGGCATGGAAATAGGGTAATGAGAGTAAATGGTGCGAAGCAACAGGAGAACAAAGGAAGAGAGCAACAGAGAAGAGCGGAGAAGGGCAAAGTAGAAACAACAAAGAAGACGTGTTGGGGTCCAGGACAGGGCATTCCAGTGATGAGCAATAGCATGTGATGTTGTGAAGGCGTTCTAGGAACGTACTAAAGACTGTGAGTTATTGTGATCGTGTTCCAGTGTGGTATGACGAACTGTGAGACTGAGTTGGCATCTTAGTGTTATGTGATGATTTTATATCTGGCGACGTGTTGTGGTTGTGTTGCTGACATGTAAATTGAAGGAGACCCTGCCTCCATCTTCCTTGATGTGTGCTTGCTGTTCATCCCATGCCTGATGCTGTTATCCTTCCTGCTATCTTTCTAAGGTGTTAAAATAAATATCTTCTAAGAAGAAACACTACAATATGATAATGAGGTTGGAATGAATATCAATTTAAAAGACAATTCTGAACTGCAACATTTATCTATCATTGAATTCTGTATAGAAATAGATGTAAGGTGTAACTAAATTATTGTTCAGCTTAAGTACTTTAAGTATATTAAACTTTCAATTGAATATTCATGGTATGGATCTTCATATTTCAATTTATTTTGGTTTATCCAGCATAAAATTTTACAACATGAGGTTCTAAATATCACCTCCACTGAACATTTGACAGTGCCACTGAGGTATGTACATTTATCATAATCATAAAAACTATGATGAGAAATCACCAGGAAGTAAATGCCATTACAATGTCGCTAACTGGCACTCTTCCGATCTTAATGTAACAGCAATTACTATTTAAATATTGTAATTGAAGGGAAGGATCTGTAAACATTACTGGATTGCCAAGCACTTTGGATGCAAACAAAGAGTTTCCTATGGATTACCAAATTCCAAAATTTCCTGTTCATATTCAGAATACTTTACAGAAAAAAGTTACAGTTGATTTGAGGCAAAAAATAACTGATGCTTTGTTTCATGACATAATTAAATACACAATGTAGGTAAATGTATTTTGATCTAGTATACATTTTGCATAATTCATCATTCTCATTCAATGCTTTAGACACCCAAGTGTAAGACACTACTCAATAGTGGCTAGTCAACTCATTAATAAATATCTGTTTCTCAGAAATAGGAATTGGATTAGGATATGTAAGTAATGGCAATCCAAGGAATGATTAGGGAATTCTTATTTTAATATTGTCATTTAAAAATAGGATTCATGGCAAGTTGCACTGAAGTACAAATTTAAAAACCAAAGGAAGCATATGAAGCCACCAGCATATGAAGAATATGAAGCACCTATGAATCTAAAATATGGCAATCAAAATGCAAAGCAGTCAATAAATAGCAGTCCACCCTTTGAAGAACGTGTTAGCATTAAGGTATTGTAGGGTTGCGATGTAGCACTGACGCCCCCGCCAGGTGGCGTCACTGCACAGCTACACTGTGAGGGCACTTTCCCTATGTCCCGATAGATGGCGCCACGTACTGGGCAAGCTACCCAGTTAGTAGACTGACGCTCCCGCTTGGTGGCGTGCAGTCTACTTTACCTAGTTTAGGCGGGAAATGGGATGGGTAGAATATAAGCAAGGGAAAAGGTGGGAAAAGGGAGTTCTCCTCCAAGCTTTGCAGCATGAAGCTGTGTCTGACGGTGGGCAAGTGCCCAAACAAAGAACGTAGTGTTTCTCCAGTTAGTCAAGTGTCTTCAGCAACACCACTGGAAAAGATGAGCCACTGTGTGTTGTGACGTTAGTGAAATACATTTCTTCAAGTAGTTCGACATATTGACAGCATCACTGGAATAGATGAGCCAGTGCGTGCTGTGTGACGTAGTGACGTGAATCAATGAATTCTTTGACTGTGCTGCGATGCTTGCAATGCAAGCTGGAGGAGTTAGAACTCGCCCGCTTCACCTTGCTGGTGTCTGGCCTGGAACTATCGCCTATGCCAACCGTTAATAAATTAGTGTACTACTAATTTTTGAACTCTACAGTATTTTCAGCAAATTGAAAAGATCCATTAGTTTCCTTATCTAATATACATTCTCTAGCCTCAACAAATAAATGGAGAGGATTATGCTAGCATTGAGGCTCATAAAGCATTCACCAAACATGATATTTATTCAGAAGAAAATGGATGTCACGTTTTTAGCAAGAAAGCAACTTTGTGGCAGCAGTGCAGTAGCTGACTGTTTAGAAGAATATCCATTCTTGAACACTGAAGTGGAGGTTTGCTTATCAAAATTCTAAATTATTTATGAAAAAATTATTCCTGGCCCCAATTAACATAATCCTACATTCAGTTTTATACATTTCCACAAGTTAACAGGTGTGAATGCTGATGGCAGCTTACTTGCTGGACTAAACAAATGGGCAAGCAGTATTTTAAATTTAACAACTACTAACATTGGAAAGAAAATTAAGTTAGAATTAGAAAAACGTTGACTGGATAACACTGACAAACATCAAAATAATGGTAGTGTATCCAGTTGTAACTTAATTGGTATTTAATATACCTTTCATTAACTCGATAATAAATATTTCATAGCCTATCTTGCTGCTGCCACAATTCTTGTCATTTCTACATTATTTAAAAAACATATTGATGGATTGTTTTTAAACTGTGAGGTAACATAGGCATAAATAATATGGATGGTAATGTGAATTTAATTTTGTTTTTAAAAACTACTTAAAATCTGTTATATGGGCTACCACCTGTAAGGCACCAAATAATAAAAATAAATGAAGTGAGTTTAAATGCAACAAGCTTTGAACTGTATGTATAAGGAATTCTTTTATTTGAATCGTTCGTGTTTTAGGGCCCATCAACTTCAACGGTCATTAGGGCCCAGAAAGACAATCACCACTAGCTGCTTTGTTTGTATCATACTGGAACTTTAATATTGAGTATCCCAAGCATGTAAAAAACACATTGATATTTATTGAAAAACAATTTATGGAACTAAATGAAGCAAAACCTTCTATTAGAGTTATGTCTATCATAAAAGCATTACAATAGGTCTGTGCATCTCATTTTAGTATAATGCTAGTTTTAAGATATCTGAATTTTTTAGATTTGTTCGATGTGAAATAATTTTATCTTCACAACATTTTAGACTTCATATTCCCAATAGAAATATGAAGGTTTTGTAAGGTTGCGATGTACCGACGCCCCCGCCAGGTGGCGTCACTGTGCAGCCACACTCAGGCCACTTTCCCTATTTAACAGTAGATGGCACCACGTACTGGGCAAACTACCCAGTTAGTAGGCTGACGCTCCCGCTTGGTGGCGTGCAGTCTGCTTTAGTTAGTTTTAGGCGGGAAATGGGACGCGTCCTATAAAAACAACGGAAAAGG
>JAAFCE010006156.1:4948243-4982384 GCA_013389805.1 Trigoniulus corallinus | reverse complement strand
TCACATTGGTCCTCTACCTTCCACGAAGAAGCTGTATCACCATATATTGGTTGTTGTTGATGCATTCACCAAATTCGTCTGGCTGCACCCTACTAAAAGTACCACTTCCAAAGAGGTTATTGCACGCTTGGAGATACAAGCCACTGCTTTTGGGAACCCTAGGAGAATCATCAGCGATAGAGGCACAGCTTTTACATCCAACGACTTCCGTGAATATTGTGAGCGCGAACATATCCTCCATGTTCTCATTACGACGGGCTTACCACGTGGAAACGGACAGGTTGAGCGACTTAACCGATTGCTGATTCCCCTCTTAACTAAGATGTCTGCACCAACACCGCATGATTGGCATCGTCACGTTCGTGTTGCTCAGCAACTCATCAACTCGACTCATCATAGAAGCACTGGTATGATGCCATTCCAGCTCTTGATAGGAACTGAGATGCGATTACACTGCGACGATGACATCCGTGTGCTCATTGACAGTGAATATGCCACAGCGTTTGCAGATTCCCGTGATGCTTTATGACGACAAGCTAAAGTCCAGATTACCAGGATTCAAGATGAAAATCGCCACACCTTCGACCGACGCCGTGTTCCTGCCCGAGTGTATACCGACGGTGAACTTGTTGCCATCAAGCGCATGCAAATCCAACCAGGGATGAAGTTCCACCAGAAGTTTCTTGGACCATACGAAGTTATTCGGGTTATGCGAAATAACCGCTACCACCTCCAGAAAGTTGGTGAACATGAAGGTCCTCGATGTACCACTTCCTCTGCTGACTGCATGAAGCCTTGGCCGTCAATCATCGAAGCTGTTGATTCTGACATTTAGATTTTGTATTTTGTTCGATCATCGAATCTGTTGATTCTCACATTTCGATTTTGTATTTTGATTCTGTAGTTTCGTTCTTGCATCCCATGTATTGATGCTTGTGCTGTTTGTACTTTGCTACTTGTCCTTTGCTAGTTGTACTTTTGTAGTTAGGTCCATTTGTACATTTTTTTTTCCCTTTCGGCCTGTGTCGGGACGACACAGGGTCAGGATGGCCGAGTGTAGGGTTGCGATGTACCAACGCCCCCGCCAGGTGGCGTCACTGTGCAGCCACACTCAGGCCACTTTCCCTATTTAACAGTAGATGGCACCACGTACTGGGCAAACTACCCAGTTAGTAGGCTGACGCTCCCGCTTGGTGGCGTGCAGTCTGCTTTAGTTAGTTTTAGGTGGGAAATGGGACGCGTCCTATAAAAACAACGGAAAAGGCGGGAAAAAGCGGTCTCTCTCTTAGCTGTGCAGTGTGAAGCTGCGTTTAACGGCGGGCAAGCGCCCAATCAAAGAACTCTAGCATTTACTCTACATTTTATAGTTTAATAGTCTTATACAGTCGCACACATTGGAATAGACGAGCCAATGTGTGTGGTAATGATAGTGAGGTGTATTTCTTCAGTTGATTTAGCACCAACACTGGACTAGACGAGCCAGTGTGTGCTGTGTGTCGACGGTAAAGTGCCTAGAAGAACTCTTTGGCCGTTCTGTGATGCTTGCTTGGCAAGCTTGATGAGCTGAGACTCGCCCGCTTCACCTAGCCTGGAACTGCCGCCTATGCCATCTCTACAGCTAATTACTTAGTTTTTGAACTCCACACTCTGTGTTTGGATTTTATTTTTCAACTCCACAGTTTTATAACAGTTATTGTATTAGTTATGTTTATTATAAAAGCATTACAATAGTTCTGTGCATCTCATTTTAATATAATGCAAGCTTTAAGCTTTCTGACTGTTTCAGATTTGTTCTATGTGAAATAACTTTCTCTTCACAACATTGTAGACTTCATATTCCCAATAGTGCGCTAGGGCACTCCCGATGCAGCACTAGATGTCACTCAATAGTGTCGATGTGTCTTCTCTCTCCTCTCCACACTTTGTGGCGAGGAGATGACAATTGCTGTGTCCACAATTCTCTCAAAAGAGTGCTTATTCCAAGGTAGCAGTGCCAGTTCTTTTGGAACAAAACATCTCGAGGATATTCAATTTAATTGTGTGGTTTTTAAATCTTCTCTTGATACACTGCGTAGTATCTGTGTTGTTGATGGAAATAGTGACCAATTCAGAAATCTGCCACGTGGTGACGGCCATTTTGGCAACCAAAGTATGCCAGACATCAGTTTATTTGTTTTAGCTCAGTCGGCTTTGGCAGAGACCTTCATGCCACTCAAGCAGGATATACAAGATAAGTTTGACCATATTTCTTCGGCTATTAATGCCTTTTGTACCTCATCCTCTTCTGAATCAGTAAGTTCTTGCGAACATGAATTAAATCACAGTCAGTGGTTTACTTTGCCACCCACCGCTTTGGCTCCTAGGAAGGTCAGAATCAGGAAAAAAAACAGATCCACAGAAAAATGTGCCTCACTGTCAGACTCATTCACCTGTGGCTGTAGCCGAAGTAGACTCTGATCCCTCTTATCTAACTTCTATGTCTGTTGCAAAATGTCAATCACTTCTGTCGATCCTATGTCCATCCCTCCCACCCTCTCACATCTTGAGTGCAAAGAGTTGGTGGACACCCCTCCTATCCTCTCTTTGAAGGAGGTGTGGTGACCTTCACTGGAATTGGAAATCTAACAGATCCTCTTTCACACAAACTTTTCGTTTACCATAGATGGGTTTTCAAGCACGCTATTAGGGCCACTAGGGGTGTTTCCCTTTCCACTAACTTTTCTGTTAGGTCTCTTTGGGCATTAGTGTTCCATGTCTCTATGCCTGTGGCTCAGGTTCCTCATACCATGTCAGCTGGTGTACTTGATCTTATGGTTCATCCCCTGGGTCTTCCCTCTACAGTCGGTGCTTGCTATTTTCCCATTTCTCCTCATGGAAATTCTCCTCCCCTCCTTTTACTATCTACTCTAGCAGTGTATATTTCCAAGTTAAAACTCCACTCTTGTATGGTTCCTGATGGTATTCCGTCCATCATTGTCAAAGCCTTGGACATCCATAGCCTCACTTTTCTTCTTCACATATTTAATAGCTGCATGCATCATGGCATTTTCCCTCCCATCCAGGCAGCTGGAACAGGCAGCTTAAATAAGTTTAGGAAAGGGAGGTAATGTGACACTCAACTGGCTTGTCTAATTGAATACATTTAAAATACTCTAGGTAGGGGTAAGCAGGTTGATGTGGTTTACGGAAGTTTCGCCCCCGACGTTTCCCCCTGAGTACTTTTTTTCGCCCCCCCCACGCATTTCGCCCCTCGGACGTTTCGCCCCCTAAACATTTCACCCCTGGGAGGGTAAATGGCCGGTTTTTTTGTTCTGTTAACTGTAATAATAATTTTAATAAAATAAAAAAACACAAACATTAAGATAGACTGTGACATAAATAAATGCAAACATAAACTAAAATTCGAAATTGTATGCTATGCCTTTCAGAAAGTCTATTAAATTTCTATCATTGATGTCCTCCACAATGCATAGAATTCTTGCCAAAATTGCTGAATTTTTATCTTACCTATTCCTTGAAACACTCAGAAAAGGGCCAAACGAACAATTCTGTTTATCTAGGTAAAACAGAATGACAAAAAAAAACCCCAGCCAAAAATGGTCAAAATCCAGGGCTAGCATTGACTCATGGAAGAGTTGGCAGGGTCACTTCATTTTTACCTTACCTAAAACAGAATAACGAACAAAAAAAAACGGCCATTTGTCCTCCCAAGGGCAAAACATCTGAGGGGTGAAGTGTTTGAGGGCGAAACGTACTCAGGGGCGAAATGTCGGGGGCAAAACGGCGAAGTTATGGATTCATAGTAAGGTTATTCAGTGGGTAAAGGCCTACCTGCAAGGCAGGCAGCAGAGAGTATTTTTTGATGGGGTAGCATCAAAATGGACACCTGTTACATCAGGGGTGCCCCAGGGAAGTGTATTTGGACCATTCCTCTATATACTTTATGTTAACAATATAGGGCTTGATATAAAATCCTTTCTTGAGTTGTTTGCATATCACACATGCATGGCAAGGGTGGTGGAAAACGGGTTGTCTTCCTGCACAGAACTGCAGCAAGGGCTAAACAAGATATATGATTGGAGTAGAAAGTGGGAGTTGCCATTTAACCTGCACAAAGGTAGCTTTCTTAGAATAAGCAGGTCCAACTAGCAGGTTGATTTTTCTTATAGCATAGGTGGTGTAAGGGTTGAAAGGGTTGACACTCACGAGTACCTTGGAGTTGTCTTAAACACTCAGGGCACCTGGAAGGAGCACACTGACAAAATGATTGGGAAGGCTGGGCATGCTCTCCAGGTGGTTAGTGGGGTGCTGGGGGACAGCACAAAGGGAGTAAAAGAAATAGCTTCCTTTTCACTGGTATGGCCAATTGTGGAATACTGTAGTCAAATTTGGTTTCCATTTAGGCAAGACCTATCATGGGAAATTGAAATGGTCCAAAGGAGGGCAGCAAGAGTTGTGCTAAGTCAGTTCTCTTGCAGATTGAGTGTGTCAGGCATGATCAGAGAATTAGGGTGGGACTCACTCTGTGAGAGGTGGGCATCTGATAGCATTAAGCTGTTTAGCAGACTGTTGAAAATAGGTTACGAGGGTCGTTTAGATAGCAGGTTATCCTTTGCAGACTATAGGGGGAGAAATGTTCATCTGTTCAAATTGAAGGAGATCAGGGCAAAAACAGACTCATATTACTGGTCCTTTTTCTAAGGGTCATTTGGCAATGGAATGCTCTTGATGAGGATAAGGTGAAGAACATTCTGGAAGAGGGCGCCATTCTAAAGGGCAGGTGATGTATGGCAGAATAGATGCTATGCTTCATGTTCCTTGGGGTTTTAAAATGAGTGAATTTTTTTAGGAAAGAGAGATAATCGCTCCAGGGCACTCACTAGGTGGTGCGTGTTTACAATACGTGTTCTGTCGTGTGCGGCATTGTTTCCTGCTTTTCAAGTGACTTTTGCAATTCAAAGAAGAAAACAAACCGCCTTTTTCAAGGCGATCGACGTGACCACCCAGAGTACGGTAAGGCTGCAGCTTTTGGGCCCCTGAATCATTGTGGCAAGCTTGGCGTGGGGTCGGCAGTTAAGCCTGATCCCACGCTACTTTTGCTGCCCCCATCGTGCCTCAGTGCAGCGTGTGCATCGTCTGCTGTGTGGCAGCTGGGTGCCCAATTTCACTGCAGCTGGAAAATTTATTTATCTATTTATTTTAAAGTAGTTATTCTTAATTTAATCTATCTCCTTCTGGTCATTTATTTTCCCTTCTTTGATTGTAGTTGTTGTTGTTGCTTGTTAGTGTTTTAGGGCCCATCGACAACAAAGGTCATTAGGGCCCAGAAGGACAATCACGATGGTGGGAATAAATGGACAACCCACCATGGTGGCAATAAATAACAGCAAAACACTAATCGTCATAACAATAAAAAAGGCAATAGCCAAATAAAATTTCAGAATAAATATAGGAAAAAGCCAAAACACACTGAGAGGTAAAAGTAGCAAAAGCCAAAACAGAAATAACAATAAAAGTGGCAAAAGCCAAAACAGACATAACAATAAAAGTGGCAAAAGCCAAAACAGACATAACAATAAAAGCAGCAAAACCAAAACATAAAACAGAAATAACAATGAAAAGACAAAAGCCAAAAAAGACAATAATAAACGTGGCAAAAGCCAAAATAATATGAGAATAAATGCAAAAACTGTCTAAAAAAACGTGTACACTCTTTCACAAATACCAGCGATCTCTCCACTGCCTGGGGATTATTCTCAAGTGATGTGGTGAGCTCGGGACTGACCCCCAGACACCATCTAAGCTCTCAGTATCTCTCACAGTGACTAAAGATGTGTGCCACTGTGAGAGGCTCCCAACAGAAGTCATACCATTGGTGTATCCTCACCCCGTAGAATGTATGAGTGGGTGAGGAACATGTGACTGATCCGAAACCAAGCAAGCACAACGTCCTCCCTCCGTGACTGGCGGCACGAGGACACCCAGTGAGCTGTAGTGTCCTTCAGTGTGCAGTGTGTTGGTGGTCTCCGCAAACAACTAGGATCGCCATTGGTCATGGACGGTCTGCTGCACCAT
Source organism: Trigoniulus corallinus (assembly GCA_013389805.1). Lineage (NCBI taxonomy): Eukaryota > Metazoa > Arthropoda > Diplopoda > Spirobolida > Trigoniulidae > Trigoniulus > Trigoniulus corallinus. The sequence continues at coordinate 4,976,309 of JAAFCE010006156.1, read as the reverse complement.
CAGGAGAGCATCGGATGAGTAGACAGTAGTGTTGGGTTCATCTGGCAAGTGGGCCATCTGATGGGCATGGGCATCCTTTGATTGTTGATGGCATGGTTGTGTTCCATAGTCCCATATAAGTTGGTGTCCTGAGATTTGCATGTGTTATCTTGTGGTTACACCCACAAGATGAACTAATCTAAAAATAGAAATAAAAGGGGTGTAGTGCACAAGCAGGAGAAAAATCTCAAAATAAAAACTCCAACTTACCCTGAACTCCCCTAAGAGCGTCCCCTTGTATTTTTGTGGGAAGATGGGGTGTGAAAACGATGCCCTAAAACTAAGAAAAAGAAATGAAAAATTAAAACAACAAAGAAATAACAAAAAATAGAAAGACTTACTGAGCATGCTCCCCAGATGATGTGATAACAATGGTCCATTATGATGACTCATGGATCCTAAAAAAACCTTTTAACATCCCAGGACCTGTCACCTGAAAAGCAATTAATTAAAAGTTAAAATGACAGTTAGTGCAAGAAAGACATTAAAAACGAAATGAAAAGCAAATTTTATTACCCTCCAGAGGATTGGAAAAGAATAGAAAGACAAAGTAATTTTTTATAAGATAAACAAAATCTACAAGTTTGTGCATGCACATTGTTAAAAATTAAAAAGGGAACTAAAATTAAAAGTAACCCAGGGTTTGGATCACCCCCAAAAGGGATTGTCAAAGAATTTGTAATGATATGAAAAGGTTATAAAAGGAAGAACAGAGAACAAAGACCAACACAACAACGACTATAAGGAAGTGAAGGTGCATCGGAGTAGCAAATAATGTCCAGAAAGAAGAAGAAAATTAATTCTAACCTGAATTTTCCTTACTAAAATCAAGAAGAACTTAATACCATTAACGAACTCAAACTATAAACTCTTCCAGACATCATTGAACTCAGTGGAAAAAAAACTTAAAAAAGAATAAGAACACTGACTCACCAATAATAAAAGTTGGTGCTGTTTTCAAGAAAACTACAAAGACAAAAACAATTTGGATTATCTTAATTCATGAAGTGAAAAAATGGAAAACTATAAGAACAATTTCAAAGGAAAAATCAACAAACCAATATATGCCAGGAGGCAGCCATTTCCAGAAAACACTTGCATCAGACAAGTGGCACCACATAACAGAAGACTGACGACAATGTTCCTGTAAAGGTAGGGAAATGGAAAAATTTAATTTTTTTTTCACGAAAAATCCCTAAGTCGGGAAAAAAGAAGAAAAGAAAAAAACACCAAAAGAAGATTAGTGATTGTTTATTGAAAAAAGGAAAACGAAAAATGAAAGGCCCTTTTAAGATAGTTAATTAACGTGTAACATTTGATTGAAATGCATTTTTATCCTTATTATCTATCTATCTATCTATATATATATATATACATTTATATAACCCAGAATAAATCATTTAATGGAATTTTGCATGATCAAAAGCTTGGATCCAAGAATTAAGAATTGATGATTTGAATTTTTGTTATTTTATTATGGTGTCCATGACAGTTTGAAATAGATGAATTATTCTGATTCAAAAGAAGAAAAAGAATAGTGTATGTTCAAATTGTTGTTTATTTTAATAAAGATTCATATGGTTATAAAGTTTTTTTGACAGTCTATAGTTATACTTGGGATTGGGAAATAAAGAAATATCACAGGCATCGTAACCCTCATTAAATTAAACCCATTAATGGCCAATGTCCCATTTTTGGGACTATGATTTCAATTTAAATAAAACAGTTATTATTTATATTTTGTCATTTTTCTTTTTAGGCAATGATAACTTAACATAATATTTAAGTAATCTGTAAATATATGAGCAGCACGTTGCATAATTATGACACTAGGAGGCAGTAAACTCAGAAGATTGTAAAGTTTCTGACAGGAAGTTGCATGATTTTTTTTATTTTATTGCTGTTATGAGAAATGGTTAAATGTATTGTCAGTCATTGCTCAAGACACATCAAAGTATACAAACTAATCAAAATTTCTGCTCAGAATCTTTATTTAGTAAGTATAATATTGCTATTCATTTTGTGTCCCATTTTTGGGACATTCGCCACTTATTGGTATCATATTTTACCCAAACTAATTTATGTTAGAATATTGCCTGGAAGCATGTTTCGACAAACCTTATTGACAATTGCTAATGTAGAACATGAGATAGAAGATTTGGCTAATGAAGACAATATTGAAAATGTTGAGGTTGCAATTATTCCACCACCTGTAGATGAGGTAACAGATGAGGAAGATATGAATGAAGATGAAATTCCTGAAGAATACAGTACTCAAGATGTTGCAGGGCGGTTAGAGCTAATTGTTCATAAAAACAGTGATTCATAAGAAATAATTTGCCATTGAAAATCAAATGTTGCAAAAAGACAAAAACTTGACTCTCTGTTGCTCCCTAAATGGAAAAAAATGTGATCCTGCATATAAAAGTGAGATGCAGGTGTCATCACAAAACACATATGACAAAATTGAATGTATGCATGGTAAAAGCATCACAAATGTTTTTGAAGAATTTTTCACAGAAGAATTACTGAACCATCTAAAAACATCCTAACTTCACCTAACTTCACCATCCTAACTTCACTGTTGATGTGAATGAAATGAGAATATTTTTAGGAATTCTTCTCATCAGTGGATACCACAAACTTCCTCAGCAAAATATGTACTGGGAGCACTCTCCAGATGCTGGAGTGCCTTTTGTGTACAATGCTATGCCAAGGCAAAAATTTAAAGAAATTAAAAAATACCTTCATTTGAAATAACAATGCTATGATTGATAAAAATGATAAAATGTTCAAATTGAGACCATATATTGAAGGACTGAAAAAAATTTTTTTGAAATTTGGTATCTTTAATTCACATTTAGCAATTGATGAAATGATGATAAGATACTATGGCATGCATTCAGCAAAAATGTACATGAAAGGCAAACCAATAAAATTTGGATATAAGGTTTGGTGTCTTTGCAGTGCTAATGGTTAACTTTATAATTTTCTCCCTTATCTTGGTAAGGAGAATGAGGCTGACAAAGGACCACTAGGGTTGACGGTCATAGAAAATCTAACATCAGTGATTCCCAATACAGAGGCAGCCAAACATGAAATATTTTTTGATAACTTTTTTACAAGCCTTGAAACACTATGTGCCTTAGGTAATCAAAATATCAAAGCTACTGGGACAATTAGGGAAAATGGAACCAAAAAATGTCCTTTTATGCCATCAAAAGTGATGCAGAAAACAATGGATAGAGGATTTATAGATCATAGATTTGATCATGCTAATAAGATTTTGATCACAAAGTGGCATGACAACACACCTGTTTCTGTTGCAACAAATTACAGCACCACATACCCAACAGGTAGTACTAACCACTATTCAAAAAAACATAGAAAACATATAACATTACAAATTCCTAAAGTGGTGTCAGAGTATAACAAATCAATGGGTGGTGTTGACATGCTAGATAAGCAGGTTTCACTATATAGAATTAGGATACGTGGAAAAAAATGGTGGTTTCCAATATTTACTCAATTTCTAGATATAGTGGTGGTAAATTCATGGAGAATATATAACACTGTCAATGAAGACAGCACTCTTTCCTTATTAGATGCTAGGAGAAAGCTTGTGCTAGCATATTTGACAAAGAAATCACCTTCAAACTCCAGGCGTCCCAGCCCCCAAAAAAGTAAACTATTGGAAGGTCAAGTAAGTGAAGATGTTAGGTATGATCTTGGCAACCACCTTGTAAAGCCCATAACAATGCATCGACGGTGTGCATATTGTGGAAAGAAGACAAAACGAATTTGCAGTCGATGTGATGTTCCACTACATGATATATGTTTTGAAGTTTTTCACACAAAATAATAATGAAATGCCTAATTGCAAAAGGATATCATTACATATTTGTTATGTGTAGACTCGAGCATTTGTAAAATCAGATATATTTTTTTATAATAAATTTACTTTTCTGCTATTATGAAAAATTTTAAGAAATGCAAAGCAATTCTTGGTTAGATGGAAATATTAGGAAATTTCCCTTAATACACAACAATGTTTCAATGCCATCTCTGTTTTGTAAAATGGTAAATGATGTGTTGTTTAATGTGAGATCAAACTGCTAGTGTTTATGTACTGACACCTCTGTTTTCTCTGTATACCATAAAACACCAATCGGGTGGCCAATGTCCCAAAAATGGGACACCAGTTTTGAAGCACACCCTCTATCAGGATTTTGATGAAACTCACCACAACTAAGTGTCTATGTCCATACAAGCATAAAACAAGTGCTATGAAGAAAACATTTCAAATAGCTGAATTATGGCTTTTAATGGGTTAAGTTGATCATTGCTGCATCTAACTACTATAACCGGGTACAACCCCACAACGAACCTTTAAATAATTAACGTTAAATTCGGGTTTGTCAATAAATAAATATTACAAATATAACCAGAAGATAACAAATGGCACACTCGACAGGATCCCTATTTTAAGAAGTGATGTTTAAAACACTAAAATATTTTGAATGTTTTAGATGCTAATTGGTCTTTAATCTTTTGTTTTAATAAAACTAAAAGGAAATTATTTTATTCGTGTTGTTTTTATCACCTTGATCGACCTACTTTCATTGCGTTGCACTTTCTAAGAGTAATAATCGATTAATTATTTTGCCTTGTGTGAAGAGAAAAAACTGCAGACTTCCCTACATTATTAAAAGGATTTTAGGTGTGAATTCAATTTTTTTTTGTTGTTTGTTGTTTGCATATCCTCACTTCCACAACTATCGAAGGCCGACAACATTGGTCAGTCTCTTTGGTGAAATTGGAGACTGCTTACGAATGCAACTAAAAGGATTGTTGTAGCAAGTCAGGGGGATAATTTTTTCTTTTGTCACCTGATATCCCAATATTGTAAAAAGAAATTAGTAAGGACCAAAAGGACAACCTCATCAGGATATAATTCATGAAGGGAGAGTGGGAGGTAAAATTTAATCTTGCCCACCGAAATTCAGTTTTACTCGCATATTTTATTATATAATTTTTATTATAATTACTGTGAGAAAAAAGGGTAATATTGCTTCCATTTTTTTGGTTTGTTGTGTGTTCGTGAAATCCAAAACCCAATAGCTGTGGGAATCCTTGCAGAGAATAGCTGCAAAGATGGTTTAGGAAATAAACGTGTCAAGGACACAAATTAAGTTCACAATTATTTTTAAGAAAATAGTTGTTGGAGGTTGAAGGTAATAACCTCCGTTAAGGAGCAAATAGGTTTTCCTCTCTTTCTTCAATGCTTCTTCCCTCCATGTTGCATAGTAGGTTGACAGATTGAAAGATTTTTTGTTGTTGTTTGGTTTGTTTATTTTAACGATAAGCTGATCGTCAGCTGATTTAAGAAGTTTCACAAAAAAAGTACAAATTACCTTCAGAAAAAAATCCGAAAAGGATTGAAATTTTGATCGTTTTTATAAGACTATTACTTTTCTGTGAAAAAAAAATCGCTTTTGTACTGCAGAAGAAAGGCTTGTGTGTGGTGTATGCATCAATAAGTATCCTTAAATATCCACTATAAATTTTTATAAGGGCAAATATGGAGAAATCCAACATTCCCGTTGGAGAGGTGCATATTAACCCAAACACCCAAATCCCTGGAAGAACCCCTTAAATTACTAGACTAAGTGAGTATTACGATCCCACCATGACCCTAAATATGGCCAACAACTACTCGATTTGAACAAAGGAATTGGCCCCCTTTTTATTAAAAAAATCCCCACAACAGCCAATTCATCCACCCAATCCTGATGCAGAGGATATCACCATTAGTGGTAGGAAAAACATTTCCTTTAATAAACAGTTAACAGATATCTTCTCCTTAGGGACGGATAGATTGTTAGCCTGTAAGGTAGTCATGAAAATTGCTACAAGTATTTTGCGATATGCCACAACAGGTAACATTGAGGACCTTCTACTCCCAATGCAAAAACTGATAGGAATGCCTGATGATCAGGGAAGAAACGCACTCCATTTAGCCATCATTCACAACCAGCCTAAGGCCTTTGAGGAATTATTGACAGCAATGGGCCTCGATTCTGATGAAGATGTCCTAAATGCTTTAGACATTAAGGGACAAACTCCCTTGAACCTGGCCACACAACGAGGCCAAGCACATAATATAGTTTTATTATTATCCAAGGGCGCTGATCCAAATTTAGGCAATAAAGAGGGGAACACTGCCCTACATTTGGCAGCAGGGCAACAAGATAGTGATTGCTTAACTGTACTCCTCAACTTTAGTCGTATACGATACGATCGTTCAATCCCTAATCTAGATCTAACCAACAAAGCTGGAAAGACTCCAATCCATGTGGCAGCTACAAATGAGTACTTCTTTGCAATAACATGTCTTTGTGAGGCAGGCTGAGATGCTGACCTACCGGACGAGGTTCTAAATCAAACGTCTCTGCACATTGCTGCAGAAAACAATGACCTATCCACACTAGAATATCTTTTGACTGAGGCTGGAGCAAGTCCAAATCTACCAATGAGTAATGGTGCTACTCCATTACAAGTGGCTTGCCAACCTATAACTAATTTAAGACATTGCCTCACTGCTATTCACATACTGAAGAATGCAAATGCTGAAGCCAATTCAGATGATACACGCAACAAACTAGATTATGATGATTTAGAATCTCTTCCCATGGAACTAGATAGAAGTACACAAGTTATTACCTCTAAGACTAAAGTGAGCTGTGGCATACCCCTCATTCTTCTCCAAACGATTTATAACAGGTTTTCTAAATCCCCCTCATTCCACCTCCTACCCATGGAACAATAATGATAACTGATGACCAAAAAATATGCACACACACAAGGATCTTACCAAAGAATAACTTTTATTTTTGTAATAAAATTATTTTTCTACTGCAAACATAAGAATGTAAGCAGACAAAAAAAAATTTTCCTTCTCACCAAGGAATCAGGGATTACTATTTCACTAGAATTCAGAATAATGTTTCAACCTATGTTGTTTTTATTAAGATAAAGAAAAATTTAAAAAACAAGAGAAGAAAACAATAAATAAAGTGTGTGGAAAGGAGCTAGAAAGAGAGAGGAGTAGATTCCAAGGAAAGGAATCACTAAGGGAAAATGGAGTATAAGGGAGATGAGGGATAAAAAGATAGCCAATGTTAATCCTCATCACATAATAGAAATAGCTGTTCTTTCATCAGATGATAAGGTGCCGACATAAATACTAAAAGAGTCTCTTCAACACTTGGGTACTGAATCCCATGAATGAGCCCATTAGAACTAGCTTCCTTATAGGGAAATTCAAGACAAATTTTCTCGCAGGAGAATTTTCACTCAAACCAAGCTTATATCCTGTTCTTAGAGAAAAATTAGGCAAATGGTCCTTCCAAAAGATCGACCTGAAGGTTGAATCCTGGAAAGAGATATTAGAGTAAAAGTCGATTAACAAAGTCCCAGAAAAACCTAGGACAAAATTCCTTTAGCCATGCCACACTAAACAGGTTACTTATGGCAAATTAGGATGGTTATCATAAGATCACGATTTCTCTACGTAAGACAAAGCATAGGCAAATACGAAAACACTCAGTTTCAACACAAAAGGAAGTTTTTAGCACTAACTCACCATTGAAACAATTTACCTCTACGTCTTCCCTCAGGCAGAGATCCTGCCAGGAACAATACTCCTAAACCCGGTGAGAAGCCACTTCTTATGCTATAAAAGGTTAATTTTTTTGTAGGTCCTAATTAAAAAACAGGAAAAAATTAGGTTCTCAGGTTAAACATTCTCAGGAAACTTTACTTAAGACTTTAGAATGAGAAAATCAGATTCTTGTTCGTGAATATAGGTTAAATATGATTACGTGGATTTCAGGGGGAACGGGTCTGCACATGTACCCCAAGGGTAGAATAGGGAAGATTTGACTTGCAAGGATCCAATGGAGAAGAGATGGAATTGTCATGGGCAACTCATGTGTTTAATTTATTATTGTCCTCATTTCAGAGTGCATGCATGAATAGACAGAAAATTTCTACTTCAACAACCATTTTCTGGTCTATGAAGGTGCTGCATTGCCAGAAATGCAACATTCAATTTAATAATTTCTGTACATTTAACATTCAATTTAATAATTTCTGTACATTTAACATTCAACTTAATAATTTGTACTTTTTAACCCTGTTGGTTGTTTTCACTGCAACCAACAGATCAACTTAACTGCATTGCTAACACCCTTGCGTTGCCATAGCAATGCAAGAGATGTGACGTGCAAACATTCTCTCTACTTTAAACTTTTGTAAATTTAAATTTGAATTTAGAGAATAATTTTTTCGCATATGCAACGCACTCGCATTTGAATTTATTTTACTAATTCTTAAAGTTTAAAAATTAGAGAAGAAAACAAACGAGAGAAACTCAACTTTCAATCTATACAGACATATATTTTTGCACACCGTTTTCACAACATTTATGCATGTTACTTATATTATCACTTATAAAACTTGTTTATAAATAATTATTACATAAACAATATTATTATATCATTTAAATATTGTGGGATTACAACTTAATTATTTGAAGGATACATAACGTAGCTGATCATCATCCAATACAAGGGGATTTGTTGAACACGTGCGGAGGTTAGGATTATTCAGCCTGAATCACTTCAACCTTAACCTTCCGTCTACAAGGAAACGATTTTCGAAATTCGTTACAAGGTGGGGTTAATTTTTACCCCAAAGAGAAATTTTGATTTTTAATGCTAAAATATATTCAGAATTAAGAGATTATTATCTATATTGCATTAAACAACATCTATATAAATGCTAAACAGTGAAAATAATTTTAAAACTCACAAATAATTATATAATTGCCAATTAACCTAAGTGACGTCATGAATATTTTTATGACCAAGCCACAACTGTAATTTTAATATGCAAATAGTCTAACAACATTTAAAAAGAGGTAAACATTTGAGTCAATTATTCCGAATTGAATCCACAATAGAACTCTAAATATCCACGCTTTCAGATTCTGTAAAACATTTCTCACAATACAGTACTGCTTTTGAATGCTTCTTGCAAATGGGAAGATTGCATTCATGGCATGTGTTACTGTAGATGTTTCCTAACTTATAAATACAGTAATTTAAAACCTTTTTATAACCTCTTAATTTGATTATGATAAGATTTCAACCTTTCCTAGAACTTCAAAAAATCAAACCCGCATTAAAACCCTAAAGCAATGTAGGGCATAGATAATCATCTCAAATTAAACATTTTGAAGTGCATTGGGATAAACCCCCATGGGTCTAGGGGTAAAGCTGACTATTACTGAGAATAGATGAAGAAAGTGGTTTGAAGAGGCATCACTAAAATTTCACATACATCACAAGGTGGGGTCAGGAAAACCCCCATACCTGTCCCATTCCCCCCAAAAAAAATGAAAATAAAATATGATAATTACTTAGGAGACCAGCCAACTTCCCTAGATAGGTAAATAAAACATCAGAGAACAGGTACTCAAAGGCTGGTTAAGATTGGAGAAAGTGATACATGTGGAGACACAATTTTGTAGGTCTGGGGTTTGCCAAAACCCCACCTTGTAGACGGAAGGTTAATATAAATTTTAATTCAAGGAGAATTATATCACGATTTATTTTACTTTCCTAAAAGTCCACTACAAGGGTTACCGTTAGTCCTGGTCAGACTAGTGTCGGTGATTCAAATTATCCCATGGTAAAATTGATGTTCACGCTGATATTTCTGTGGAGAATGAGGAACGGATTTAGTAAAAACTGTCTTGCAATTTTGGTTTATGTAGTTTATTATGCAGCTGTAGCAGAGGCATTGAAAGTTTGCATGATGATCACCTTTGAAAATGTGATCCTACAGATGATTGCTAGTGAGGCCATCAGCAATTTTTTAAGGCCTGGTGACAGTAGGGTTATAGTCACCAGAAGGGTCCTAGTAGGGTTGTGGTATCAAGCTAGAATTAAAAAGAGTACTCGATTTATTGGCTAAAGGACGCCTTCCAACAACTTCTCTCTTAGCTTGAAATCCTGGAGAGAGAAGGTTGATAAAGCCAATGGAGGATGCGAGACCTCGAAAACCTCTTGTTAGAAATCCTGGGGGAAGGAATCCTGGCAAAAATACTGGAAGTGAAGGAACCAGTGAGGCTCGATTCTCAGCAACTTCTCTTGTTAGAAATCCTGGGCGAAGACACACAAATGAAAAATTGGCATTTAAGCAAGCAGTAGGAACCCGGCATGAGTTTTTTCTTTTGTTAGCAATCCTGGAAGAACAAAACGTCATGAGACCGAGTAATGAATATTTTAGTGTAGACAGTATAATCCCCAAAGGTGCAAAAGTTTTGCAAATTTTAGGTCAAAAGCATAAGAAGGTGGCGGCAAACATTGCAACGATGGCAATAATTGATAATATGATAGTATAACAAGGTAGTGATAAATGATCAGTTGTATTATTCTAGAAATATTGTATAAGAAATTAGGTTAAGGCTTGACTGATTCAATTCAAATTCAGCATTGCTTAATTTAAAAATTTGGTTAATTCATAAAATTAGTAAAGTTACAATTAAATGGTTAACTATCTTTTGTAATAGATAGAAAACTGAAAGGAATTAAAACAAGAAATAAGATGGCACAATTCCATAAGAAAAAGGGATGTATCTAAGTTTCCAATTAATATCAAAATTCCAAGATAAAATATTTGTTAAATGCTGGAATAGAATGATAAAGAGTTTAAATAAATTCAGATAAAGAATTCACTATGAAGGAAATGAGAGAGAACTTCACACGGTTCAAATGTAAAAATACTGACTAATGAAACTACCCAAATTGATGGTTCACTTGAACAAAAATGATGAAAAAGGGTAAATAAAAAAGCAGTAAACTCCTTTCATATCAACATTCTGTTGGTATTCATCATAAGAGATATTGAATGTCCTGATGAGTATGTCCGGCCTTTTCAGTGTGCCAATTGCACACATTTTTATTAAACATTTTATGGGAAAATAAAAACTTGAAAAGATTCGACCCACTTGTCCCAAACCTAGGAAATTCTGCAAAAATAGAAATAAAGGAAGGAACGTTTGGGTAATGACTGGAAGCAATGTTCCAGCTATTACATGCATTCCGTTGTCTTACAGCTATCTGTGAATAAAAATACAGACAAAAGACAAGAAGAGCAGAAGGAGACACTCTGTTTATGTTCTCCTATGCGCAATGAATTACCTGTCTCGTATCCTAAATCGATCAGGGTGGTAACTGTATTCTCCTCAAAAAAGGGTATCAGGAATCCCTTGTGATTCCCTAAGGAACCCCAATGAATTCTTGGGGGAGGAATGTTATCTTGTGGTTACACCCACAAGATGAACTAATCTAAAAATAGAAATAAAAGGGGTGTAGTGCACAAGCAGGAGAAAAATCTGAAAATAAAAACTCCTACTTACCCTGAACTCCCCTAAGAGCATCCCCTTGTATTTTTGTAGGAAGAACGGGTGTAGAAACGATGCCCTGAAAGTACCCTAAGTCCTACTCACCTTTGACCTAAAACTAAGAAAAAGAAATGAAAAATTAAAACAACAAAGAAATAACAAAAAATAGAAAGACTTACTGAGCATGCTCCCCAGATGATGTGATAACAATGGTCCCTTATGATGACTCACGGATCCTACAAACCTTTTAACGTCCCAGGACCTGTCACCTGAAATGCAATTAATTAAAAGTTTAAATGACAGTTAGTGCAAGAAAGCTATTAAAAAGAAATTAAAAGCAAATCTTATTACCCTCCAGAGGATTGGAAAAGAATAGAAAGACAAAGTAATTTTTTATAAGATAAACAAAATCTACAAGTTCACACATGCACATTGTTAAAAATTAAAAAGGGAACTAAAATTAAAAGTAACCCAGGGTTTGGATCACCCCCAAAAGGGATTGTCAAAGAATTTGTAACGATATGAAAAGGTTATAAAAGGAAGAACAGAGAACAAAGACCAACACAACAATGATGACAAGGAAGAGAAGGTGCATCGGAGTAGCAAATAATCTCCAGAAAGAAGAGGAAAATTAATTCTAATCTGAATTTTCCTTACTAAAATCAAGAAGAACTTAATACCATTAATGAACTCAAACTATAAATTCTTCCAGACATCATTGAACTCAATGAAAGAAAAAACTCAAAAAGGAATAAGAACACTGACTCACCGATAATACAAGTTGGTGCTGTTTTCAAGAAAACTACAAAGACAAAAACAATTTGGATTTTCTTACTTCGTGAAGTGAAAAAACGGAAAACTATAAGTACAATTTCAAGGGAAAAATTAACAAACCAATATATGCCAGGAGGCAGCCATTTCCAGAAAACACTTGCATCAGACAAGTGGTGCCACATAACGGAAGACCGACGACAATGTTCCTGTAAAGGTAGGGAGATCGAAAACTTTAATTTCTATTTTTCACGAAAAATATGTTACAGAATTTGAATATGTTCTCAAGTTAATAGCGTTACACAATGCAATCAATACCCTTATGAAAAGGAATTGACTAGTGAAACTACAAATAAATCAGATAGTTGATTAACGTGTAACAATTGATTGAAGTGCATTTTTATCCTTAATAAGGATTTTATTTTACTCCTTTAAAACACCTTGGATTAGCTGATTTTCCAATGATCAGAGCTGGAAATTTTTCTGATCCATCCATGTTTGAGCCAAGCAGCAGCGTGATGTGATCTTTTCTCCTTTTGCCACCGCTACACTTTTCATTTCTAAATGCCAATGTTTTATCCAGTAGATTGTGCCAAAACAATCCTGGTTCATCCAAATTGAAGGCATCTTGTGGTGAGTAATTAGTGATTAAGGTAGGAAGGACGTTTTGCAACCAACCATTGACTTGACTGTCAGATACACTGGCAGATTCTCTGACAACTGATTTGAATACAATTTCATGTCTTTCTTTGAATTTTGCTAACTAACCATCGCTACAAACGAAATCAGTGACACAAAATTCCTCTGCAAATTTCTTTGCTTTTTTGATCAGGAATGGTCCACTGCCTGGGATGTTGTTTGACTTGACGATTTTCAGCCATTGAACCAATGTGGCTTCAATTTGAGGGTATTTTGACTGATGCATTCATTTATGAGACAACAGAGCATCAGAGGTTTGATATTCTTCATGATTCCAATAGATGTTGCCAATGGATGATTTGGAAATCTTCAATTCCTTGGCGACATCAACATAAGAACTTCTTTTTTCGACTTTCGTTTTTAAATCAGTATTGATTTGCTTTTTGGACATTTTGATCAACACAAGTGGCAAATTTAGTCAACAAGAGAATATAGAGGTGAACAATGCAAGATTGGTAATGAATCACTCAATTCCTATTTCATACTGTTTTTGAGCCTTCACATACAAGTGTAAATTTTAACTTTCCCAGGCATGCACTTTATCGAATTTGCATGCAGTTTAGAGTGCTTATCTCATGAAATTAGTGCTATTGGGGATATATAGGCATGCAGATTACAGAATATCAAGCGTGCTCTATATAGGGTGGCACAAAGCACTATGAGATAAGAATTTTGCTAGGGCAATTGCAGCTGTGCAGTATATCATGCTGTGCATATTATAGAGGTGCAGATTAAAGGGAGTTGACTGTACATACTACATGAAGATGTGCACTCTGTAGCACGAAAAAACAAGAATTTCACACATCATGGTTATGTTCTGTATGTGAAGTCCCACTGTGCCTTGGTAAAAAAAATGTGTTTTTATAAATATCATTCATAGTCCCATATGACACAGTGGGACTGTATATGATTCACCCATTAAGTAATATATTTTTTATTTCTTTTATGATTTTTCTATCACTCTTCTCAATGTTATGTTTCTTTTATTAAAAATAAATACCAATATGTAAAAAAAAATTTTTTTCTAGTGAAACACATGCATTTTTTGTTTCAAATCTCATGCTGCAAAGGTTTAAACACAAAGAAGCATCTCCAATGGTGACACCGAGGGGTATAGTGAATACAATAACAACTACAAATAAAGACAAGAAAAATCCAGTTCAAACTTAGCCTTTGTTGTCTTCTAAATTGTACTCCGCTCTTCTTCTCTTGTGGCTTGTTGGTGACCAACTTCTGGAAGAATGTTGCAAGTTATAATTAGATATACAAATCCAAAATTGAAAATCAACAAATTACATAACAAATAACTTAAAAACAATACTGATGTGGGGTCCCTGTCCCACACTCTCCTTCCAAGAACTAAAAACAAAAGGATCAAAGGTCCCAGTAAAGTTACAGCTTTCCCTCTCCTTTCAATACTGACCATCTATTAGCACCATGGTGTCATCACTGTATAACATCATGGTGCTATCTGGTCAAGCATCCGGTGACCTCCTCCTACTCCCCCTTCCTGGGGTCACTGGTGAAGGTGCCCAAAAGTTTATAAAAGGAAGGCACAACTTCCTCTCACTCTCCTCTCTCTCCAGTCAGTCTTGTGTCTCTCACCAGCCAGTTCTCTCCCACCAGCGATATCACTCAGTATTTCTTGTAACATGAATAAATAAAGCATTGAGAAAACACACACCACATACACCACAGTGGTGACCCAGACATGATGTTTGTGCAAGTCAAACGCGATACTTGTGCAATGCGACTTTTTTTGTGCAAAAGTAATGCGAAATTGGTGCAACGTGATTTGTGCATAGGGACAGGTGATTTGGTGACAGTTGTGTAAAGTGGGTGATGTGAGTGTGTGGGAGTTACATGTTCCCCTAGTGTCTGACGGTAGGGCTTCCTTTAGTGAGTTTTGGTGCTGGTTTTTTTATTTTGTCTTGGTTATTTTTTGAGGGCAAATGAGCACTATGCCACTCGAGCCAAGCAACCCCACCAGTGCTGTCAGTGCTGTCACGGTGACCACACCTCTGCACCTGCCAGAATTCAACATGGCAGATCCAGAGATGTGGTTTGCCATGGCAGTGAACCATTTCATCCATGACATGCTAGACAATCATCAACGATACCTGGCAGTGGCAACACACCTCCCATTGCATGTGGCCAACGAAGTGTGCGACTTCCTGATGATGCCCCTGGACGCTAACTCTTAAAGCAGCTTAGCACTTCCAAAGAGGAGAAGACCAGGCAGCTTTTCATGGGGGACAAGAAGCCCATGCAATACCTCCACCACCTCCAAGCATTGGCAGGAACATTAGTCCCTGAAGCCCTACTTAAATCAATATGGCTGAAGGGACTCCCAGGAAAACTAAGACCAACAATGGCCACACAACAGGACAAAACCCTGCCAGCCATGGCAGAGGTGGCAGACAAAGTATGGAGCATGCTCCCAACATTGCCTGAGGCCAGATGAACTGTGCCTCCAACGTCTTCCAGACCAGCAGAGCCTGACCTGGTCTCAACGATCTTGAAGCTGGCCCTAGATGTGGCAGCACTCAAGGTCCACCTGTCTACCCTGACTAGGCAAATAAATATTATCCAGGAGCATAGCAGGAGCCGTGGACGTCAACCCTTCTGGACCAGAGAGAGAACAGGATCCCACTAGGGGGAATGAAGACCGCCAGGGGTATATGGTGTAGAGTTTTAATCTCCTTATCATTTCCACATGCGGCCAAGTTGCGTTGGACACACCAGTTCCCGTTAGATCACTGAAGTTAAGTAGCACACACCCACATCAATACCAACTTGGGTGGTTGGTAAAGAACGTTGGGTGCTGCAAATTAACCCTCTTCCTCGTCCTTTCACCTACCTCCTCGTCTCCCGCGGGCAGCCTCCTAAGGGGTTGACCTGTTATGGCTGCCTGGCTTACACCCCAACCCACAAACTAATCAATCAATCAATCATTCACTAATAGAATGCATTCACTCTCAAATAGAGTAGAGATGCATGCATTCTAGAAACGTCATCATATTCTTATGTTTCAAATTATAACATTAAGATAAATTTTTATTTGTTGTTTTAAATAACAGAATTGAAACACGTTCAACCACACACACACATTTTTGAATTCAAATGCATAGAACACCAAGTTCTCTATCTAGATTTTGGCCTGTACAGACGTGTCATTGATCAGCTCTGTAAATAACCATTAATTAACTCATAATACTTATAAATAATTGATTTACAAATATTAAAGTTATTTCTGTTGGGTTCATCAAATTCATTGTTCTGCATGACATATGGAAGAATCACATCATTTCGGATTGGGATATTTAATATTGGACACACATCAAACACAAGGAATACATTTATACAAACTCCTGCACCAATACATCCACATGGTAATACACCAGTGCTAATTCATCAGCGTTTTATATATCTAGTGCCTTTTAAAGCCTTCTACTACACTGGTACCACTGTTGTTTCAAGGCAGCAGCCCAACACTGCACCTTGCCATGCACCTGGAGCAAGGGAAATGGGTTGGGCAGTCACTGATGGCAGGTAAGGACTCCTGCCCATCCTCATCCTGTCAGCTTTATATCTGGGATTGTGCCAACAAGGTACAATTCCTGATTGACACTGGGGCAGACCTTGGCACTTCGTGCATAGATGGGACACCGATATATACATACGAGATGAAGACACTACTCCCCCTTCCTGGGTCACTGGTGGTGCCCAAAAGTTTATAAAAGGAAGGCACAACTTCCTCTCACTCTCCTCTCACTCTCCTCTCTCTCCAGTCAGTCTTGTGTCTCTCACCAGCCAGTTCTCTCCGACCAGCGATATCACTCGGTATTTCTTGTAACCTGCATAAATAAAGGATTGAGCAAACTAAAATATCAGTCTCTGAATTCTTTTGGACTAACCCACCATGCAGCCTACCCTGACAGTAGGGACATGCACCACATATACCACATTTATCTTTGTGTTGAGAAGGTGACAATGTTTCACAAGTAGGTTCTTGCTTCATCAAGGTTAGTATTGTTGGTGCTGGTGCATCTTTAATAAGGATCATTGATCATTCTATCATCTGTGTTAAGTGTGCACTTTCTCTTCCTAGAGTAAAAATTCTTTAAGGAGAATCATCAGTTTAATAGAACAGTGGTATTGTAGGGTTATGTTGTGGCACCGATGCTCCCACCAGGTGGCATCAAGCTACAGTAAGGTCACGTTGGCATCTTTGCCATGCTCTTGCTAGATGGCACCCTGTACTGGGCAAAAAAATAACCAGTTAGTAGACTGATGCTCCTGCTTGGTGGCATTCAGTCTACTCTAGTAGGTTTAGGTGGGAAACAAAATGAAAGGGTGGGAAAGGGCAGTTTTCCTCCAAGCCTTGCTCAAGCAACACGTCATTAGCAGTGGGCAGAGTGCCCAGACAAAGAACATCGCTCTCTGTTAAGTGTTGCGTAGTACCATTGGCATAGACAGGCCAATTGGTACTAGTTATTAGTAAGATATGAATTAGACAAATTCAGTGCTGTGTAGTACCATTGGCATAGACAGGCCAATTGGTACTAGTTATTAGTTTAATGAATAGATGAATTATAGAATAAGAGTGGTTACTTTGCTATAATGCTTGAAGGACTGAGACTCATTTTGTTGATAATACTTCGTGCTCAAATGGTACTTGGTGCCTATACCATTCCAATAAACGTATCTGCTTCTGCAAACTAGTTTATCAAATTCTACAAATTTTGGGGGCCTTTCTGGAATAGGCGCTCCAGGTCATCAAGCATGTAAGTTTTTGATCTAATTTTTTTTGGGGGGGGGGGGGGGGCATTATTTTTACCCAACATGGCAACTGCCAGAAATGAAGGCCAAGATGAGGGAAGGAGCCAATCTACCATTGATGTCACATGGCTGGCATCCTCATTGGATTCTATGAAGATGTCTGAATTACGAGATGCTCTTGGCACTTACGGTTTAAAGTAGTCGGGAACCAAATTAGATTTAAAGAGTAGGATGAAGCTTGTCATCGCCATGGAAAGGGAGGAGTCATCTAGTAATATAGCCACCCCTGAAGAAGCAATAGACGAAGATGCTGATAGTGGGTCTCATAGCCAGGAAAGGAGAACCAGAAAGGAGTGTCTCTGCTTTAGAGATGTTGAAGTATCTATTGCCTCATTCAGTGGGAATGATCCTACCCAACGTATTTCTAGTTGGATAAAGGAGTTTGAAGATTTATGCTTACTTAGTAGTTGGTCTGATGTCCATAAAGTTGTAAACGCTCATCAATTATTGAAGGGATCAGCCAAGCAGTTCATCCAATACCAGAAGTGTGGGGACACAGGGGTTAATTTTAAGTGTGAGCTACTTCGAGAATTTTCTTCACCCACTAGCAGCAAGGCAGTTCATCAGCAGTTATCTCATCAATGGAAGTTGCCAACTGAATCATGTCATGAGTACATGTACAAGATGTTGGACATTGCATCCCAAGCCAGTGTAGAGACTGAGTCAGTAATTCAATACATCATTGATGGAATCAATATGGACTAAAAACAAAGTTATTCTGTATGGTGCTCATGATGTTGCTAGTTTTCATGCAAAGTTGATGTCCTATGACAACATGAAGCGGAACACCAAGCTCTCCCATAATAGTTTTGAAAGGCCAGCACGGTCCAGCCCTGAGAAGACTTCACCAAGTATCCGTTGTTTCAACTGTGGTGAAAGGGATCACATGAGTTCCAGTTGCCCACACAAACATAGAGGGAAGAAATGTTTTCACTGTCAGCAGTTTGGTCATCTCGCTTCTGTATGCCCATCAACTAGAGTTTCCAATCCAAATATTCGCTATCCAGATATATTTCGCGTATTTGAAAGTATTTGATCTTCGAATATTTTACAAATTATTTGAATAATGTTCGGAAAAAATTTAGGGTCATTTGTAACTAAATATTTTGCAAATGTTGACATTACATAATGAATTCAGCGGTGAGGGCAGTTGATGGTCTGACGTATAGCTCATTTACCTAGCTTTTCGAGAAATATTATTGACTTATCCATGTGATAGGGTTAGGGGCTATCTGCTAACTGCTTGTATACGTAAATTAAGTTCTCAACAAATATGAGATATTTTAATTTTTACTTCCACCTACACACTGGGCAATCCTTTGACTACTAACAAAATAGGTGTAATCCATCATTTGGTAGAGTTCAGTTTTATTGCTAATGTCTTTCTTGAAACATCATTGCTGAAATTTCATGGAACATTAAAATTGAGTTATCTTAATTTTTCAGGTAAGTGACACATAATAAATATCACCATCATACCTGTATCCCGCCTGTAGCAGGGTCGGGTCTGCAGGTTCTAGCCCCATAAATTACCATATAACGTGTGATTTTTTTGCTATTTTCTTTTTCGCAGCACTGGTTTTGACAGCTAATGCACGTTGTTTGCTTTGTGTCACTGTCAAACATCTTCAGTTTGGTCTATAATTTAAACATGAATCGTCTTAGAAACAAACAATGCTTGCAAATTATTAAATTTTATTATCAAAATATGCGCTCTGTTAACCCTCCTATTATCTTCGGGTCATTATGACCCGAAATAATTGTCAAAATTATGTAACTCTTTTTGCAGTTATTGCTGATATATCTTTTTTTCTGACATTGTCTATCTATTGTATTTTAACATTATGAAATGGTAAAATAAGTTTAAAATTAATTATATACTGTTGCTGTTAACTTTGTTACACTTGTATTCCTTTGCATCTATATGACCCATATGCAAATATTGTATCAATCATGAAAATAAATATATTTTGAGTGATCATATTTTTTATAAATAATGATTTGATAATTAAATTGGTCGTTTATATATGTAAATGGGAGTACATTTCCAATGCAATGTATCATTCATGTCCATACTGTTTTGGAGTTATATGGTGAAACGGAAATGGGTTTAGTATTTAGTTCTTGATCATGTTTCAACATGATTGGAAGTGAAGGTATAAAAGTAAGATTGAATGCAAGCAAACCACAGTTAAGCTATTAGTTTCAGAAGTAAAGGAGAATAATTTCGGATTTAATATTTTTATCATTTGCTGCAATGGATACTGAGCAAAACGTAGATGATGACATGGAAGCATTGGAGTATCCATCTGATAGTGAAGAGAACATATCAGAGGATGAAAACTACACTAGTGACTAGTGTATTTCAATCTTCAGAATCAGAGGATATATCATCAAAAAATGAGGATGAAGAGTCCAATACATCAAATGTGGAAGTGTTATCAAAGGACAAGAAAATCTTATGGAATACAGAGCCAATTGTGCATCATGGAACAGCTTCCAAGTCAAATATTATGAAACTCATCCCTGGTCCAAATAGATATGCAACCTCTATGATAAAGGATATAAAATCCTCATTTCAAGTTATGTTGTTGTTGTTTGTTTGTTTGTTTTGGTTTTAGGGCCCATCAACTACAATGGTCATTAGGGCCCAGAAAGACAATCATCATGGTGGGGGTGTAAATGGCCTTCCCACCATGATGGCAATAAAAAAGGGCAAAAGCCCACTAAGGGTAAAAAAAGTAAAAGACTAAAGTCATAAAAATAACTGGGAGTAAATAAAGGCAAAAACCAAAACAGATAAAGGTAATCAGGAAAAAGCCAAAACAGATAAAGCTAATCAGGCAAAAGCCTAAACAGACACAAATAAAGGCAAAAGCCAAAACACACACAGTAAAAAGTGGCAAAGGCCCAGAAAGACACTAACAAAGAAGGGCAAAAGCCAAAACAGACACAAAAAAGGAAAAGGCAAAAGCCAAAAAGAAGAATAAAAGGAAAGGAAACGAAGACAAGCGAGCTCACCACCCCCTGTGGGTTCTCCCCAAGTGATGTGGAGAGCTCTGGGCTGACTCCCAATCGACATCTAAGTTCACGGTATCTCTCACAGTGGCTAAATACGTGTGTCACTGAGAAAGGCTCCCAACAGATGTCACACCACGGTTCATCCTCACCCCATAGTATGTAGCAGCGAGTGAGGAACGCGTGACCAATTTGCAGCCGAGTAAGCACAAACTCCTCCCTCTGCGACTGACGGCACGAGGACCCCCAGTGCACTGGAGTGTCCTTCAGTGTGCAGAGTTTGTTTTTGTTTGTTTGTTTGTATTTTAGGGCCCATCGACTACTATGGTCATTAGGGCCCAGAGAGACAATCATCGTGGTAGGGGTGTAAATCGCCTTCCCACTATGATGGCAATAAATAATGGCAAAAGCCCACTAAAACTAATAAAAAATACAAAAGGCAAGAGCCAAACAACTGTGGAATATAATTACAGGCAAAAGCCAAAACAGACATTAAAAAGAACAACGGCAAAAGCCAAAACAGACAGTAAAAATAACAACGGCAAAAGCCAAAAAAGACATAACAATAAAAGCGGCAAAAGCCAAACCATACATAACAATAAATGCAGCAAAAGCCAAAACATACAGAATAAAAGTGGCAAAAGCCAAAACATACACAACAATAGAAGCGGGAAAAGCCAAAACGGACAGACAATAATTGTGGCAAAAGCCAATAACAGACATTATAATAAATACGGCAAAAGCCAAATCAGACACGGAAATAAAAGGCAAAAGCCAAAATAGGACAAGAATAAATGCGAAAACTGTCTAAAAACCATGTATAAATCAAATTTTGTGAAAGAGGCCAGCCTCTTTCACAAATACAAGCGAGTTCTCCACCCCTTGAGGGTTATCCCCAAGTGAGGTGGAGAGCTCACGACTGACTCCCAGACGGTATCTCATTTCATGGTATCTCTCACAGTGACTAAAGATATGCGCCACTGTGAGAGGCTCCCAACAGAAGTCACACCATGGTTGTTCCTCATCCCGTAAAATGTAGGAGTGGGTGAGGAACGTGTGACCGATCCGAAGCCGAGCAAGCACAACCTCCTCCCTCTGCGACTGGCGGCACAAGGACCCCCAGTGCTCTGGGGTGTCCTTCACTGTGCGGAGTTTGTTGGTGGTCTCCGCAAACCACTGGGCCCACCATTGTTCATGGATGGCCCGCCGCACCATCGGGAGAGCAGCGGTAGAGGGGACAGCAGTGTTTGGTATATCTGGCAAGTGGGCCACCTGACGGGCATGGGCATCCGTCCTCTCATTGCCCATGAGGCAAACATGCCCCGGGACCCACATAAACAACACTGTCTTGCCCTGCTTACGAATCACAAGCAGCAATCTGTGCACACCCTGGACGATGGCATGTCTGCCATATAGGGTGTGCAACAGCTGAAGGGAGCACAAGGAGTCAGTCGCAACAACAAAGTGTCTGTCATTCAACACTGGGATGAGCTCCAGTGCCCTGTGCAGAGCTGTGAGTTCTGCAGTTAAGACACTGGCAACGCCTGGAAGGCGGCCCCCCATGAGATGACCAGTTGTAAAGACTGACCAACCCACCGAGGAGCCATCCTTCGACCCATCCGTGTAAATAAAAACATGGCCTCGATAGGTCCAAGAGAGGCGTCCAAACTCTTGTTGGTACACTGACCTATCGGTACTGGTTTTGGGTAAGGCTGCAAGCAACAAATCTAAACTTGGCTCTGGCACTGTCCAGGGTGGCACAGAGGCCGGCAGCACAGGCTGCACCCTAGGCAGAGTCACACCCAGGCCGGTAAGACCGTCCATCCACCGCACACCGAATGGAGAGGGAACCCCTGAGCGGCGGTCGAATGGCCGTCTCACAGTTTTACTAAAGATGGCCGGGTGTGTAGGGTGCTGTGGCTGACCTTTCAGCCGCAAAATATATGCAGCTGCAAGGTACTGCCGCCGCACAGTCAGTGGTGGTTCACCAGCCTCAGCATATAGGCTGAGGACTGGACTGGTGTGGAACGCCCCAATGGACACCCGGATGTCAGCGTGATGAACACTGTCCAGCATCCGGAGAGTAGATGGAGCGGCCAGGCCATAAACACTACAGCCATAGTCGAGTCGTGATCGAACGAGTGATCGGTATAATCGAAGCATCACCGTTCGATCTGCTCCAAAACCAGTTCCCTGCAGGCACCGCAGAATATAAAGGGAGCGAAGGCACTTAGCCCTGAGCTCCTTCAAGTGTGGGACCCATGTCAGACAGCTGTCAAAACGGAGACCAAGAAACCGGGCTGCCTCTACAACTGGGAGGAGGTGCCCATTCAGGGTAAGCTGAGGCTCAGGATGAAGCCCTCGCTTACGACAGAAGTGCATGACTGTTGTTTTCTCAGGGGAGAATTTATAGCCACGTGATGTGGCGAACTCATTGGCACTATTGAGCGCTAGTTGCAGCTGACGCTCAATGCCATGCATTGTGGCACCCCGGTACCAGATGGAAAAGTCGTCCACAAATAGTGACGGTTGTACCGGGGGGGGGGGTGAATGGAGGAGGGAAAACCGTTCACCGCAACAGCAAAGAGCATCACACTGAGGATGCTCCCCTGTGGGACACCATTCTCCTGCAAAAAGGCGGAGGAGTAGGTGTTACCCACACGCACTCTGAAGGGCCGGTTGGACAAAAAACTATGGAGGAAGAGGGGCAAATTACCCCTGAGCCCCCACTGGTGCAAGGTCTCAAATATGCCATGGCGCCATGTGGTATCATACGCCTTCTCCACATCAAAGAAGATAGCCACCAAGTGCTGTCGGTGGAGAAAGGCCTCACGTACTGCTGTCTCCAGTGAGATGAAATGATCCACCGGAGACCTGCTTGCACGGAAGCCACATTGGGCATTGGAGAGAAAGTTGTGTCGTTCCAGATACCACACCAAGCGCCAGTTAACCATGCGTTCCATGGTTTTACACAGACAGCTCGTCAAAGATATGGGCCTGTAATTCGTGGGTAAGGTACTATCCTTTCCAGGTTTTGGGAGGGGAATGATGATAGCCTCCCGCCAGCCTACAGGGATGTCGTGCTGCTGCCAAATATAATTAAAAACCTCAAGGAGGTAGGAAAGACCATTCTTAGGTAGATGCCGTAGCAATTGGTAATGGATGTTATCAGTACTGGGGGCAGTATCCCGGGCCCGTGCAAGAGCTGCCCGCAGCTCCCAAGGGGTAAATGGGTCGTAATACCCCTCAGCAACACCACCAGAGAAGTTAATTGGAAGGCGTTCTGCTGCTTCTTTCTGTTTGATGAAAGCTGCAGTGTAGTGCTGGGAACTGGAGATGGCTACAAATGTCCTTGCCAGCTCCTCAGCCACCTCACAAGGCAGAAGTAAATGTCTCCCTTGCACAAGGAGACCAGAGCCACAGGATTGTAAGCACCTTCCCTGGATTTTTCTCAGCTTTTCCCAGACATTCTTGGATGGCGTGTGGTGGGTAAGCGAGGAGACATACTCACTCCATGAGGAGCGTTTGGCCTCCTTTATTACCCGTCGTGCATATGCCCGGGCTCTGAGGTAGTTGACACGATTGGTGTCAGTTGGACGAGACTGGAAGAGGCGAAGTGAGCCTCTGCAGGCCCGAATCACACTCCAACAGTCCTCTGTCCACCATGGCACCCGTGCTCGTGGAGGTTACAGGAGCTCTGGGGGACAGATGCCAATGCTGCCCTGATCACCACCTCTGTGAAGTGGCTCACTAGATCATTAACCCCATCAAAATCACGCAGTGGGCGAAAGTGAATGCGATGAGCAAACTCTTCCCAGTCTGCCCGACGCAAACACCATCGTGGTGGTTGTTGGGGCAATACCCTTCTTCCACTGCTAATCCTGATGGGGAAGTGGTCACTTCCCCCAGGGTCAGACAGAACCTCCCATTGCAGACCTGGCACCAACCCAGGAGAGTAGATGGAGAGGTCGATACAGGAAAGACCACCAGTGGCAGTCATCACATGTGTGGGGGCACCAGTGTTGAGGACAATGAGGCCATTGTGTGACACCCATTGTTCTGTAGGGACACGATCCCTCACACTCCTCTGCCCCCAAAGACATACACCCCTGCAATGTACATTAAATAGAGTTGTACAAAATCATTGTTTCTGTTAGGTCCTATTGTCATCAAGTCGGTGACAATAGGATTGTGGGGACATCCTGAGTTGTCCCTTGGCTGTGAATCATAGGTACCCTTTGGTCACTGAGACCAAACCACAGTCAAGGACCTCAAGATGTGATGTCACCAGGGTATGTTTTGGGGGTTTGAGTTTTTTGTTGCACTTTTCACTCATCATTGAGATTTTGACTCTTTGACATCATTGAGATTTTGAAAATGTCATGCGCTCTAAACAGGGTATCAGCAGTGCACCAATGGAATAAAATCCGATTGTTTTTATCTCAATGTGTCTCATTATTATTTTTGTGGCACCCAGCATCATCCATACCCGTGATACGCGATATTGGTGACCCGGACGTGATTGGACTGCAGCCGAAACTACAGTAAGCCATATTATTTTTCATTTTTTTTTGGTTCATATTTTTATTTCTTGCCTGCATATCGCGTCTTCGTGCATATTGCGGACACGGGTTGGTTCATATTTTTTTTTGCCGGCACATCGTGGACGCGAGTTCAATTCCCGCTGTATATTTTTTTTGATATAACTTTTTTATTTTTGTTCATTTTTTTTTCTCCTCATATTAATGCGCCTGTCGCATAATCGCGCACATCGTGGACTCGGGTTCCATTCCAGCGATACTTTAGTATTTTTATTTGTTCATTTGTTTTTTTTATCTCATGTTTTTTTTTTCACGCTACTCGCGTAATCGCGCATATCGCAGACGCAAGGACGCGGGTTCAATTCCGGCTGTTACAATTTTGTTTTTTTTTCTCTGCCAAGTTTTTTTTTTACTTTTCTCTCTCACCTCGTCCACTATCGGGTGTCATCGCGTGTGCCCGGTATCAGGATCACGACCACGTCAGAGGAAAATTTTTTTTTCTTTGTCTTTGTTTTTTTTCTTCATTAATTGCTTCGTGGAGTGAGCGACAGTAGCAGGATCGCCTCCACGTTGGTGTTACGATTTTTTTTATTCTTATTAATTTTTTTTTGTTGTTTGTTGTTATTATTTTTGTTTTTTTTCTCTTCTTTTCTTTCAGCTAGTAATGCTTTCTCTATTTGTGTATAATTTTTTTTTTAGCCATTAATTTTTTTTTCTTTTGTGTGTGAGTGCATTTTCGGCCAGGGTGTTGTGTTGTGCGCGTGTGTGACCCCCCAACTAAGTGGCCAAAATGGCAGAAGGTGCTATGCCCCTCAACAACATTACTGTGTCCCCTGTGCCACGTTTGCCCAAATTCAACGTGGCTGACCCTGAAATGTGGTTCGCTATGGCGGAGGCCATATTCATGGAGGCTAGGCTTTTGGGACAATTAAAACAATATAACATGGTGGTCAATGTGCTCCCAACCAAGGTCGCCAACGAGGTCAGGGATGTCATCATGCTACCGGTTGATGATGACTCCTACCACAGACCCAGACATGAGCTCATCAAGAGGCTCAGCTCGTCCCAGGATGAGAAGACGTGACTCCTCTTGGAGTCTGTTGTGATGGGTGATGAAAAACCCTCACAATACCTCTGGCGCCTTCAAGCCCTGGCTGGCTCTAGCGTCCCTGACCAACTGCTCCATTCCCTGTGGATGCAGGGGTTGCCTGATAGGCTCAAGCCTATGGTGGCTACCCAGAACTCCCAGCCCCTCACTACTGCTGCAGAACTAGCTGATGCTGTATTTGCACTGCTCCCATCAAGCAGTGCACCAGCAGCTCAGGCCACAGCTCGACCAGACAACAGCCCTAATGAAGTTTGCAGCACAACTGCAACAGCTGACATTAGAGCTGAGCAAGGTGAAGCAGCAGCTTGCTGCATTGAGTAAGGTGCCTGCAGTTTCTGGGAGAACCAGGAGCCACTCACGTTCACGGCCCCGAGCCCGCTCCTGCTCCACAGACCGACAACCACCAGGTACGTGCTGGTACCATTGGCGGTTCAAAGAGGCAGCCACCAAATGTACCCACCCTTGTAACTGGGGGTCGGGAAACGGCCTGGGAAGTCGTTAATGGCGGCTGACGATGCCCACCCACCCAAGTCCCGCCGACTTTTCATTTGGGACAGGACCTCTAAAACGCGCTTCCTGGTGGACATTGGAGCCGATTTGTGTGTGTTCCCCCGGACTCTCCTCAAAGGCCCCCACCAACAATCGCGTTATGTGTTGGCTGCAGCAAACGGCACACCGATAGCCACCTACGGAATGGTGACCATGACATTGAACCTAGGACTCCGTCGGGACTTTACTTGCAGATTCGTCATTGCTAACGTCTCCTGGCCGATCCTAGGTGCTGACTTCCTCTCACACTATGGTCTCTTACCAGACCTGAAAAACAGCCAGCTCCTGGACTCGACAACTAAGATGACCCAGCGAGGAGAACTGGCTGTGTGTGAGGAGCTAAGCATAAGAACCATCAATGGCTCATCACCATTCCACGAGCTATTGGCTGAGTTCCCGACCATCACTCGGCCAAACGGTGTGCAACTACCAGTGCAGCACAACACAAAGCACCACATTGTGACCAAGCCAGGACCACCAGTGTCGCAGAAGCCACGGCGACTTGCCCCAGAAAAGCTTCAGATAGCCAAGCAGGAGTTCGAGGCCATGGTGCGCCTGGGTCTTGCAAGGCCATCTGACAGCTCCTGGGCTTCTCTGCTACACTTGGTCCAAAAGAAGGACAACACCTGGAGAGCCTGTGGTGACTACCACAGCCTGAATGGCATCACAGAGCCGGACGTCTACCCTGTGCACCACATTCAGGACTTTGCCCAGGCCCTCCATGGTAAAACTATATTTTCAACAATCGATTCGGTGCACGCGTTCAACCAAATACCAGTGGCTGAGGACGACATCCCCAAAATGGCTATAACCACACCGTTTGGGTTATTCGAATTCCCTTTTATCACTTTCGGGCTACGTAATGCCACGCAAACATTCCAGCGATTCATGGATGAATTTGTTTGTTTGTTTGTTGCTGCTTTAGGGCCCATCAACTACAAAGGTCATTAGGGCCCAGAAAGACACATCACCATGGTGGGGGTGTAAATGGCCATCCCACCATGATGGCAATAAAAGGGCAAAAGG
>JAAFCE010006156.1:4892942-4942705 GCA_013389805.1 Trigoniulus corallinus | reverse complement strand
CGATTCTTGGGTATGTTGAACTTTTACAGAAGGTTCATACCCAAGGCGGCCGAAGTGCAAGCACCCCTCCATTCCTTGTTAGGCGACAACATCAAGGGGAAGTCACCTGTCAACTGGACCACAGAGGCAATTGCAGCCTTTCAAAGCTGCAAGGACAGCCTGGCACAGGCAGCCCTGTTGGCCCATCCCAAGTGTGATGCACCCCTTGTCATGTTCACGGACGCCTCGGACTTTGCAGGTGGTGCTTCACTGCAGCAGTGGGTTGACGACGCCTGGCAACCCCTCAGCTTCTTCTCCAAGAAGCTTTCATTTGCCGAGATGAAGTACGGTGCCTTTGATCGGGAACTCTTGGCCATTTACTTGGCGATCAAGCATTTTCGCCACATGGTGGAAGCAAAACAGTTTGTGGTCTACACAGACCACAAACCCCTGACTTATGCCTTCCGCCGCAAGAATGACCAAGTGTCACCCCGACAGTTCCGGTACCTGGACTTCATCTCGCAGTTCACCACTGCATCCGCTACCTTCCTGGTAAGGAGAACATCGTGGCAGACACCCTGTCTCGGGTAGAGGTCATCGAGGAGGCCATCCGTTATGATGACCTGGCAGCCTCACAGGAAGCTGATGCTGAACTGCAGCAGCTGCTACATGACAGCAGCTCTTCCTTGAAGCTAACCAGAGTCAGCATTCCTGGGTCAGACATCACGATCTACTGTGATGTCTCAACATCTCAGCCCCGGCCCTTCCTCACTCAGCCCTTCCGAAGGCAGGCGTTCAACTCTGTCCACCAACTGGCTCACCCTGGAGCAACAGCGACAGTGAAGCTTGTCACTCAGAGGTTTGTTTGGCCATCAGTTAAGGCAGATTGCCATCACTGGGCACGGAACTGTCTTGCCTGCCAACAGTCAAAAACCTCTCAGCATGTAACTTCACCTGTCGGCACATTTGCTCCACCATCCCAGCGATTCGATCATGTCCACCTGGACCTCATTGTCATGCCTGACTCTGAGGATCACCGTTACTGTGACCATGAGCGATTGCTTCTCACGGTGGCCAGAGGCAGTGCCATTGCCGAACCAGGAAGCGGAAACCGTCGCCCGGGCATTCCTCCATCATTGGATTGCCCGCTTTGGAGTGCCACTTCGCGTAACGACAGACCAAGGTAGGCAATTTGAGTCCAACCTTTTCAGGCAGCTCAACTGCCTAATTGGTTCGACTCACCTACGTACTACAGCCTACCACCCAGCAGCAAATGGCATGGTGGAACGTCTTCATCGCCAACTCAAAGCAGCCATCCGTTGCCACCAAAGCCGCTGGACTGAGTGCCTTCCACTCGTCCTTCGGCATCAGGGCAGCTTGAAAGGAAGACATAAAAGCCACAGCAGCAGAGATGGTCTATGGCCAGCCTCTGCGACTGCCTGGCGAGTTTCTTTCAGCTGCACCGGCTACGGATGAAGACGTCAACCACCACAGCTTTGTGAGGGAGCCCTGAAGCTGCAATTCCAGGATTTGCAGCCTGCTGACCCCAAGCACCATGGTCAGCAGAAGCCCTTCATCTTCAAAGACCTCTCCACTGCCAGCCATGTCTTCATCCGTCATGATGGGGTGAAGCCCTTGCAGCACCCGTGTGATGGACCATATCAGGTCGTAAGTCGGTGTGCTCAACATTCGTGGAAGACACACAACTGTCTCTATAGACCGACTGAAGCCTGCATACATGGAGGCTGACAATGAGCCACACCAGTTACTGCAAGAAGAGCCACCTGGCTTCACCATAGTGGTGCCACACATGCCACCAGGACCACAGCATGAGCCTTATGCACCAACACCACCAGCACCACAGCACGAGCCATCAGCACCACCACCACCACAGCCTCCACCAGCACCTAACCAGGATTCCAGCAGGCCCCTCCACACCAGATCTGGACGTCGGGTCAGGTTTCCAGAGCAGTATCAAGCTGGAT
The DNA here is from genome assembly GCA_013389805.1 of Trigoniulus corallinus. NCBI lineage: Eukaryota > Metazoa > Arthropoda > Diplopoda > Spirobolida > Trigoniulidae > Trigoniulus > Trigoniulus corallinus. Next base: position 4,940,741 of record JAAFCE010006156.1, on the reverse strand, counting down.
ATTCATGATTGTCCCCAGCTCAATCACTAGCAGGGGGGTGATGTAGGGACACGATCCCTCACACTCCTCTGCCCCCAAAGACATACACCCCTGCAATGTACATTAAATAGAGTTGTACAAAATCATTGTTTCTGTTAGGTCCTATTGTCATCACATCCTGTGGTCAACAATAGGACCTCTACCTAAATTGTAAAACCTTTTGTGGGGACATCCTGAGTTGTCCCTTGGCTGTGAATCATAGGTACCCTTTGGTCACTGAGACCAAACCACAGTCAAGGACCTCAGGATGTGATGTCACCAGGGTATGTTTTGGGGGTTTAAGTTTTTTGTTGCACTTTCACTCATCATTGAGATTTTGACTCTTAAAACAAGAAAATGTCATGCGCTCTACACAGGGTATCAGCAGTGCACCAATGGAATAAAATCCGATTGTTTTTATCTCAATGTGTCTCATCGTTATTTTTGTAGCACCCAGCATCATCCATACCCGTGATACGCGATAGTTCCACAAGGAGCCCTCGGGTGTTGCGACTGTCCGGAGCCCCATTGGGGGTTATGGGCATTAAAATCTCCCATAATCAGAAAGGGTCTGGGAAGCTGGGCTGTGAGGGAGTCAAGGTCTGCCCATGGGATATCAATCCCAGGAGGCAGGTAGAGGGAACATTGAGGGGTGGGCACATTCAGTTGCAGTGAAACTGCTATGGCTTGGAGAGGCGTCTGCAAAGTAACTGGGGTGTGCATGCATCCATTCCGGATAAGGATTCCCACCCCTCCCACAGGGTGGTTTCCCTGCTGCCGGGAGTCTGCATACATCTTGTAGCCCCGTAACGAAGGTGGGGAATCACTACGGCAGAGGATCTCCTGGAGTGAGATGCAGATGGGGTTGTGCCGTGAGATCAGCATTGTGATCTTGTCCCTCTTGTGGGAAAAACCTCGACAGTTCCATTGAAGGAGATTTACCATTAGGTGGGCTTTGGAGGTTTATTTCTATTCCTCCCTTTTTTCTGTCCTACAGCAGACAAGGGAGGGGTGCCTACAATTGGGTCTTCCTCCTCCATCTCAAAGGAGGAATCCTCATCATGTCCCAGTTGGGGCATTCTGCCACTCAGTGCCTTCTGCTGTTGGCCAAAGAGCTTGGGTGGACAAACCAAAGACACGCGCCCCACTGCGGGAGCAGGAGGTGTCCCTGGTTTCTTCCCTCCTCTCTCACCCATGACCACTGCTATGGAGGGGGCCAGCTGGGCTGAGCCAGGAAGAGGGCTGCTCAAAGCAGATGCCTCTGTTTGATGAGAGGCATCTGTGGCCTCCAAGGAGGCTGGGCCAGAGGCAGTGATGGAACCAGAGGAAACCTCTGGCATGGGATCGGGATCTGTCTGGCAGCCAATGCTAGCACAGACCGGTATCCCGTGGACCCTGCGGGCCTGAAAGGGCAAAAAACGGATGAGTGGGGGGAGTTTTGTAAGTATGTCCGTCTGGGTGCAGACAGATGACACAGCAGCCACCTTTGCAGCACCTGCATAGGACAAGCCACGACTTGGCGTTCCCGGCAAGGCTAGCAGCTGCCGCGCATCTTGAAAACTGATACCCTTCTTGACACGCAATTCCTGGATGGCACGTTCCTGTAACCAGGTGGGGCAATCTCGAGAAGAGGTGGGGTGGTTTCCCTTACAGTTGGTGCAATAAGGTGCAGTCTTACAAGGCTCGGGGGAATGGTCTCCCTGCCCACAAGTGCCACACATGGCCCTGGCAGAACACGAATTCTGGCCATGACCATACCTTTGGCACTTGAAGCAGCAAAGGGGGCTCGGAATGAAAGGCCGTACTGGCAAGCGGAGGTAGCCGGCCCTGATGTATTCTGGCAACTTGGGCCTACCAAAGGTCAGCACCAAGGTGTCAGAGGGGTGGGATTCCCCATCCCTTTGAACCAAGGTGTGGCAGACAGCCACCACACCCTGGTCCCTGACCCCAAGCACCATGGTCAGCAGAAGCCATTCATCTTTAAGAACCTCTCCACTGCCAGCCATGTCTTCATCTGCCATGATGGGGCGAAGAAACCACTTCAACACCCATATGACGGACCATTCCAGGTTGTCAGTCGGTCTAGCAAGACGTTTGTGATCAACATCCGTGGGAGATACACAACTGTTTCTATAGACCGACTGAAGCCTGCATACATGGAGGCCGACAACGAGCCACGCCAGTTAGTCCAAGAAGAGCCACCTGGCTTCACCATAGTGGTGCCAAACATGACACCAGGACCACAGCATCAGCCATCTGCACCACCACCACCACCACAGCCTCCACCAGCACCTACCCAAGATTCCAGCAGGCCTCTCCACACCAGATCCAAACGTCGAGTCAGGTTTCCCAAGCAGTATCAAGCTGGATACTCATGATTGTCCCCAGCTCAATCACTAGCAGGGGGGGTGATGTACGGACACGATCCCTGTCACACCTCTGCCATCAAAACATACACCCCTGCAAAAGTACACTATATAAAAATCATTGTCTCTAGGTCCTATTGTTGTTGCAACAATAGGACCACTACATTGAATTGCAAGACCTTTTGTAGGTGCATCCTGCATGGTCCCTTGGCAATGATTAATGGTGGGTACCCATTGGTCACAGGGACCCAACCAAGGTCAAGGACCTCAGGATGCAAGGTTATAGCAGGGATGTTTTGGGGGTGTAAAAAACGAAATTCAAACAGTCAGACATTTTCAGTCAGTCTTTATTCAGTTTTTCAGAGAGTGAGACATGCATTCAGATATTCCTTCAACTAGTGTAACATCCACAACACATTTTGCATCGCTTTGTGTAAGGATTTATCATTTCTTTTTGGATGAAAAGAAAATAAGGGTCTCGAATCCCCATCTTGCATCTCTTAGTGCTTCTTTAAAGCCGGTTAGCCCATCCTTACCCACAAACACAATAAGTTGATGCAATAAGGTGCAGTCTTACAAGGCTCGGAGGAATGGTCTCCCTGCCCACAAGTGCCACACATGGCCCTGGAAGAACAGGAATTCTGGCCATGACCATACCTTTGGCACTTGAAGCAGTGAAGGGGGCTTGGAATGAAAGGTCGCACTGGCAAGCGGAGGTAGCCGGCCCTGATGTATTCTGGCAACTTGGGCCTACCAAAGGCCAGCACCAAGGTGTCAGAGGGGTGGGATTCTCCATCCCTTCGAACCAAGGTGTGGCGGACAGCCACCACACCCTGGTCCTTGAGGTCCTCCACTATGTTCTCCTCTGACTCCCCATGTACGTCAGGGCACCGCACCACACCTCTACTGGTGTTAAGGGTGCGATGGGGTTCGACCACAATGGGGAAATCACCGAGTTTCTGCATTTTAAGCAATGCCTCAATCTGGTGAGGGGCAGATGCCTCCACCAACAAGGTGCCATTGTGAAGCTTCTTGACCGAAGTCACATCACCAGCAACGCCCTTAATGGCTTTGGCAATAAAGAAGGGCGATGCCTTCCCCAAAGCTGCACCATTCTCCCCAGAGATGGAAAGAAACTGGATAAGATAGGAAGAAGGGGTGGGAAGGGATTTAACTGCACCTAAGGCCTCCTTAGATGCAGGGACATGCTTCGCATCGGTGGTGGAGCCCTGCACCTTAAGGCTGAGAGGTCGTTGCCTCATTTTAAGGGCAGGTGCCGATGCAGTAGAAGGCACAAAATCGTTCCGGGGTCCAGATGGCTTACTGGGAGAACGTGGCCTTTTGCTTGGAGCACTACTCGTCTCCACAGGCTTAGTGGCAGTCGGCAAATTCAGTTGGGTGGAACTGAGGCCATTGTCTTCAGGCTCAACACAAGAACAAGTCCCAGACAGAAAAGAAGAAGACAAAGGGGTGGGGTTATTTGATGAGGATTCCAGCTTCTGTTTAGTTGTTGCCATAATATAAATTATGAATTCGCTGCCTGCATACCTCAACCACCACAGAGCCCAACAAGGGGACGCCCATTTGGTTCGCCAAGGGTGCTCGGACAGGATACCATAAGGGTGGCATAATCCCCGAGTACCAGACCAAAGGCATCGGGGCTGACTGCCGGTCCACTCACAGTAACCGTAGGGGGCACAACCACTTATGTGCCCCTGGCCGATTGACCAAGACCAGGTATCTGCCTTGGCCTCCCATTTTTCCTGGAAGCTGTGGCCAGTGATGTGTTGGGGCTGTAGGTCACAACCCTAATCCTCGATGTCTGTCAGCCAAGCCAACAATGTGGGGTGGCCCAGAGACATCATCGGACATGCACCTACTCAATCACCAGTATCCACTTTTCCCAGGGGTGCAGGTCTCCACGCATGGCAAACACGTGGGTAGTTGGTTATTTACGGTCACCTCAGTGAGGAGCCTACATCGACTGAGAACAACTCGGACAGTCATCCAGTAAAGGACAAAACTAGGACACGAACAACCACAACGATGGTATCATCCTGTTCAGAACACATCATAGACGAAGACGACAGTGGTGCTGTCCAATCTGGGGCAAGAAAAAGTCACCCCTTTTAGTCGCCTCTTAGGACATGCAGGTATGCAGTGTGCCTATTCTTCCCTGGGGTTGTTGTTGTTGTTGTTCGTTCGTATTTTAGGGCCCATCATCTTCAATGGTCATTAGGGCCCAGAAAGACAATCACCATGGTGAGGGGTATAAGTGGCCATCATACCATGGTGAAAATAAAAAAGGGCAAAAGCCCAATAAAATTAACAAAACAAAAGGCAACAGCCAAACAAAAAACAGACAAAAAGTAAGGGCAAAGGCCAACAACAAACACAAAAAAATAGGCAAAAGCCAAAACAGACAAAAATACAAAGACAGCAAAAGCCAAAAAAGGACAAAGATAAAACAGGCAAAAGCCAAACAAACAGAGAGATAAAAAGCAAAAGCCAAAACGGATACAAACATAAAGAGGCAAAACCCAAAACACAGAAAAGGAAAACGCAAAAGCATTTGTATTAGATTTTGTGAAACAGGCCAGTTTCTTTCACAAATACGAGAGAGCTCTCAACACCCTGGGGGTTATCCCCAAGAGAGTTAGAGAGCTCTGGACTGACCCCCAGTCGGTATTTAAGTTCACAGTATCTCTCACAGTAACTGAAGATGTGTGCCACTGTGAGAGGCTCCCAACAGCAGTCACACCATGGTTCATCCTCACCCCGTAATATGTAGGAGTGGGCGAGGAACGTGTGTCTGACTCGCAGACGAGCAAGCACAACCTCCTCCCTCGTGACAGGCGGCATGAGGACGCCCAGTGCACTTGGGGTGTCCTTCAGGGTGTGGAGTTTGTTGGTGATCTCTGCAAACCACTGGGACCGCCATTACCCATGGACAGCCCGCCACACCATCGGGAGAGCATCAGAGGAGGGGACAGTAGTGTCAGGAACATCTGGTAGGTGGGCCATATGATGGGCATGGGCATCAGCCCTCTCATTCCCCATGATGCCAAAATGCCCCAGGACCCACATAAACAAAACTGTCTTGCCCTGCTGATGAATCATGAGCAGCAAACACTGCACTCCCTGGACGATGGTATTCCTGCTATACAGGGTGTGCAATAGCTGTAGGGAGGATAGGGAGTCAGTCGCAACCACAAAGTGTTGGTTGTTCAAAAATTGGATGAGTTCCAGTGCCCTGTGCAGAGCAGTAATCTCTGCAGTTAAGACACTGGTGACGCCTGGAAGGCAGCCCCCTATGAGATGACCAGTTGTAAAGATTGACCAACCCACAGAGGTGCCATCCTTCGACCCATCCGTGTAAACAAAAACATGGCCCCGATAGGTCAGAGAGGCGTCCAAACTCTTGCTGGTACACTGACCTATCGGTACTGGCTTTGGGGAATGCAGTGAGTGTCAAATTAAAAATTGGCTCAGGTACTGTCCAGGGCGGCACAGAGGCCAGTAGTACAGGCTGCACCCTAGGCAGGGTCACACCCAGGCCAGTGAGACCATCCATCCACCGCATGCCAAATGGAGGGGGAACCCCTGGCCGGCAATCGAATGGTTGTCACAGAGTGCGACTAAAAACGACTGCGTGTGTAGGGGGCTGTGGCTGACCTTTCAGCCACAAAATATATGCAGCTGCTAAGCAGTGCAGCCTTACAGTCAGTGGCGGCTCACCGGATTCAGCATAAAGGCTGAGCACGGGACATGTGTGGAAAGCCCAATGGAAAATAAACTTGCCCAATGGACAACCGGATGCCAGCATGATGAACACTGTCCAGCATCCGGAGAGTAGATGGAGCGGCCAGGCCATAAACACTATAGTCATAGTCGAGTAGTGATCGAACGAGTGATCGGTATAATCGAAGCATCACCGTTCGATCTGCCCCAAAACCAGTTCCCTGCAGGCACCACAGAATATTAAGGGAGCGAAGGCACTTAGCCCTGAGCTCCTTTAAGTGTGGGACCCATGTCAGACAGCTGTCAAAACGGAGACAAAGAAACCGGGCTGCCTCTACAACTGGGAGGAGGTGCCCAATGAGGGTAAGCTGAGGCTCAGGATGAAGCCCTCGCTTACGACAGAAGTGCATGACTGTTGTTTTCTCAGGGGAGAATTTATAGCCTCGTGAGGTGGCAAACTCATTGGCACTATTGAATGCCAGTTGCAGCTGATGCTCAATGCCATGCATTGTGGCACCCCGGTACCAGATGGAACACACGGGCACACACGGGTATTGGTGGAACTGGCTATGCAGTTGAAAAAGTGAGGCCTGACTTTTGTAGGCACACTCCACAAAAACAAAAATGAAATTCCACCTCAATTCTTAGTACAAGCTGGAAGGCAAGAGGGATCATCAGAATATGGTTTCACAAAAGACATGACATGGCTGTCATATATGCCTAAAAAGAGGAGATTTGTTTTATTGTTGTCCCCCATGCACCACAGCAGAGAAAATGAAGTCAACAAGCCAGAAATAATAGCTCTGTATAATAGGACTAAGGGTGGTGTGGACACAATTGATCATAAGTGTGCTACCTATTCCACAAGTAGATGCACATGTCAGTGGCCTATGGCTATATTTCATGCCATGCTAAACATCCCCACTGTCAATGCGTATGTTATATACCTTGGTCAGAAGAACAATATTTTCATATCAAGATTTGATTTCAATAAATCACTAGGTAGAGATTTGTTAGAACAGCATCTACAAAGAAGAGTTCTGAATGGACACATACCCCGTGAACTGTGATTGTCAATTGGCAATCTGATCAAAAGGGATGTGCCCCAAATGGTTGTTTGTCCCCCAAACCCAAAAAGATGTGCTCTATGCCCAAGGAAACAGGACAGAAAAACTAATATTTCCTGCAGAAATTGCCAGTGTCCAACCTGCCCAGATTGTTTGGCACAAATCTGCCTTGACTGTGCAGTCAAATAACTACCCACAAAAGAAGTTCATTGGAAACTAAGAAAACAATAGAATTTTTAAAAAAAAATATTAGTTTATGTAATGCAATAACACAGCATGTTGTTTTTCATTCTTCAGTCAATTTCTTAATTTCCAAGTTTATTTTCCTAAAGTGATCTAAAGTACTGTATTTCTGTTGCATTGTGTTCTACTTTCTAATTATAATGTTTATTGTTTCGCAAAAATAAATTTTTCTCTTAAATGGCATTTATTGTTCATCAATTATTACTTTCATGCATAATAAAGGTGAAAGGGATCTTTTCTAAACCTAAAATGGGCAAAATACCTCCTGGGATCAGGTTGACCCCAACTGACCAATAACATAACTTCTACATCACCTTACCATTTAAGGGTTAAGGAGAAGGAAGAGCAGGAAAGGGCAGTCTTCCTCCAAACCTTGCTCAAGCAAAAAGTTATTAGCAGTGGGCAGAGTGCCCAGACAAAGAACATCACTCTGTTAAGTGTTGTGTAGGTACCATTGGTGTAGACGGGCCAATTGGTACTAGTTATTATCATAAAATCTCAAGTAGTGCCCACAGATTGTACGCGAAACATAGGGTCATTTAGTGCAGACTATATGCGAGGGCAGACTATATACGAGTGCGGACTATAAATGAAACCAAGGGTTCCCAATGAAAACTGCTCCTCATTTTCTGAACATTTATTACACTTAACAACTCGACTTTGCACAGTACGTTCTTCTATATATGATAATGCAATATAATTTCATGTTCAAATTTATTTGAGCCTATTGCCCAAACAACTTGAACCACTGGCTACAGTAGGAATTTTAAACTGTGGACTATACACGAGTGCAGACCATATTTGAAACATACTCATCGCTAATGCGGACTATAGACGGGTGTGGACTATATTTGAGATGCGGACTTTATGTGAGATTTCATGGTAGTTTAATGAAGAATACAGTGGTACCCTGCTTAATGAACGCCTCGTATAATGAATGTTCCCTATAACGAACACTGTCAAAAAAGCATGGGAGTATCGCATAACGAACTTGTTTCACATAACAAACGCTTGTTCAATATACAAAGTCAACTAGGAACTGTATAGGATGGTGGTGGCGAACCTGCGACCCACCGTGCAATTTTCAGTGGCCCGAGTGTTAATGAGATGATGTTAAAGGTGTAATAAAAGTTGGATGATGTTCTCTATTCCCTCCTTTAATAAACTTTATTAACTATTAATAATAACTTTTTTTTATTCATAAAATTGAATAGTGCTTGCATCTGACCCGTGGACAAATTCTTGGTTTTCTTTTGTGTTATTGTGACCAGTCTTCAAAAACGGTTCGCCACCACTGGTATAGGATGTCCAAGATTGCAGTAACAATAGAGGTATTAATCCAATGAGTTCTACCAATGTAATGTAATAGAATGTCCAGGATAGAACTAGTGCCCGTGGAAATCAGTTTGGGTTCATGCTAGGAAGGCCCACAATGGAACGAATCTTCATTCGGAGGCAGATGATAGAAAAGTATAGAACAGCTAAGAAGGATCTCCATACCATCATTATCGACTTGGAGAAGGCTTACCAGTGTTCCACAACAGGCATTATATGCAAAAGGGGGTAGAAAAAGGGTTTATTCAAATAGTTTAGGATATGTACTCGTATGATGGTTCTATTCCACAGCCAGGGTAAGGACACCTTGGGGAAAATACTGGGGGCTCCCCAGTGAAGTTTGGGGTGCACCAAGGTTCAGCACTCAAATCCATACCTTTTTATTCTGGTTATGGACGAGTTACTGATGGGAGTAGGAGAATGGACCCCTCAATGCATGGCATTTGCTGACGAGCACCGTTCAACTGCACACTGCAAGACTTGTTTTTGTGAAGTATGAACCCCCCAAAAACGGGTCCTAGAGTGTTTTCGCTCATTCACAATCAGCACTGCACAATCACCAACCATTGAGCCCAACAAGGGGACGCCCATTCGGGTTGCCAAGGGTGCTCGCATGGGTGGCATAATCCCCGAGTACCAGACCAAAGGCATCGGGGTTGACTGCCGGCCCACTCACAGTAACCCTGGGGAGCATATAAATATGCGTCCCCCACCGCCTGACCACCTGTCAGGTGACCAAGGGCGGACCAAGACCCAGTTTCAGCCTTGGCCTCCCGTTTTCCCTGGAAGCTGTGGCCAAAGTGAAGTATTGGAGACTATAGGCCGCAACCTAAGCCCTCGATGGCTGTGAGCCAAATCACAAGTGTGAAATGGCCCAGAGACATCGCAGGGCATATGCCTCCTCAATCACCAGGATCTGCTTTTCCCAGGGGTACGTGTCTCCACGAACGGTCAACGTGGGTAGGCGTTTTTTTACGGTCACCTCTGTGAGGAGCCTACACCAACAACAAACATGGCAAACCACAACTGACAGACAAGACAAGAACGTGAAGACAAGACGGTCGTGTGAATCCAGTCTACAACTCCAGAACGTCATGTGTCTATTCTACCCCAGACACACAGGGGATTTGGTCCACGGGAGCTATTTTATCTCACTCTTTCCCTCAGCACATCCAGGGCCTGACTAAATAGCCATTCCCCAAACGTGCTGTGGAAGTTCCCTTATCCGGCACCAGGGGGCGCGCCAACGTAGCAGTTTACTCTGCCCGTGGTCCCAGTTGGTATTTAAGTTAATGTTATCTCTCACAGTGACTAAAAATGTGTGCCACTGTGAGAGGCTCCCATGACTTTTTTGTTTGTGTTTGGGGCTCATCAACGTCTATGGTCATTAGGGCCCAGAAAGACAATCACCATGGTGACAGTGTAAATGGCCATTGCACCATGATGAAAATAAGTATGGGCGAAAGTCCACTAAAAGTAATGCAATAAAAAGGCAATAGCCAAATAAATATCAGACAAAAGGTATGGGTAAAAACCAAAAACAAACCCAAAAGGCAAAAGCCAAAAAAAAGACAAAGATAAAACAGGCAAGAGCCTGACAAACACAGAAAGAAAAAGCAAAAGCCAAAACGGATACATACATAAAGAGGCAAAGGCCAAAACAACAGAAAAGGAAAAGGCAAAAACCACCAGAAAAGGGTATTAGATTTTGTGAAAGAGGCCAGCCTCCTTCACAAATACAAGAGAACTCTCAACTCCCAGGGGGTTATCCGCAAGGGAAGTAGGTGGCTCTTGACCGACCCCCTCTCAGTATTTAAGTTCACAGTAACTGAAGATGTGTGCCACTGTGAGAGGCTCCCAACAGCAGTCACACCACGGTTCATCCTCACCCCATAGTATGTAGGAGTGGGTGAGGAACGTGTAACCATTTTGCAGCCGAGCAAGCACAACCTCCTCCCTCCGTGACTGGCGGCATGAGGACGCCCAATGAACTGGAGTGTCCTGTTTCTTTCTTGTGCCTGTTTCTTCTAGTAAATGCTACACCCTGGCTACCAACAGTGATCATTAGCAAGTTCGGGCAGATGCCATATCGATGACTCAATACACCACAGCCACATGCAAACTCGTGAAGCTAGTTTCGATTGACCCATCTTTTATTCCTTTATCTTCTGGTCAAGCTATTTCTAACATTGAGCCCAAGCTGTAAGCCATAGTTCTGACTCGTCAGGACAGTACAAAGCCCCACTAGATAAACCACCAAACTCATAGTTCATCAGCCTCTATCAATACTGGCAATGATAGCAGTACTGATGGTAAGTTTGATGCCATGATCAAACAACCACCTACTCGATCTGCAGTATCAGTTTCTAGTAGACCACTATCCCTGGAATGAGTTTTTCAACCGCCAGAGTTCAATTATGACCATATCACTTTGTTTTTTATGCAACTGAAGAACTACTTGGGGTGGATAGGGATAACTGACTCAGTCCTGAAATACCGAGCCCTCTACTTAACCTTACCAGCAGATATTCAATCACATGTTGCCCCTTTGCTGACAGTAAGTCCAGCTGAGAAGCCATAGGAAACGGCCATCAGCTGAAGCTACAAAGGATACTCATCACTAAGCTGTGCAATGATAAAAAGATCTTGAAGACATATACTGCATCTTGAAGACATGCATGCAACTAGACTGTAAGCAATCACTTCCATTTATTCAAAGAGGAGGAAACCAATTGCAGTGAACGTTATGATCAGGATAGAAGAATAAAGTTGATAATGTTTTCTTTTGTGTTTATTGTGGTTATTGATGATAGATCCGTCAACCTAGATCTGTTAAGAAGCTGTCGTGAAGGTCATTATAAATTGAATTGACTATAACCATTGTGAATTGACTATAACTATTGCATTGATCTTTTACTACTTAGACCAGTGGTTAGCAAAGCGTGTTCAGTGAAACCACTTCAGGTGTTTCCCAAAACATTTAATGCACGAATAAAGGTGTTGAAAAACTTCAATACATTTCAAAATAATGTTTGGATGGTATTGCAATCAGCAAACGGGGGGAGGGTGGAAGAGGGGTTTATTCATATAGTCCAGGATATGTATGATGGTTGAATAGCCAGGGTAAGGACACCTTGCGGGACTACTGAGGGCTTTCCAGTAAGAGTTGGGGTGCACCAAGGTTCAGCAAGGTTTCATCCTTGTATTGGCCAAACTGATGACAGGAGTAGGAGAATAGGCCCCCTAGTGCTTAGCATTTGCCGACGATATAGGAAAACTTGGCGACCGCAGAGAACACAGAGGGGGGACTAGACGATATTAAAGGGGCAATAGAAAAGGGAGGGCTAACGATAAACATGAAGACAGAGTATTTAGCTTTCAATTGGGAAGGACAGTAAAATAATGGTGACGTACGTGTGAGGGGCAAACTGGTGACAAAGTTGCAAGAAGTAAAGTATTTAATATCATCGTTCCAAAGCAATGGGGAGATACTCTGATGTGACCTACAGTATCAAATGGGGGAGGGGTGGCTGAAGTGGAGACAGTCATGCGGAGTCCTGTGTGACAGGAGAATCCCAATCTAGGTGAAAGGGAAATCCCACAAAACAGGGGATAGAGGGTTATATGGATCAGAGTGCTGGACAGTGAGGAATAGCCACATAAATAGAATGCAAGTAGCCGAGATGCGAATGCTGTGGCACATGTGTGGCATGTCGATTTGTTGTTGTTTGTTGGTGTTTTAGGGCCCTTCAACTACAAGGTCATTAGAGCCCCGCCCACTGTGTAGTTCTGATGCAGAAACTGCACAGACACTACACTAATGCGACGATTTTTGGACACTATCGGTACCCAGTTTTCCCAAGCGGCCAGCCATGTCAGTACTAGCTGGGGTTGCGCTGCTTAACTTCAGTGATCAGGCGAGAACTGGTGTGTCCAACGCAATTCGCCGCTCGTGGCATGTCGAGAACTGATATAATTAGGAATGAGTATATTAGAGGAAGCCCGAATAGGCTGAGGTGGTATGGACACGTCATGTGAAGAGGAGCTCATTAGGTTAATTCCAGGAATGCAGGTGGTCTATAGCACCAGGGGCAGACGTGTGAACAGGTTGTCCATAACGATATTACAGTGTGTGGGGTGGATGGGAAACTGGCGGAGATATAGACGGGAGTGGAGGACTAGAACCCACAGACCCGACCCTGCCACCGGAGATAAGGGTATTATGATGATGATGTAGTAAGTACCAAGTGTGGGTGTACAAACTGCTTTAAAGTTTATGTTGAATTGTAAGTGTTCCATGCTAGTAAAATGTCACAGTTTAGTGTTCCCTGACTTCATAAAAATTGAGAACCACTGACTTAGACCCCATTGTCCATTAATCCTGGAGCAGACGTGTTGGTGAACTTAGTTCACCACGAACAAGATTTCAATGAATAATCAAATCCCAATCAAATTCGTGCCCTTCTAGGTACCTTTAAACTATTTCATTCTCTAGGTCCCAGTTTAATTTCAACCTTCTACCTTCAACCATCTTCTTGTTTTTGGGGTTCAAAAATGATCTGGTCTTAGATTGTGAATGAGGTTCACCAATCCATGGGCTACCCAAGATAATAATGGCCTAAGTTGACTCTACAAAAACTATCATGCTTACCAAGACATTTGGCATAACCCTGAGGTTACAGAGGAACCACATAAAAATATAATGACCTAAGTTGACTCTTTCTATGGAGACTTTAGTGTCTACAAAGAATGACACGTGGCACAACCATTAAGTTGCAAGGCAACCAACGGAAGTTGGCATTCCTAATGGGGAATACACTAACATTGTCATTACTATGAAAAAAACATCCCTAAGTTTATTGCTAAGCTGGAAGGACACTACTCTGTTTACCAGGAAAGGAACATGGTATCACTCCAAGGTCACCCTCTTTAAACAGACTACTGTCATAACAGAGCTGTGTGACATCACCCCAAGGTTGCAAAGCAACCGCCTGAAGTTGGCTTTTCCAATGGGGCATATGCCACTCACGTCATAACCAATAAAATAGCAAACCACGGTTACCAAGACATGCAGCATCGCTGCAAAATTACAAATTATACACTTTGAGTGCAATTCTCCAATGGGACGTGTAAAAACACTGCCATTAGCAAGAATATAATGGCTTACGATGGCTTGTAAACCAGAGTTGAAAGTTGGCCTTAACAACGGAGCATATACTTACCATACCGTTACCAAGAAAATAGCAAGTGTAAGTTGGCTTAACATGGAGATTAGTGTGGTTATCAAGAAAGACAGGCGACATCACCCCAAGGTTACAAAGTAACCACCTGAAGTTGGCTTTTCCAATAGGGCATATGCCGACACTGTCATCATTTCCACAATTATCATCATCTTGGTAACACTCCGACAAATGTGAATCCTCTTCATCAGTCTAAAGAGGAGCATGGATATCATCTCCAAAGCCACATTCAACTTCCGCAACCTGAAAGTACTTAATGCTATTAAATAAGAAAGGAACTTGAGAAGTATACGGTTTATTCAGGGTTGATTAATCTGCATCAAGATGGCTTTGCAATGGACATTTATCTCCTCATCTGTGATTTGGCAGACCAATGGTTGATAGCCACTGAGTATCAAGCTCACAACCATGTCCATCTCTTACCCAGAATTTAATCTGATTCTTTTTCATTCACGCCTGGGTTCTTCATTTGGTAACACTCAGAGGTTCACACCATTACCATCCACAACGTTTTCCCCTGCTGTCTATGCGCCGGGAATAAACAATGCAGTGGCCCATTTCTCAATTGTGGATAAAGAGCTTATTTCGGTTGAAAAGGAAAAACTTCTCAACCAACACTTTCTGAAATAACCTCCCTGAAGGTGTCATTCACATTCGATGAGTTTCCAGAATCTCCAACTCAGTTCCATGACTTCATCAACGCCAATTGTCGGTCAGTGTTGCACACATCACACTAACCTGAACACGTATGACTTACTGTACGTTATATAACGAACCCATCGAAATGGTTCCACTTCAAACTGTTTCTGGTCACACAGCTGCAAAAATCTTACTTTCAGTCCAGAGCAAACGAAAGCAGATAACTCAAACTCTAGTGCTAGAGGCCCTAACTCCATGAAACAACCTGGAGATGTGTTGCCTTCAATTAGCTGTGTGAGATATAAAAAAAACACTTCAGAAAAGAAATATACTGTATTGGACAAAAGAGGTTCCCAATCCTAGCTTTTAATTAGTACAGAAATTTAAATAAATGTGCATGTACTCTGTGGGGGGGAAGTGGTCAGAGTACATAGGGAGTCCATAGGGACAAAGTAGAGTGGATTAAGTGGAGTCCTGTGTGATCTCAGGGTTCCAGTAAAGACTAAGAAGTGAGCAAGTTCATGGACCAGAGTTGGGCAATGCACAGAACGTACAGAAGTACACATGCTGTACAACAATCGGGGGTGCCAAGGAGAGACAAATTAGAAATGAGTAAAACTGGGGCAGCTTACAAGTGAGGAACATTGCTGGAGGGCCGCTGGAGGGTCTTTGAGGGCCGCTCAACTACAAAGGTCATTAGAGCCCCATTCACTGCACCGACAATATGCTGTTATGACAATTTTTTGGTATTAGCAGTACCCAGTGTTCCCAAGCGGCCACCCATATTAGGACTTGCTGGGGTTGCGTTCAGACAAGAACTGGTTTGCCCAACGTAATACAGCCGCCCCATGAGGAAAATTGTAGAAAAGAAGCGAGAGAAAAGACTGAAGTGGCATGGGCATATTATGAAAGACGAGGAATACGTGGTTCAGTCCATTACAAGGAATGCAGTTATCAGAAACTTGTGCAGAAGAGGAAGGTAAGGGTGTGAGAGTAGGTTGTATCGAGGGATATGGCGGTGGATGGAGGCCTGGTGGAAGACGGGCTACAGGAGACAAGTCTGCCATAGGCAGAACAGGAAGGGGATGCAACGAGGTTCGACTGTATTTAAAGTTTGAATTTATCCCATGAATTTCGGGAATAGAAGAAGAGGGACATCAGCGTTATTTCAACTTGCCTTCAACTTTGCTGTTGCTTCAGTGCTACCAGAAAAATTTCGAATTTTCCATATTACACCTTTCTTGCTGAAAATATGCTCAATTTCCTGAGGTGGTCCAATCAGCTGAGACATGACACTAGAACAATAACGAAAATTGTGTTAAAAGATACTGTTAGGATAATTTTTTGTTCGTATATAATTCTCACCTCGTAGTTGACTTTGGAATTGGTAAATGCGCAACAACTTGAAGAGCTTTTGATGTCTGCGGAAGCATGCATCTCAGCACCAGTTTCACATCTAAATCGCTTCAGAAATGAAACACAGAAGATCACCACAACCCAACAATGTCGAAAGAGTAATTGTGAAGCTTCTTACCGTGACATCTGATCCTTTTCATATTCGTATATCAAACGAAATGGCAGAAAAGAAAGGGTATTGCTGCTGATGTGGTAGTTCATAACATCATGCTATTTAAAGTAACCATTACAACAATCAAGACACTCGACTGAAATTAATTTCAGAAGTTACTACTTTTCCAAAATTAGCCAATAATGTGAGTCATCAGATTCAGAAATAACACATTTCAAGGCAACGGTGAGATCGACTGATGTGACCCAGTAAATCAATAGGAGATGGCTGAAGTGGAGACAGGCACGCAGAATGCTGTGTAATAGGAGGGGCCCAATGAAGTTGAAAGGGAAGCTAGCTATGCTATATGGATCAAAGTGTTGGGCAGTAAGGAAGAGCCACGTCAACAGAACGCAACTAGCCAAGATGCAAATGCTGTGCTACGTGATTGGCGTGATGAGTATATTAGAGGTAGCCTGGAAGTGGTGGACATCAGTGGTACAGACACGTTATGAGAAGAGGGAAGAAGGAGGTCGTTAGGTCCATTTCAGGAATGCAGATGGTCAAAAGCACCCGTGACAGGGGAAGGCTGAAGCAGACGTGAGAGCAGGTCGTCCGGAAGGATATAGTAGTGTGCAGGGTGGAGACCGACCTGGAGGGATAGGTGGGTGGGGGCTTCAACCCGCATACCCGACCCAGCCGCAGGCGGGATAAGGGTATGATGATGATCGGAAGCACATTATTGCCCCATTGAGATTGATGAGTGGTGAGATTTATGTAGCCGGCTGCCAATCTAATGCTCATCAGTGGTGAGCTCCTACACTTGGAAATTTCGCAAGAAGAAAGGGCTCTTTATGCGTGACATCACAGGGCCACATCTTTATTTTCCCTCCCACAGCAAGTGCACTGTGGCCGGAAAAAACATTATCCAATCTGGGAGAAGTCAAGAAGTATGTTTAACCAAAGGTCGGTTTTAAAAATTTTGTTAAACATCCCAAATTTTGCAGAGTGAGTTCACTCTGTTGTAAAATTTGGGAAATCATCGCAGTACCTGACGACCCACTGCATTTAAATGTAGCTAACCTCTCCAGGATTTGCTTGGATGGTTATTATTCTACTTGATGACCAAAGGTCCAAGTTTGCATTATCAAAGAAATTGCACTCATCAAAATGGACACTGCCACCAAACCCTACCAAATTATTATAACAGTGATTATTACTCTTGCAAATGGAATTCAACAGATAGTAAGACAGCAAGCACAAAGGTCTCCCACAACCTGGAATTGAACTCCAGTGGTCACCTTCCCACCAGGCAAATGGCCAACACAAAATGGGTGGCACTAAAGAGTTAGCTAATTAACAGAGAACTCACCAGCGTCTTTATTGCAGAGTCCAACTGTCAGATCCTCATTTAAGCCGAGTTTAAGGCTTAGAGCGTTTGAAATGAAGTTCTTCATTGTCAATCCACCAGCTACTTCTGACCTCAATGTAGTACCCTACCGAATGGCAGGAAAAAACTTATTTAAATAGGATGACAACATAACTATCCTAAAATTAAGTAACAAAGGTTACCACTGCGTACTTCTTTATTTATAACGATGGATAGGTTTTCAATAACATCAAGAAATATTTCGTTTTGGTGAAGACTTCTGGTGGACCTTGATATTACACTGGGCTTATTTGCTGCGTGACTTGGAACTTCATAAATCTCGTTTCCCGACTGCAAAACAGTTCCACTTTCAACACTTGAAGCGTTAGGACAACGAATCAAATAAAAAATTTAAGTACCAAGCCTGAGTGTACGACCCTCTTAGATGGCAGTACGCCCTTTGGAATCACAGTTTCCGTATAAATGCACGATTTTAACTTCTCAGAAGAACTTAATTGCACATAACCAAGCTCCTAGAACAAGTCATGTTACAAATCATTTAATCCGGAAAACATTTCGGAGCTCTATTAAGCACCTCATCTACAAGGCCTTTCCAATTTCTACGCAACAAATGTGAACGAAGACTTCGCAGGTCTCTATTGCCTTAAATTCATTTCCCTTTCCTGAACGTATGCCGTGCACCCTACGACCGCCAGGCGATCCATAGGAACCACTGGAGGGGGTGGCTGTATTGCGTTGGACACACCAGTTCTCGTCTGATCACTGAAGTTAAACAATGCAACCCCAGTTAATACTAACATGGATGCCGTTTGGGAACACTGGGTAGCGCTAGTGCCCAAAAATCGTCATAACCAGGGAATCGCACCGGAACGAAACCGAAAACCTAAGCCCGGTAAAACCGTTATTTTTCCTCGGAACGAAAACCAGAACCGAAACGAAAAAAAATATCGCTCTTGTCGGTTCGACACCTGTGGGAAGAGGGGAGGGACGTGGGGCTTAAGGTGAATATGAAGAAGACCGAGTACCTAGTTTTGAATTTTAGTGCCAGAGGCAAGGGGGTGAGATTCGTTGTGAGGTTGGGTGATACGAGTGTCGCAAGAGTTTCGGTATTTAGGATCCGTTTTCCGGAGAAGTAGGGGATAGATTCTGACATGACCCATAGTATTAATGCAGGATGGCTGAAATGGAGACAGGGTAGTGGGGTCCTGTGCGATATACGGGTGCAAATAAATTTGAAGGGCAAAGTTCACAGAACTGTCGTTACGCCCGCTACGTTTTATGGCTCAGAGTGTTGAGAAGCTCGGAAGAACCAAGAAAGGCAGATGCAAGTGACTGAGATGCGTATGCTACGCTACATGAGAGGGGTGTCACGATCTGAGAGAATCCGAAACTAGTAAGTTAGAGGCAGCTTAGGAGTGGGAGACGTCACAGAAATGATGAGAGAATTGGTTGAGGTGGTATGGACATGTGATGAGGAGCTGCTGCTGCTGCTGTTTGTGTTTAAGGTCCCGTCAACTACGAGGTCATTAGAGACCCGTCCACTGCATAGCTCTAATGCATATACTGCACAGACACTACACTAATGCGACGATTATTGGGTATTAGCAGTACCCAGCTTTCCCGAGCGACCACTCATGTCAGTACTAACTGGGCTTGCGTTGCTTAACTTCAGTGATCAGACGAGAACTTGTGTGTCCAACGCAACTCGCCATGTGATGAGGAGGGGAGGAACTTATTAGGTCCATTAAGGGACTGCGGGTGATTAGGGGCACCAGGGGTAGAGGAAGACCAAAATGGCCGTAGGAGCAGGTAGTGCAAAGAGACATGGAGGCATGCGGGGTGGAGGGGGACTTTGTGGGGGATGGGCGGGAGTGCAGGATTAGAACCCGCAGACCCAACCCTGCCTTAGGCGGTTAAGGGCGAGATGATGATGATATTTTAAGTATAATCTACTGTATTTTAAAATTATGTTTAATACATTTTAATTTTTTTTAAATTAATACAGTAGAACTTCGGTATATCGAAATCCTGCTTATTCCCGCTTATATCGAAGCTTGAGCGCCGGTCCGGCCGATGTAAATTTTAGCTTTACATGTAATTCCGGATTTGGATATATCGAACTGTTTTTCACGGTCCCCTGAGGTTCGATATAACGAGATTCTACTGTATTCGGAGTGATTTTTTTAAACCGATATTTTTACTGGAACGAAAACCTTAACAGAACCGATATACCGTAAAATCTCACGTAAAGTCCGCACCCGTCTATAGTCCGCATTAGCGATGGGTATGTTTCAAATATAGTCCGCACTCATGTATAGTCCGCACTGTTATCTTCCTACTGTAGCCAGTGGAGCAACTTGTAGAGGGAATGCGATCGAATGAATTTGAACATGAAATGTCAGATTGCCCTGACGATGAAATTGAAATGTGAAAGATTTTATATTGCATTACATATAAATAAGAACGTACTGTGTAAAATCGTGTTAAGTGTAATAAAATGTTCAGAAAATGAAGAGCAGTTTTCATTGAGAACCCTGGGTTTCATTTATAGTCCGCACCCATATATAGCGTGCCCTCGCATGTAGTCCGCACTAAATGACCCTATGTTTCGCGTATAATCCGCGGGCACTACGTGAGATTTTACGGTATTTATTTGACGTGAACAGTAACCGAAACCGGAACGAAAAAAATAACGGTTCGATGCCCTGGTCATAACAGTGCAGCGAGTACGCAGACTCTGCATTAGAACTATGCAGTGGACGTGGCTAAAATGACCTCTGTAGTTGAAGGGCTCTAAAACACCAACAAATCAAACAAGACACCACTGAGAGGTGTGGAGCAAATAAAACTGAACTTGGAAGGTTTAAAAAAGAAAACATAATTGTGACCCTTTTTCATTATTATGAAAGTTAAAATTAATTAGAAAGGTTATGGTTTTTACGTGCAGAGAAAAATACAGGTAATGGTAAGCCTCACGCAACCGGAGCCAGGAGTAGGCATCCCACGGGACCACAAAAAAATCAATCGTCGAGAGAAAGCTAATGCTCACAAAGGTTCTTAGTTTCTTTGTCAGGTTTTTGTTACGCAATGGGGTCCTTGGGCGTAAAAGGTTTAGGAGCCACTGGTATAGAGTCACACAAGTCAAAATTCTGGATCTCTGGTAATTATTTAGACTTCATTGGGGCAGTCTGGAGTCTCAGTAATTTTGAAATGTCAGAACTGCTGTAAAACTGCCTTGAAGAAAGAATCGTTACACACTAAATCTCATGAGAAACAACGTGACATGTGGAAATGCTCTTTGGCAAACTACATCAGAATGAATTGATGAAACGGATTCTCAGTTGCTATTGGAGGATACCAGCAGTGAGAAGAAACGAGGCGTGGATTTTTAGCATCTCCACTAAAGAGTCCCAACCCATTAACAGAATAACGATGTACTTAACGAAAATTTAAGGAATGACATCAAATTCTATGATAACACAGTGATAGAGAAATGGTCCTGAAAGACAGCGTGTTTTGAAATATTTCAATTTGTAAGGAAATGGAAATAACAGTGACGTACTGTGTGAAGATGAGGTGGGGAACGAATGCATACCTGGGAATCAGTGGTTCAAAGCAATATGGGGGGAAATAGATTTGGATGTGAACCATATAATCAATTGTTTGTTGGTGTTTTTAGGGCCCTTCAACTACAAGGTCATTAGAGCCCCGTCGACAGTGTAGTTCTGATGCAGAGACTGCACAGACACTACACTAATGCGACGATTTTTGGACACTATCGGTACCCAGTTTTCCCAAGCGGTCACCCATGTCAGTACTAACTGGGGTTGCGTTACTTAACTTCAGTGATCAGACGAGAACTGGTGTGTCCAACGCAATTTGCCGCTCTCCATATAATCAACGCAGGGTAGATGAAATGGGGACAGGCAAGTGGAGTCCTGCATGATCAGAAGGCCCTCAAAGAGGCTGAAAGGGAAGTTGTACAGGTTGGTGGTTAGGCCGGCTATGCTATATGAACCAGAGTGCAGGGAAGCGGACACAAAGTCACGAAAATATAAGGAGTAGCTGAAATGCGTATGCTTCAGGGGCATCGGTGGGGGCGTGTACAACAGATTATTATTAGAATTATTGGAAACACTCGGCGGCAGAGAAAGACCAAAGCAGACGTGGGTTGTACGAGTTGTGAATGTTAGACGAGGACCTCTAGGAAAACACGTGGGGGTAGAGAGCCAGAAACCGCAACCTCAACCCCACCACATCCTTGATGTACAAAATACCGGTATTTATGTGCAACTACTTACGATGAACTCCATAAGCAACTCTTGAATCATTACGAAATTGACTCGGACAGCATCTTCATTAACAGTACCACAGAAATCCTTCAAAATTGAAAAAAACCTAAACGCATATTTTTGAAATTACTTACTCATAACATCCTTTACAATTATTTCATGAGAACCATTAAATATTCGTCTCGTTTGTATTCTCTAGAAATTCTATCACCTGGATAGTGCATCAATCATCACAAATGGACATTGCTTTCGTTTTGAAACTGCAACGTAATACAGGCCATTTCTGTTGATGTTATAAAACCACATCCCATGGCATTCCTGAAAAATAATAAAGATACAGTATTGGATCTCGATCGATTTGATAGACGATCGAAATCTACTTGATGTCAAAATCATTCTTTATGGCGTGGTGAAATATTTAAAAGACTTTTGGTGATGAAAATTTGCTGAATGCTATATCATCTAATAGTAAGTACGTGTGAATGTGATATTTCATTGGCTTTCTTGAAGTAATAAACATTTTCTGGAGAAGAGCTACACTAAAAAGAAGTCGTGATTTGCAACCAAAGGTATCTGAAGCTGGGTTTACACTGTATGCAACAGTTTCACAGAATGAATCACCCGACGGCCGTCTCATCCTTCCAATTTACAGTTGGCGAAACATTGCGTTAAACAAGCACGACGCAGCTGTTTTCTCATGGTTCAGTCTCTCTCAGTATCTCTCAGTGTTCACACTGAACGAAACGGGAGTAGCTAGGCTCTTTGATGAGAGTCTAAAAACAGACAGTGAGGTGGCTCGCCACGAGGCCAACAAGTTTTGGGACGCGGCCACGTCTACACTGAGTCTTGTTTCATGAAACAGCTGGGCGAGTGTGTTGCGTGCAGTATAAACCTAGCTTGAGACCTAATTAAAGTGGGCTTTTGCCTTACCCAAAAAAGCATTTTTGGTAGAACAAACAACAACGTAACAGTGTCCAGTTTCTATTTAAAACATTATTTTGTTGCATAACATAGTACACTTACTTGCTCTGGAACCAAAAAGTCTTGTTTGAAACCAAGGAAAGTTTCCAAGTAGTTAGCGGGTATATCACTCTTATCTTCATCAACATTGTCAAGAAATCATGAATTCATACATTACTCATAGCGCGCCGAAAATAAATTCGTAGAAAAGGATACATTGATGACTAATTAACACTTCACCTGTTAATGAACTAATGAATAACGCAGATATCATTTTGAAACAATGCAAAATCAAACCTCAAATATACAAAGCCTCGTTCGAATTAAGACAAAATGCTGCCGCACACGCTCCTAACGGGTCGAAACTGAACTTGTACTCCAAGCTAACAATGAACAATGACGGCGCTGCGAAAATTCATGATGAGGACAGTTCCTCAATTACGTAACCCGCCATAGGGTGATTCTGATGGCTGGTTCCGTGGCACGCGATGCCGACGAGAATAGCGCTCGATCAGACGAATGGTCACATAAACTAAACTGATGATGTAGGAACTCCACTTTTTTGCAACTTTAGCGCCAAACCAGCCGATTTGTGGAGTTGAGAGGTAGTCAACTGCATTTGTCGATGGAATGCGTCGCTTGCATCTGATTGGTGTTGAAATTTAGCATCGAGCATTTTCGAAATCTTTGAAAATTAACGTGATTTCGCTCATTCCACGGATCACAACAGGCGCAAGTTCTCTAAGCTACTGTGGAAGACGTCATAATCTTGCCGTCTGCTTGAGCACTATTCTCGTCAATGTCGCGTGCCATGGAACAGTTCCGTATACCCACGCGCTAACGCTACTACCGTTGAATCAGACGACACAGCGCAAAAAATGGTGACGTCACACTGCTACTTGGGGCGCCGCAGAGCAGCTATGCGTGACGGTAGTTGAGTTGACCAGTGGTCACGCTGCATTCTGATTGGCTGGCGGTTGAGCTGTCTGCTTCAAAAATGGTGGAGGATAATGTAAGACTTGACGGCGGCGTGCGGTGACTCCAAATAAAGCGCTGCACTCAAGGAATTGCGCTGGCTGTCCTTCATAACGCACTAGCACAAAACGTCATCAAAATGTCATCAGTGGCGACGTGATTGGCGTTGAAGTGTGGTGATACGGAACTAGGCATAAGCTTAACGCAAAATTTCCGCCAGATAACATTAAGCAAAAGTAAGGAAAAACATATAGTGCTGTATTGTTGAACAATATAGTACTGTATTATTGAGCAACTTGTAACCCATTCCCGCCTATGGCAGGGTCAGGTACCATTGTGCATCTGAATGGACACAATGGTCATTTATTAGCGTTTTTCCAAAGCCCTTTGCTGACCAAAGCTGCATCCCCCAATACTTACCGGTATTTATCGTTGGTCTTGCTTCTTCAACCCACAGACCCGACCCTGCCACAGGCGGGATAAGGGAATGATGATGACTTTACAGTAGTTGTCAAGTTAAGCTATGGATGGTGGCTGCATGCAAATAAACATACCATATTATCTCGTGTATAATAGGGATTTTGCAATTAGACGGGACAAATATAATGAAAGATCCTCTTATGTTTCGTCTGGGCTTACATTTGGCAATTTTGCAATTATCCGTTCCCAGTAATTGTGTGCCATCTTGTGAGAACCAGACAAAGCATTTTGCAATATGGCAATAGCGTTAAGCAAAAAAAGAATGAAAATATCATTAAAATAAAAATTTTTGTAATATTTGAATTGTATAGAGCATTGTATACAAGGTAAATTATATCTCCATAAAAAGCTTTTGGGGATCATCACTTTTATTTTCCATTTTTTTATGTTTTTATCGTCCTGTCGCTTCGTTTAAAAAAAAATGGATGCCAGATTTCACGCTGGTGTGTAACATGCGCATGCGCGGGCATTTAGCCAATCACAGACAAGCCAATTCGTCGCGAAAATGGAGGACGTTTATTTTGGTTTTTATCGTCCTCATAATGCAGTAGATGACATGGAAGGACGAAAAGTGTGTTCAATTTTCGTCTTTCGTCCAGGAACGCCCACATCGCGAGTATTTGCAAAATCCCTAATACGCACTTTTTTTCCCGAAAAATTGGATGCAAAGTCTGGGTGCGTATTATACATAGGGGTAAAAATTTCAGCCATTATCAGAGAACACTAAACATGCGTAAAGAATACTGGATCATCCATCGAAAGCAAGAAGAGACATGTTTGCTTATTAACCTCATTTACAGTACCTGGCCATATTAATGTGACCACTAGACATTTTCATAATTTGTAAAATTTTTGTAATACTTTTGAATACTTAGTAATTCAGTTGTTTCACACCCTTTATGGCAGACATCCATCATCCAGGGTGTGCACAAATTATTTCTCGTGATTCATAAGCAGAGCAAGACGGTGGTCTTTATGTGGGTCCCAGGGCGTGTTGGCATTATGTCCAACCAGAGGGCGGACTCCGATGCCCGTCAGGTGGCCCGCCTGTCAGAAGACACTGGCATTGTTGTTCCCTCCTGATTCCTTTATCATGGTGTGGCAGGCCGTCCATGGTCACTGGTGGTCCCAGCAGTTTGCCACAGGACAGAAGAAGGGGCAGAGCAGGTAGAGAGGTTTTTTAACTGGGGGGTGGTGACACCATGGCATACCACACCGGGAGATGCCAACCCTAGCAATGCCTCTGCAGCTGGATATTAGCTGGTGGTCACATTAATATGGCCTGGTACTGTAACTTCTACTAGATGCTCTTTTGAGTTAGTTTTACAAATATAATATTTAGCAACCTACCTACACTTTATTTACCTTCTTACCAGATACAAGTGCTTGTATATTAATACAAGTGTAACCATAGATATAATAATACTAGCGTATTCCTATAAAGAATTAACAAGTCCTGTAATAAAAATGAATAGGCCTATTGTAAGTCCAGTTATGTCCAACAATACCGATATTAAAAGCCTAAAAATTCTTCACAATCGTCATCTGAATTAATGGGGAACTGGCAAACTTAGCCTGCATATTATACATGAGTACTGATATTTTTACATGAACGTAAATCTTGGAACTTGGGGTGCGTATTATAAGCGAGATAATACGGTAACTCAATATGCAATTGTGGACACAGTGGCGTGCCAGTAGTGTCTTGCACCTGTGTGCAGGATCTTATCTGGCGTTCTTATTTGAAAGTTGGGAGAGAGAGAGACAGTGAAGGGGAATTTGGAGAGAGGGGGAATAGAAAGATAAAGGTAGAGAGGAGGAAGAAGAGGGAGAGAGAGACAGTGGAGAGGAATTGGGAGGGGGAAGAAAGATGAAGTTAGAGAGAGGGTGCAGGATGGGGGAGAGAGAGAGAGACAGTGGAGAGGAATTTAGAGAGAAAGAGAGGGGAGAGAAACATAAAAGTAGAGAGAGACAATGAAGAGGAATTGGAGGAGAGAGGGGATTTTGTTTCGTTGGTGTTTTAGGACATTTCAACTGCAAGGCCATTAGAGGACCGTCCGCTGCATAGTTCTACTGCAGAGACTGCTTAGACCAGTGGTGGCGAACCTGTGACCCACCATGCAATTTTAAGGACCCGAACGAAAATCATATCTAGTTTATAGTCTCATAGTGTGTGAGTTGGAAGGGAACCTGGCTGGCTAGAACACACAGACTTCACAGGCGGGATAAGGGTATTATGATGACGTTCTCAATTTGCTGCTTAATGAACTAATTTATTCATTATTAATCATAATTTTTTATTCATAAAATTAAATAGTGCTTGCACCTGACCCGCGGACAACTTTTTTGTTTTTTTTTTTCGTCTTAATGTGACCGGTCTTTAAAACAAGGTTCGCCACGACTGGCTTAGACAGTACATTAATGAGATGATTATTGGTTATTAGCAGTATCCAGTTTTTCCAAGCAACCATCCATGTTAGTACTAGCTGGAGTTACGCTGCTAACTCCTGCTAGCTCCCACGTAAACCACGTAAGCTCCAACGTAAGCCGCTCCCGCGGAGGGGAGAAAGATGAAGGTAGAGGGAGGGGGCGGAGTGAGGGAATGAGATAGTGGAGAGAAGGGATGGAGAGAGAGGTTTGAGTGAGGGAGAGAGAATGTGGGAGAGGGGGGAAGTAGATGAAGGAAGTGAGAGGGATGGAATGGATTGAGAGAGGGTGGAGAGGGTTCGTATGAATGGAGGGAAAGTAGAGAGGGATGGAATGGATAGAAAGAGAGAGGGAATTGTAGTTTCTTACACAATAACGGGTTGGGGAGTAAGCCAAGCAGCCATAACAGACTGAGCCCTTAGGAGGCTGCTCGCGGGTGAGAAGGAGGTAGGTGTAAAAGATGAAGGAGAGTGGAAATTTGCAGCACCCAACGTTCCCTACCTACCACCCATTTTGGTACTAACGTGGGATTACATTGTTTAACTTTAGTGATCTTATGAGAACTAGTGTGTACAATGCAACTTGGCCGCACAATGCAATGGATAAAGGGAAGTTGGAGAGTGAGGGAGGTAAGAGAGAGGGAGATGGAATGGAGTGAGGGACAGCTGGATAGTGGTGGGGAGAGAAACAGAGGAGAGGGGGAGGGAAGACTTGAAGGTAGAGAAAGGGGAGATGGAATGGATAGAGTCGGGGGGGGGGGGGGGAGAGAGAGAGAAGTGAGAGAATGAGTGACATACGGAAGAGATGGAGCGATTCAGAGGTCGTCTAGGCAACCTCATGCTGAAGCTACAAACCTTGACCTGAAGAATCATAGTGTGCTCTACCGAGGTCGACATGATTTAAATAATATGAATATCAGCATTAGAGCGGGGGTAACCAAATTTGGAGGGTGCTAAGAGGGGGAGGAGCACAAATTATTGCATTCCTGTACCTTCCTCAGGCTACTGCCTTCATTTAGATTGGTCACAAGACACATTCCTTGTGCGAATACGTCGGAGCACTCAGAAGGGTGGCTGCTACAACTTCAACAACAGGAATTTCGGGACCGTCTCGGCAGCGCTTGGCCACAGAACTGCGCAGTATGCCTCTGCAAGTTCTAATGAAGAATAATAGCATGATTTCAACAGACAGGTATGACCTGAATTACTGATCAACATCAACTTCCTGTTGGCTGCTTATCTTACAGCTGATTTATAATTGGTACAGTGGATAACGCTGATATTGGTGATCGGAAGGGTTATATAACAGTATCGGCAGGTGCTAAGCTTCGGAAGACGGTGCTGAAATTTAAGTAGAAAAGTAGCGAGCAAATTGTAAGTCATGGAATTGCGAAAAACGACAAAAAAGGAAGAAGAAAATCAATGTTACCGAGGAGCTACGTATCAGGTATTATTTATGCAATCTATAGTTCTTAAATTTCATTTTACCGTTGTGGGCACCTCTCCCCATCCTCCTGTCCCAGGAAAACCTAAAGGACTAATCTCTTCCAAAGGCGTACGCAACGAGAAAGCAGCGGACTCCAGCCTTCGGTTGAGCTCAGTACTGGTGTTAGGATTTGACGTGTTGGGGTGTGTGGTAAGGGCCCAAGAGCCAAGCTACAAAAGTGAATTAAATAATGTCACTGCGTTGACCTTCAGATGATTTTGAAATTTAAAAGAAGTAAGGTGTGGTATGTTTGGTGGCTGTAAGGGCAGGCTAACCCTTAGTTTCTTACACACTAACGGGTTGGGGAGTAAGCCAAGCAGCCTTAACAGGCCAAACCCTTAGGAGGCTGCTCGCGGGTGAGGAGGAGGTAGGTGTAAAGGATGTAGGAGAGGGCAAATTTGCAGCACCCAATGTTCCCTACCTACAACCCATGTTGGTACTAACGTGGGTTTGCATTGCTTAACTTCAGTGATCTCACGAGAACTGATGTGTCCAATACAAATTGGCCACCTTAACAAGTGGCGGCCTAAATCGGATCGTGGTCAACTTGATTCGTTGGTGTTTCAGGGTCCTTCAACTACAATGGTCCTCTGAGCCCTGTCCACTGCGTAGTTTAAGGGAGCGGCTGTATTGCGTTGGACACACCAGTTCTCCTCTCATCACTGAATTTAAGCAACGCAACGCCAGCTAGACCTAACATGGGTGGTCACTTGGGAATGCTGGGTACCGCTAATACCCCAAAATCGTCTCATCAGCGTAGTGTTTCTGCAGACTCTGCATCAGAACTAGGCAGTGGACAGGGCTCTAATGTCCGTTGTAGTTGAAGGGCTGCAAAACACCAACGAAACAAAATTGCGTAGTTTTAATGACACTACGCTGTGAAGACGATTTGGATATTAGCAGTACCCAGTGTTCCCAAGCGGTCACCCAGGCCAGTACACACTGAGATTGCATTGCTTTAATACAGCCGCTCGGATGATGGCAGAGAGATAGGCAAGTCCCAATTGCACTTTCCGTCAAAAGACATGGAATAAGCCTGTTCGACCACCCAAGTGCCACGGTGGGGTCTGCACTGAAGTCGTTAAGAACTTTGTATCTTTCTATAGACTCATCAAAGTCGGACAAGGCAGGATGACAAATACGTTAAGAGAGTGCTCGGAGAGGTGTCTAATATTCGAGTTCGCAATACAAAAGGTGAATCCATGATTGTCTTCTTTCTCTCCCTTTGCAAGAGTTACTTGAGTTCTACATCTACAAGTAATAATGTTTTTAGTTCAAGAAGTAGCTGTCCGACGAGGGAAACTGGCCAAAATTTACAACAGTTCACGTAAGTTCTCTAAAAACAAAGTGCAACGTGGTAGGGCCTCTACGGGATAGAATTAGGACAGGATAACATCCTACTGACAAGAAGCAAGCCCAATGATGCTCTAGTTAGTCCAGAAGGTCACTGAAGTTAAGCAACCCAACCCTAGCTAGAACTAAAATGGGTGGCTGCTTGGGAAAGCTGGGTACCGCTGATCTCCAAAAATCATCTGATCAGCGTGGTGTCTGCAGACTCCGCATTTAGAACTACGCAGTGGACGGGGCTCTAATGACCATTGTAGTTGAAGGGCCCTAAAACACCAACGAAACAAACAGAAAAAGGGTTAGTAATTGCAGTGGCAGAGGGGACACTGTCCCCAGGCGCAGCATTTGGGGACGCCAAAATGATGCTACATGATTACGAGTGCATTTCAAAATATGCCACAAAATGCGGATTTTCACGTTCTAAAACAAAAATTTCAGGTAAAGCATGATGGACCTCTTTTGGCTGACACCCTGCCACGAGGAGACCTTGAGGGGACGCGAAAACTGACTTTCTCATAGGGCTTTGAATACCTTAGCAACACCAATGAGTAGTTGTTTCTTTACTTCTACAACTGCTTTTTCACTTGTCCTACATTTTTAACAGTTGACCTGCCTCGGTGGCGCAATAGATAGTGCTCGAAATACTGTGCCAGTTGTTCCAGGTTCGGTACTACACAGAGACGCGCCCCGAGTGTGCTGTCCTTCAGATGAGAGGTAAAACCGAGGTTCCGTGCAGTGTACGGTGGCATTTGCAGGTAAAACAACCCGCTGTACTATGCAACGGGTAGATGAGGCAAAATACCCCTCGGCGTCGGTGGAGTGAGCCAGCGAACACTAGACCGACGACAAATAAGCATAGCGGTTGCAGCTTCGGTCGGCAGCCGGCTGCGGAAAAACACCGTCCTATATAACAGTGGTTCTCAACTGGGGCTCCGCGGTCACAAAGCGCTGCGGATCTCAGGGGCACCACAAACGTCAATCTATCGTTGGCCAGCGATGGACAAGTAGTTAAAAACTGAAAGGATTTCTGGAACAAGGACTTGTTCCTAAAACATTCCATATTATATATTTGCTTAAAGTCATTTCTGCGCATGTTGAATTTTTCAATACTGTATTCTTGAATCAAAAAGGGGCTCCGGCGAACCAACTGGCTGCCAGGTAAGGACTCCAAACGGGTTGAGAACCGCTGCTATATATCACCAGTGTGACCATTTAGAGGGACAAGATGGGCACCCGACCCTGCCAAAGGCAGCTTTGTTACAGCAGAGTTGCTTTGCTACAATTTGAACAGTTGACTAACTGGTCATCTTGCAGGAATACCTTCCTCGATCCCTTGTCTGCTTACTGCAGCCATATCTGAAGTGCTATTAGTGGTGGAGTTGCCAGAAGGAGTAGAGGACATCGACACCAAATCGGATGTAGAAAACGACAGAATATATGCAAAAGAAATAATGGCCTATATGACAAAATTGGAAGAGTTGAAACGGCTGTCACCAGACCTAGTCAAGAAGTCATCTGTCAGTCCTCGCATACGTGTCATTCTCATTGATTGGTTGATCCAGGTGCAGGTAATGTGCTGTGATCTAAAAGTCAGGTTTTTGGTATCCCATACTTCTCATTTGACTCTTTCTTGATAATTTGTAGCATTATCTGAGGTTAAATCAAGAAACGTTATATTTGACAACGTATCTTTTCGATCACTTCTGCACTAGGAAGTCGGTACCCATCGAGCAAGTTCAACTTCTTCTCATTTCCTGTTTGCTAATAGCCTGCAAGGTCGAAGAAAGGTTTTTACCAGAAGTAACAACCACTTTTTGTACTTGACGCATTATCATCATCATCATCCTACCCTTAGCCCCCGTGGCAGGCTCGGTGTCTGCGGGTTCCAGCCCTCTACTGCCGTCTTATCTCACCAGGTCCCCGTCCACCCCACAACTACCATATCCTTACGGACAATCTGCTCCCACGTCTGCCTCGGATGCTTCCAACCACCTGCATTGCTGAAATGGACCTAACGAGCTTCTCCTTTCCTCTTGTCATTACGTGTCCATCTCAACCTACCCTCCATTTTTTTTTTGGTGATGTCCACCACCCTCAGGCTACTTCTATTTTGGTGGCTCTTCCTCACTGCCCAACACCCTGGTTCATATAGCATAGCGGGCTTAACCACTGCCCTGCAAGTCTTCCCTTTCAACTTAATTGGGACCCTCTTATCACACAGGACTTCACTTGCCTGTCTCCACTTCAACAATACCCCATTGATTCTATGGGTCACATCCGAATCTATCGCCCCATTGCTTTGGACTTTTTGTACTTAACGCCTGGTTTGAAAATTTCGACTAAAAGTCACTTCAACCGTAAACTCCGGGAAAGGCAGAAAAACTCGGAAATTCCTCGGGCCTGAAATGATAATTTGTAATTCCAGGAGGGGCAAATTCTAAAGAATCGAAACGCATAAAATGTGCTGTTAAAAAAGTTCCCAAGTGTTCCTAAAAGCTCGGTGTAGGGCAATTATAACTATTACCATGTTGGGGCCGAGTTGCGTTGGACACACCAGTTCTCGTGAGGTCCCTGAAGTTAAGTAATGCAAACCCACGTTAGTATCAACACAGGTGGTTGGTAGGGAACGTTGGGTGCTGCAAATTTCCCCTCTCCTACACTCCCTACACCAGTGGTCTCAAATTCACTTTGTTGGGGGGCCATATTTACAACAGTGAAACTTTCTGTGGGTCGCATGCACTATGACCTACGTTATGTGTAAACTACCTATGTATAATAAGTGCTGTGTGCATTTTTAAAACGTATGAAATACATACAGTCAGGGTCCGCTCTGGCGCTTACGTCACCCTGGACAAAAAGACAAGTTGTCGCCTCCTAAGAATATAATGCAAGCTCAAGCAGCAGTTTTTCTCACACAGCCAAAATGGCTCCCCGGACTAATGCTTGGGTTGCACCCCCCTAGAGCGGGCCCTGACAGTAACGTTTTATATAGAATTTAATTGAACAAAACGTTAACCTATACGTTTACTGTCATTTTTCGAATGTGCCATAAAATTTAAAAATGCTCTGCAGGCCGCACGAAAGACCATCGTGGGCCGCATATGGCCCGCGGGCCGCGTATTTGAGATGCCTGGCTGCCCTACACCTAACTCCTCTTCACCTGCCAGCAGCCTCCTAAGGGTTTGGCCTGTTATGGCTGCTTGGCTTACTCCCCAACCCGTTAGTGTAACATAACATAACAGGCAAAAAGTCGTTAAAATGCGAGAAATGTGCTGAAATATACATGCATGGAGCAGGACTGCTCGTGGAGTCTCTCTCCCTTTTCCCCAGGGCCAGCATAGAGTAACTTTGGGAGCTCCCAGAAGCGGCTGTATTGAGTTTGACCCACCAATTCTCCTCTGATCATTGCAGTTAAGCAACGCAACCTCGGAAAGTACTAGAATGGGTGTCTGTCCAGACTCGGCGTAAGATCTGCGCAGTGGACGGAGTTATAATGATTCCTTTAGTTGAAGGGCCCTAAGACACCTACGAAACAAATAGGGGGTCCCGCTCACTAGCCAGGCTGGGCGGCCTCGTGGGGTGCCTAAGGCTGGCCCTGCATTCTCCAAGCGTGTTGGGCCTTGTTGTGAAGCCCAAAGAATAAAAATATGAGCCTCTAAGAATTGCTGTTTACAATTCTGGGGTTTCCCTGCTTTGTTTTCTGATGATGTATTAGATTCATAGTTTGTAAAATTCAAAATCAGAAAATTCTGACTTGCCTGGCGAAGATGATGTCTAGATGACCGTTTAAGGGCTCAAGAGTTGACGGCAGTATTTCAGAGGTTTTCTGATATTTGTTCTTTTGATTACAGTTAAAGACATTAACTCACCTGTCAGAAGATTTTTACGTGCCGAATCAAATAATTCGAATGGAACAAAGCATCCTGAAGACGTTGCAGTTCCAGTTAGTGATGCCAGATCCGATGGTTTTCTTGCATCGATGCATACAAGCGTCTGGTATTGCTAATAAGCAAGTGAGCTTTTTCTGAAAACGCTGATTCATCAAGTAACCCCTGAAACTGAAATTTCAAAGATTCATTTCAGAGCCGGCTCCGTTCCGTGGTGCAAGAAGTGTAACCATGGGCGTCTGCAGTAATTTTCCAGGAGGCAAATCTTGCGGATATTAACTAGACAAGGAATCGGCAACTTTCGCCCACCCTCCTGCATCCACTCACAGACTTTGCTCCTGACCCCTAAGTCGAAAGCGGTTACAGACTCCTGCACTAGACCCAGAAGGCAAACGAACCGGTCAAATTTAATAAGATAAAGCGGTCCATAATCCAGGGTAAAGGTTACGTATCTCAATTTTTTTCCAATTAGAATTTGTGAAATTCTTGACTGCATTCCAAGGATGTGCAAGTGCGCCCTTTGCTGCCCTTCTCTGCAGACGCCCATGAGTGTCTGCACTCGTGTCTGACAGTTCGCACTCGAGCAGCTCAAACCCACGGAACGGCTCTGAATGAAAGGATCCAAGATTCAGTGACTTGCCAATCCCAATGAGGGTGGCACAGTTCAAGGCCGTCCTAAATTGAACATTCGTAAATTCTTTCTTTGTGAGGCCTGGACTAAGAATCTTGGTTATGAACGATTTGAATGCCCCAGCTGCCCATTTTCGTCACTTATTAATGTTAGAGACCCAGGGTCATCAGAGCTCGCTCCTTTCCATAATTTGAATAAGCACAGCCTTTCTTGCAGTAACATAACTTGCATTTCAGGCTCTAAAAGTCCAATTCTGTAGGCCCTATGTAGGCTGGACTCCTTTGCCAATTTCTGTCGACACATTTGTGTTTTGCAGAGCATGTCCCAAATCGACTTAACAGCGTAGTGTCTGCGCAGACTCTGCATCACTACTATGCAGTAGACGGAGCTCTAATGACCATTGTAGTTTAAGGGCCCTCAAACACCAACGAAATACAGATTCATTTCTGACTAACGTGATGCTCACCTTGAAATTTGCAGTTGGAACATTTGAGCACTTTTGTAGTAGATGTGTGCCTGTCGGACCCGAAGATGAT
Organism: Trigoniulus corallinus; assembly: GCA_013389805.1. Classification (NCBI taxonomy): domain Eukaryota; kingdom Metazoa; phylum Arthropoda; class Diplopoda; order Spirobolida; family Trigoniulidae; genus Trigoniulus; species Trigoniulus corallinus. The sequence goes on along the minus strand of JAAFCE010006156.1, from coordinate 4,906,175 downwards.
CAACATTCCGCCCTCCAAAGTAATGGCAGGAGCATTCTGCCTGGCAAAGAAGATACTTTTAAAAGGTGATGAAGCCAAATGGACTAAAACCTTGGAGCATTACAGTGGGTACAAAGAGAGCACCTTGTTGGAGTTGATGATCTTTATGACAGATGCCATTTCTTCATCTCCTGCAAGTCAAGAACAAGTAGGTGCTTCTTCTTGATCGAGTTGCCCTAGAGTTGTATTTGACAGACAATAAGTTGTTCATGCCACCTTCACGCCTGTAAGAGCTACAATGGCACATGTCCCACAGTTGTGAAATATGCTGGCCTCCTAACCCCTTTGCAGGTAGAAGAAATTCCCGAGAAACTCCAAGACCTTTTCATCAGGATATAACTATCACGAAATCCAGAAATGTTTCTTAATTCTACGTGGTCGATGGAGAAAAGAAAAGCATTTGACATCCTTCATTGGTAGTTAAATGACTTCTAGGCCCTTAAAACACAATCTGCTGATCAGCGGCTGCCAGCTAGGTGAACAGGTCGCGTTCATTATCACATGCGCTTAACCAGGCCCAACTGGATATTTAGGGGCCTCGACGGTAGGAACCCCTCGGAGTGCTCTGATCACTGAAGTTAAGCAACGTACCCCACCTAGTACTAAAATGGGTGGCCGCTTGGGAAGACTGGGTACCGCTAATACCCAAAAATCGTCGCAAGTAGTGTAGTCTGCAGTCTCACCAAAGAAAAACCCTACGAGTGCAGGGAGTTAGTATGGGGTCCGAAAAATTGATGTCTTAGCAGGACAGGGCTCGCCCCTGGTTAGCGCACCCTGCCCTATCGGATTGCACAACCTGCTCCTACGTTCATCTTGAACTTACTTTAACCCTTTCTTGGTGCCTCATGAAAGGTACTTTGGGAAGTGTTATCATAGGCCTTCTCTAAATCAATAAACAGCATGATTCTACTGAGTTAAACTACATTTTTTCCACTTACCCTTTATAGGGACCCTTGAATCATATGGGACCTTCAATTCTTCATCCTACATCTGAGCCTTTGTCCCATTTCAACGTGTTTCTCTATCACTTTGCAAAGGTTTGAATGAAATTAGGTCATCGAAGAGGCAGATGAAAAAGTTGTTTGTAGAAAGTTTCTGCTTACAGGCTCGTACCCTAGCTACTGATGGGTCCTCTTGTCATAGAGAATTGGATGTTTGAACGTTTAGCCACATTTCAATGTCGATTACTGCAACAAAGGTCTTTTTAATGTTTCATCAGGGTGCAAGAAAGAAATATGCAAGTCAAAGTCGTTATGGAGGCTTGAGCGAGTTACCAGTTTTAAGTCCTAACAGGATTCGTACAGTTGTTGGACCACAATTGAGAGAAATATCCGCACTTTGAGGCACTTTAAGCTTCATAAAATGCGTTTTAAAAAGGGAATTTTACTATTAGTCACATATGTGAATATTTTAAAAGAGAAAAAAACACTAAGAGATATTTTTATGTATCTGCAGTAATTTTAAAGCTTTTTTAAACAGAAAAATGTTCGCAGCAGTTAGGAATCCGGGGTGAGGAATTTTAAACGTCACTTAACGTATAATTTTTAATGAGAACTGCTTAAAAGGGATTTTGAAATCTCGTTATTGTAAAATTATTTATGTTGAAATAAAATAAACAACTATAGAAACTATTCGTTCTTATTATCTTCACCCTCCCTGTTTTACGACAGGTTGTTTGGGAGGTATTACGAAAAGGGAAAAGGTAGAAGGGTTTATTCGAATAGTTCAGGATATGTATGATGGATCCATAGCCACAGTAAAGACACCTTGAGGAAATGCTGTGGGCTTCCCAGTGAAGGTAGGGGTTCAGCACCAAGTCCATACCTTTTCATTCTTGTCATGGAAGAGCAGCTGACGGGAGGAGAATGGGTTCCTCAGTGTATGGTATTTGTTGAAGATATTGGAAAACTTAGTGACTCCAGTAAACAAGTAGAGAAGGGCCTAAACGACATTAGATGAGCGATAGAAAACGGAGAGTTAAAGATAAACATGAAGACAGTATTTAGCTTTCAATTGGAAAGGACAGGAAAGTAGTGGTGACGTGCACTAGGGGGAACTGGTGACGAAGGTAGCAAAAGGTAAAGTACTTAGAATCAACGTTCCAAAACATGGGGAGACAGACTTGGATGTGACACACAGAATCAATGGGGGATGGTTGATGTGCGGACAGGCAAGTGGAGTCAGTGTTGGGCAATGAAGAGTAGCCATGCAATCAATAATCATCATCTCGCCCTTCTCCCGCCTGCGGCAGGGTCAGGCCTGCGGGTTCTAATCCTCCACTTCCACCTATCCCCCACCACGTCCCCCTCCACCCCACACGCCTCCATGTCCCTTTGCATCACCTGTTCCCATGTCCGTTTTGGTCTTGAAGAATAGCCACGTAAATAGAATGAAAATAGCCAAGATGCGAATGCTGCGGTGAGTGCGGTACCGAGAGCTGATAGTTAGGAATGAGTACACTAGAGATAGTTTGGGGGTTGGGGACATCGTGAAAAAAATGAGGGAGAGTAGGCTGAGGTGGTATGGACAAGTAATGACAAGAGGGGAGGAGGAGCACGTTAGGTGTATTTGAAGAATGCAGGAGTTTGGAAGCACCTGGGACGGGGGGAACCCCGAAGCAGACGTGGGAGCAGGTTGTCCTTAAGGATAGGGTAGTGTGTGGCGTGGACGAGGACCTAGTGGGGGATAGACGGAATTGGAGGGTTGAAACCTGCAGATCCGAGCCTGTCATAGGCGGGATAAGGGTATGATGATGATTATCTTCACTTTCCCTGTACATTGCCAAGCAGACAAAAAGGCATAGGTAACTTCATCATCATCATCACCTTTTCACTCGTATCCCATGGAGCTCAAATGACCATTATTGTTGAAGGGTCCTAAAACACCAACACCAACGGATCCTCAACTCACTTTGCTTCGAGCCAGATCCTCCTGGAAAACTGGGCACTGCTAGTTTCCCCACTCCTACCTCCCCCTCACTCGTGAGCAGCCTCCACAGGGTCCGGCCCGTAAGGACTGTTTGGCTAACTCCTCTACCCATTGGCGTAACAAACTAACCCTCGAGAATGTTGAGGGTCTACTGTACTGTAGTTCCGATGGAAAAACAATGGCTGTCATCAGGTGGTAAGGCTCACAACCAAAGTGACGAAAGCTGTTCAAACAAAATTTTTATAATAACAAAAAATATACAAATAACTTTTTTTCTTTTTCATCACCATGATAAAATGAACTGATGATAAATGTAACTATCTGCAAGTAAATAATGAAATTCATATACAAATAAATTCTTAAAGTCAATAGGTCAAAGAGTATTTTGGTCAAATGGTTAGTCCATTAAACAACTTAACACAACCACTTAAAAAATACCAACACATAGCTTCGAATAAAAGTTGTCTTGTTTTTCTTAACAGTTGACAGCAAAAGTCATGAGATGCTCTTATTCCAACGAATTTAAAGTTATAAGCTGCTTTAATACTTTCGTTTGACTCGTCTCTCGAATTTCACCAGCAAGAAAAACTTCATCCACCACACTATAAACCTAGACGCAGCAACAATCAATTTATAATTAATTCACGGTGCAGGGAAGTAACAATCAAATATGAATTTGAACGCCAGGGTCGTCCGTCACCTTATAGAAATTAAACACCAGATCCAATTCACACACGTTATGAAAATATTCATTCAGAACTTCTACAAAATTATGAATTGCTTCCAAATACGCCAAATTGTTGTCATTGATGTCCACGCAGATACAGAAATAAAGTCCTGCATAACGTCGATATACTATCTTAAAGTTGCGAAACTGCAAATGAAATTAAAAGTAAATATAATAACACCTACAGAAAAGTGCTAAATAAGCCACCCATAGGCTATTACTTGTCACCCGGGCGTTTATTTAGTTCTCAAGACCGAAATTCAAACACTTTCTACATAAAAATGTGGTGCTACATTTCTGTATGTAACGAGTCGATGGCCTCCATGCTTAATTCCATTCCATTCTAATGAGTTACATTTCGCAATATGAATTACCGTAATTATTCTAATAAACGGCGTCCTCCAATAACCGGCGCACCTTTCAGCTGCAAAAAAATAATAAACGGCGCGCCGTTTAATTCAAAACTGTCTGGAAGTGATCGTGCAAGTGAACTTGAATTTTTCTAATGATTAACTCTTTAATGCTACACAGGGGTACTGGTATCATCACCATCACACCCTTATCCAGCCTGTGGCAGGGTTGGGTCCGTGGGTCCATTGAACATGCTATGACTGGGAACAGTGTCGGGATGCCTGCCTACCACACTGTTCCAACACCACATTTTACAACCAAAATATAAATTTTGGCAGGTAAATCAATGCTTTGTCAGTTTTAATATTGCATGGTGTCTGACCTATTGCACGACAACTATACTGCAATAAGGAATCAGGCTCATGCCTGAACAGAGGTACTGGTGTACCCCAGGGTTTTTCTTTCTACTCTCTGTTCTGTGGGTGACCCTGCTGCAATGTGATTCACAGTATTTTCAGTCGTGTAAACTAAGCTTTAGTGCAGATATTGTTGAAAGAAAAGTTTCAAAGCAAAAGTATTCCTTAGCATTTAAATTTTTGGGAATTTCTGCAGCTGAGAATGATGGTAATTGTCCTGTGACTAAACCTCTACAGTTATCTAAATCTAGGGTAAGGATTTAAATTTTAAATCAACCATTGATTATTTTTCTCAATTTCATTTTGCCAATAAATTCCGATTCGAGAGTGGCGTCAGCAAAAATCAAAATTAATGAAATCAACTTTTCCGGCTAAAAAGTTTCCATTTATAAATTGAAAAAAATAATAAACGGCGCCCTCTAATAAACGCCGCAACAAAAAAGGCCTTTGAAAAAATAAACGGCGTGCCGTTTATTAGAATAATTACGGTAAGTAACCCAAAAGTGCAAAAATGCCGTCCATAAATCCTAGTGGGCCAAAAATGGGCATCTAACCCTGTTACGTTAGAGGTAGTTTGGGGGTGGGAGACATCGCGGAAAGGATGAGAGAGAATAGGTTGAGGTGGTATGGGCATGTGATGAGGAGGAACTTAACAGGTTCATTATGGGACTACGGGTAATTGGGGGCAACAGGAGTAGAGGAAGACAAAATGGACGTGGGAGCAAGTGGTGCAAAGGGACATGGAGGCATGCGGTGTGGAGGGGGACTTGGTGGGGGGTAGGCGGGAGTGGAGGATTAGAACCCGCAGACTCGACCCTACTTCAGGCGGGATAAGGATGTGATGATGATGACACTGTCATAAGTGCGGAAATGGGCTAGTATCTGCTTTTTCTTTCTTCAACAGTGCCAAAGAATCGTCCAGGACAAAAGAAAAATGGCAGCTGATTGTTAAATTTAAAGATAGAAATTTGGTCAACCTTCTCAGTCAAATCGTCAACTGCTGAGATCCTTTAAGGACACCAGAAGGGCAATTCCAGAAACTTTACGTCGAATAAAACCCTCACCAAACCATCATCATCCCCGTAATTTCTCCTGTGGCAGAGTCAGGTCTGCGAGTTCTAGCCCTCCACTCCCGTCTATCTCCCACCAGGTCCCCATCCACTCCACAAACTACCATAGCGTTACGACCAACCTGCTCCCACGTCTGCTTCGGTCTCCCCTTGCCCCGGGTGCTTCCAACCACTTGCATTCTTGAAACAGACCTAACGAGCTTCTCCCTCCTCTTCTCATTACGGGTCCATACCGCCTTACCTGCTCTCCCTCATTTTTTTCCGCTGTCCCCAGTATTCCTAACTATCAGCTCTCGATACCCCACTCATATACCGCAGCATTCGCATCAGTCTATCTCCCGCTTACTTAGGAACCTTGATCCAAAGTACTTCACCCCTTGCACATTCTTCACCTGTTGCCCCTAGAGAGTACGTCACCACTAGTTTCCTTGGTCCTTTTCAGGAATTTCACCCGCGCCGTTTCTTATTATATATGTCGAAGCTTATTCCGAGCTCATCCTCCCAGAATTTCATGCTGGTATATTCCTTGGACCAGCAATGAATAAAAATGATAGTATCCTAGTACGGAAGGTTGCAATTTTCGAGCCAAGTGCCCTTTCGAAGCGAAATATCCTGTTGGCATTGTCGGGCCCTGCAACGCCATTTATCCTGCCTGTCGTTCAATGATAACGGCGCGGGAGAAATACCTGAAAAGGTCCGTTTCCTGTCCTTCCCATATGAAAGATAAATACATACTCTACCTTCTTCATGTTTATCTCTAGCCCTCCCATTTCTATCGCTTCTCTAATATCGTTAAGGCCTTTCTCTGCGTGTTCTCTGGAGTCACCGAGTTTTCCAATATCGTCAGCAAATACCATGCACTAGGGGGGCCCATTCTCCTATTCCCGTCAGTAGTTCGTCCATAACCAGAATGAACAGGTATGAACTGGAACAGGAAAATTCCTTGGGAAGAATTTTGTGCACCATGTCCCTGCAGCGAGGAGCAGGGAAATTCCATGGAAACCGTTTTTTCGCACCATGCTACTGCAGTCGGAAGAGAAAAACTGCAATGAAAGTGTTTTTGACCCGTGCAAAGTGTCAAATAAATGCCCGAGGCTCCTGATTACCACTTGGAAACATTTTCACCAACAGTCGTGAAAAATATGAAGGATAATGTGTACCTCAACAAAATTTGTGTGCTTAGCATCTCTTACGGTGACCACTGCGTGGACTTCCTCAATTAGTTTTTGTTTTTCATCATCGTCAAAATTCATGTACCATTTTGCCAAACGTGTCTTTCCGGCTCTGTTTTGTATCAAAATGAAACGGATCTGAAAGTAAATGAATCCAAAATAAAGCAACGTAAGTAATTTGAAAAACTCCAAAAAAGTGGAGGAGGCATTTATGACATATTTTAGAATTGTAACAGCTGACCATCAGAGCACAAAAATACCTAGTGCTCCAGTGGAATACATGGGCGACCTGTTGAATAGTATTTTGATGAAGCCGAGTGCCAACCTAGTACTGCAACCCCTATGCTTATTAATAGTCAGTCCATTTTTCTTCATTGGGGCATTTAGTCTTAACAGGGGAGCAAGCGCCTGAACCCAGAAATTCTCCAATCTACACTTCCCATGTAGAAAGGGTTCCTTTTCGTGTAGTTGTGACGCATTTTATCAAAATTTCCGCAAAGGATGAATTTACACGTTCAAATAAACGTAGCACACATGCACACGTTTAGCTTTTGGCTTGCACAACTCTGTGTTCACACTTAAAGACTTACTTATACCGATCAGCATAAGCAATCTAAGTTGCACAAGTTGCATGAGCTTTTAAATCCACTTCCTTCCAATACCTTCAAACTCACTTAATGGATTGATGACAGTTCAGTAAGTCGTACACTGGTTAGCCAAAGGTAGTCAAGCAAGTGCTTGTTAAGCAGTGAAGTGGCAAAGGACAATGGTCGCCTTGTGTGATAACAAGAAACAGTGACAGTGGAACCTCGAGTATCGAACTAAATTCGTTCCTAAACGTTGTTCGAGGACAGACACCATTTTCACTATCAGATTTAAAACGGACAATCCATTCTTGAACCACAGATGATAGCTTTATTCATCATCATCATACCCTTATCCTGTCTGTGGTCTGCGGGTTCTAGCCCTCCACTCCCGCCTATAGCCCCACCAGGTCCCCGTCCACCCCACACACTACCATATTCTGCTTCTGCTTCCACGTCTGCTTCAGTCTTCCTCTGCCCCGGGTGCTTCCAACTACCTGCATTCCTGAAATGGACCTAACGAGCTCCTCCTCCCCTCTTCTCATTACATGTTCATACTACCTCAACCTACTCTCCCTCATTCGACACCCCGCAGTATTCGCATGTGGTGAGAGATAGGCGAGAGTGGAGGACTAGAACCCGCAGTTCCGAACTTGCCATAGGCGGGATAACGGTGTGATGATGTCGGTATTTAAGTGTAATTAAGTGTTGCCATCCCTAGTAAATGTCAAAGTGAAGTAGACCCAGTGTAATTGATACCTTGCTGCCATACATCTCATCCTTTTTGGTTGGGCAAGGATTCGTTTGAGAAACGAGATGTTTCAACCTGCACGGTTATGGAAAATAAACATTTAAATTAGTCTAAGTTGCATTGGACACACCAGTTCTTGTGAGATCACTGAAGTTAATCAACGCAAGCCGACGTTAGTACCAGCATGGTTGGTAAAGAATTTTGGGTGCTGCAATTTCCCCTCTCCTACACCTACCTCCTCATCTCCCGCGAGCAGCCTCCTACGGGTTCGGCCTGTTATGGCTGCTTGGCTTACTCCCCAAACTTTTAGTGTAACATAACATTCTATTGAAGCTACTGGGTCATATTCTGCAAAGCACCACAAACATTTTAATGTGGTACAAGTTCTACAGCAATAAAAAACACTGAATTCATTAGTACCACTATTTCATCCTCACCACTGTAGAACTGCCATACTGCCTTATTTGCTGGACCTCCAATCGGAATGGTAGCCAATCTTATTTGCAAGCCTCAACTTGCGATAAACTTACCGATTACGTAAAAAACCAAATCTTAATTGCCGAAATGTGGCGAATTATCCTAAAATTAATGAGTACGAATCGTTTAATTCGTCAGCATACAGCAATTTTTGACGATTCAAACCCGACTATAGAATGTCTGTCGGGTAACCTATCTGTAGTACACCCACGTCACAAAACATTTCAGATCTTAGAAACGATTCTAATTATTTAAAGTCCCACGATTTTGGAATCATAACGACTACTGATAATTAACAGTTGAAAATCTAATAAGCATAACCCTGGTCTACTCACCATTTTTTTAGAATATCACCTGTGACAGAAATCCAAAAACCGGGCGAGACAGCAAGTAATCAACGCCTACCGGTAAAGAAATCCAACGCTAGAGGGCGCAGCTTTACATGCTATAATTTCCACACGTGGTTTACATTTTGTTTTCTAATTTCTTATATTTGATGAAATCGTCATCGAAATGGATAAAATAAAAGAGAAAAGAACGAGGGTTATATTAAAAGAACATGGAGTTGAAAATGTAAGTAATGAAATTGATATTTTTTGATAGCATCGCTGTCACGGATTAGTACGCTGTCTTTGAGGCTAAGCATCCGAATGTCAATTGTCACCGATTGAATTTCTTGTTTGCTGGTTATTGCTTCGAAATTTTTAGATTTCCTAACGCAGTTTCTTGGCAAAAAAAAAGCTAACTGTTAATCCCAATCTTTTCCGTTAAATGTCATGCGTGGCGAACGTGAATAGACTAATCCTCCAAGCCATTGCGAAGAACAGTCTACAGCACAAAAACCCCAAAACACTATCTCAGTAGCGTGGTCGTTAGCGTTTGATTTCGTGACTTTATAGTTATCGGTTCGATTCTGATCGAAACCAACAGTTTCTGTTGTGCGACAGAGCCAGTGCCCTACCTTTTAGTGTTTGTACGATGTTGCCGCTGTATGCAAAAGATCCCTGCTTACATGAACATCACCAATGACAGGGTCATGTGCCCACTTTTGTCACATCAGGACACCAGAGCTGTCTGTTAGCATTTTGACGCAGCCGGCTGCACATCTGATGCACATTTATCTTGGACTAGTAAGACAATGTATGGGCCCGCTGGGAACCTCGTACTAATCTGTGTATGTCAAGCGACTATTTAAATATTATTCGAGTCACAGGGGCCCCAGCACGCTGCTTTGCCAAGGGGCCCATATTGCTGTTAAGACGGTATTTACTATTGGTTGGGGCAGTGGCGTAGGTGGGGTAAATGCCACCCATGACGGTGTCCAAATTTTCCACCCCTACTCCTTTACCCCTTACTTTCGATAAAGTGCTCCAAAATGTTGCTTCCCCCAGGGTAGGCCACTGGGTTGGGGCACTCCACACCTACACCAGGGGCTTGCTCTTACACACGTTTTTTTTTTTGTTGGTGTTTTAGAGCTCTTCATATCCCGCCGCGGTGGCGTAGTTGTTAGCACGCTCGGCAACTGCGCCAGTAGTTCTAGGTTCGATACTGGACCGAGGTGGGACGGCTTTTTTTTCGGGCGAGAGAGAGGGCGCGAGTGTGCCTTCTTTCGGAGGAGAAGTAAAACCGAGGTCCTGTGTGGGCGTACGATGGCACTTGCACGTAAAAGAACCCTCTCTACTACGCAACGGGTAGATGAGGCAAAAATTTCCAGGTGTAGGAGCTCGCCCCCTGGCGTCGGTAGCATTCCCCAATGAACACTAGACCGACGATAAATAAGCGTAGGGGTGCTGCTTTGGCCGGCAACCGGCTGTAGAAAAAACTATGACCAATATATCACCCTGTGTCCATTCATAGGGACAAATGGGTACCTGACCTGCCATAGGTGGGAAAAGGGTTAGGAGTTGCTTTTTTTTGTTTTAGGGCTCTTCATCTACGAAGGTCACTAGAGCCCCGTCCACTGCGTAGTTCTAATGCAGATGCTGCCCAGATACTACGCGGATGCGACGATTTTTGGGCATTAGCAGTGCCAAGTTTTTCCAAGCGGCCACCCATGTGGCTGGGGTTGCGTAGCTTACCTTCAGTGATTAGACGAGAACTGGTGTGTCCAACGCAATAAGCCTCTCCCCTTCCTACACCTGGAAATGTTGCCGATCTACACATTCCACGCATCAGGGGTTCTTTTCCGTACAATGGTGACATCGTACACTCCACGAATTTACTTCCCACCGATAGTAGGCACACTGTGGGCCTCTCACTCTTGTCCGGAAGATGTTTGTTTGTTGGTGTTTTAGGGCCCTTCAACTACAAGGTCATTAGAGCCCCGTCCACAGCATAGCTCTTATGCAGAGACTGCACAGACACTACACTAATGAGACGATTTTTGGGTATAAGCAATACCCAGTTTTCCCAAGTTCTCCCTTGTCTGGAAGAAGCCAATTGCCTCAGCACAGAACCGAACCTAGAAACGTTGATGTAAGAGAACTTATTATGCGCCGAGCAGATCAGGAGAATTCCCTTGTTTAGGAGCTCGCCCCCTCCCCTAGTGTCGGCGGAGTGCCGCAAGGCGTAAAAAGGGTTGATAGATACGTTTGCTACTTACACCCCTCCTGTGATGAATTGTCACTTTTTTGGACCTGTGGATCTTCTTTCAGACTTACAGTACGGATTTCCCTGGCAACTATCCTTCATATGACGACACATGGAACCTAGACAGGATTAAAAAGGTAATTTGCAAGAAGTGTCCAACGTGACTGTTATCCTGATAACCTGACAGACCTTCTTGTCGTGTTTAGAGTTTCCGCATTGATGTCATCAAGTTGGATGACATGGTCATGGAATTTGACATGGTTGGAATTGATGTGGCCATAGCTAACGCCTTCCGCCGAATTCTTCTTGCAGAAGTATGTGCAGTTCTTGGCCTTGAGGTGGCCCTTTGGTCTCTTTGTTGAAGGGGTTAATGGGCAGTTGTCGTTTCAGGTTCCCACGATGGCCATCGAGAAAGTCCTCATGTATAACAATACTTCTATAATCCAGGATGAGGTGCTTGCCCATAGGTTGGGACTCATCCCAATGAAAGCAGATCCAAGGCTTTTCGAATACAGAGATAAAGGTACGGGGAACAACGTTCGCAAACACTGAAATTGTTCATGAACTTGACCTTCGACCTCCATGTCTAGATGATCAAGATGGAACACCCGACGACACCATTAATTTCAAGTTACAAATTAAGTGCACCAGGAATCCTCACGCTGCCAAAGACGCTACTGATCCAGAAGAGTTATTTAACAACCATATTGGTAAATAACAGTTTTTTTTAATAGTGCGTCAGCCGGTTCAAACCCAGCATGGTGCTAGTGACGCAATTCCACGCCTAAATTCCATTTCTGGTTTAGGGTCATTCCAAGAGGAAAATATAAACATACAAAAACTCACTGGACCTTAGCAATTACAGTGGATCTAACAGTCAATTCTAGGGCTAAGGTTCTCAACTAGTGCGGCCAGTTCAGGTCATCTTCTGAGGGCAATTTATGAAATATGGAACCATCGATTTTTTTTTTACTAGAATCTTCCTGTTCCTGACCTGGGGGCGGGGAACATGGTGCAAAAGTTTCGCTGGACTTTACTCGGTTCTTTGCTTGATGGAGTTTTCTAACAGTTTTTTTGATTGCCCCCATATTTGGCAACGGTTCCACATCTGTGTTGATCATTTTCCAAACCTCCCGAGTCAAAACTTTTGGGACTGTTCTTGAAAACCGTCTGTAAATTGTGGGCCAGGCTGTGGCTGGAAGTACTCCTTTTACGCAATTTTATGACTAGCCCTTCTGGGATGTTCTCAAAGGACCTTATGAATTGACAATTTTTAACGTGAAAGTCGACTGAATTTCTGTTTCATTTGCCACCCCTAAATGACCATAGGCACCATTTTTTAAGTACTCATGATTTCCAGACATCCTGTTACGAAAAGATAAGCAGAAATGGGCCTCTACGGAGGAGAGCAGCAAAGGGGCACTTACCCTTCCCTGGAACCAAGTACGAATTCCACAAATTATAATCCTAACAATGAATCTCGCCCTCTCCGGCAGGTAGGAAGGGGAAGTTGGACATGGGAAGAGAACCCCTTCTGTCATTAGGTACTCTAAACTTGGTCCCCTTTAGACACACATCATGAGAACATTTGGTACAACGTTTTATTTCGAATTCGCTTAGTCATGTGTTCTTGTTTTGCTTTCTTTCCTGCAGTGTATTCCAAACATTTGGAGTGGGTGCCTTTTGGACTACAGGCTGAAATGGTAAGTTGAACGATTAGTTCAGTTAAAGATGTCCCATGAAGGATCAACTCCCCTTACCTCATCCATGGTCCGTTGCTTGATTCACGCTAGAAAAGTGTTCTCTGGGCGTGCACCAAATTAGAAGTTCTCATCCCAGTTGTTATTCTCTCAGCCAGTGAAGAACCAAGTGCCCTTACCTCATCAAATGTCCGATGCTGGACCACGCTGGCCAGCACCACTTCAAATGTTCTCATCAAGGCCAGTGTTTCCCCAAGTGGACTCCCTGCTTGGCCCTTACATTTAACTATTTTCAGAATGACGTTATATGAAACATGAGGCCCAATCTGATAAATCAGAGAGTGGCGCCTGGACTTATTTTTTGTAGACTTGGGTACTATTGAGAGGCGATAACCACCTTGTCCAGGGTAGCTATTTGTCAAAAACTAC
>JAAFCE010006156.1:4823918-4880973 GCA_013389805.1 Trigoniulus corallinus | reverse complement strand
GAAATTAATTCTTTAATTAAAAACTATACAATTTTTTATTTGTTCCGATTCATTTTTGGGTACTGTCAATAAGTATTGCAGTCCACCATATTCATTGCAATATCTTCCGTGGAGGCCGCCATGTTGCACTACGCAAAGAATCCTACTCGAAAAGGTGTAGCGTTTGTAGCACTACAACTGCACTACGAAGTTTTGGCTACAGTTTTAAAAGAATTCGATCCCTACGCTTTTTGAACAGCAATTTTCGTATTCTTCGCTACGTAGCGCGATACGTAGCATTAAAGATTATGCGGGCGGTATATGCCTAATTGTTCTTCTGCTTAGATTGCGTTCGTCCCTTGTCGACTGCTTTCACTCCACTCTTTGAGCGGAGTGAAAAGTTACTCCAGTCATGACTAGAGTAACTCTAGAAAAGTGAAAAACACGTTTAGGAAGGCAGGACTTTCGGAGTAAGCCATTTTGCAACGTTTTTGGAGTAACTCTAGCTTGACTAGAGTAATTTAGAAACTCAGCCAAAGATACACTACCCTATCAAAAGTCATGGGAGAACCCTTATATGCATAAAAATGTGACATTCCTTTGCAATATCGTAAGTGGCATCCCATATCAAAATTTTGTGGACAATATGCCCCAGAGAGTAGACGCTGTGATAGCAGCTAAAGGTGGACCAACAAGATACTAAAATATGTATATTTGTGAGTGTTTCTATTAAAGTAGTGGTGTCCCATGACTTTTGATAGGGTAGTGCATATACTGTACATGCCAAAGATAACATCACTTGCATCTTTCTCTGCAGTGCATATGTGCTCTACAGAAAAGACAAACTGTTACGCATTGTGGTGGACACTTTGAGGCACTCAAAAATTACCTCAAAGTGCCCGGCCAGACACTTTGAGGCAGACTCCGGACACTTTGACGTGTGACATCGGCAGTGGTAATAATGTTATATTGCAAAGGGTCATTCGTTTTGTCAAACCCAGTGATCTACTTTTAAGAAAACAAGAGCAAAAATTACAGGTTATCACCTCGTTAAAAAAAATTACGAGGACGTAAGACACGCTACAGATTATTCCTAGGGATCCTCTTCGAATTTGTGCCGTGGACACAGTGCAAGAGACAGGAAGTGCTCCAAATCAGGAAAATTACTAAAAACATAACTCAAATATCACTGCTAAAAATTGTAGAGATGACCTAGTCTGCTTACCTCGCCCCCTCAAACAAAAAGAGATCACGTATTATGCCTTATCACGTGCAAGATCTGGTGTCCTGAGGAATCTTGAGAAACCGATAGCAGGTATCTTCCGCAGGTGGTGTTCAGCTGCCAGATAACTGTGAATGATGGGGTCAAGACCTGCACAGGGAGCAGAGTAGAAATGACGGAGATCCTGAACAGCCTTAAATGACGTGTTGAGCGACAGACAGCCCTGACGAAGTCCGGATACAGCACAGGATACATAGGCATGCACTTGGGAGAGAACAGAACCAGCTAGAAACCATCATTCATAAAAAAAAAACCGGCTTAAGATCGTTTCCAGGAGAGTAGGGGCAAACATAACTAAACTGAAAATCTGTCGGCCTTGGAAGAGACCATGGTTATTCAATGTTCCGCTGGAATTTCGCCATTTTCTGACAGCGTGGGTTGGGTTACATTAGATTCCGGTTTGGTTAAGTTACGTCAGGTCAGACTTCGTTACGTTCGCTACGTTTGCGTCAGGTCAGCACTCGTTAAGTTAGTTAAGATAAGGCGAGGTTAGATTTGGCTAAATTCAGTTACGTTATTCAGTGTCAGGTGTGGTTAGGTTCAGTTCCGTTAGGGTCACGTGTGGTTAGATTCAGTTACTGCTCAGGTCAGTCACGTCTTTCAAGCGAGAGAGGCCTCAGTGGGCCTTCCGCCGGATTGGGAGTAACCCCTGCACTCAGTGGCGTCACCCGGTGCGGTGGAAGCCGCTTCTTCTGCTTTGGTGTCACACCATTTCTCATGGTGCGAGTGGTGTCACCCGGTGCGGCCCGCACCCTCATAGTGACGCCACTGCCTGCACTCCACCGTTTGGTGGCTTTTTTTTATTTTATTGGTGTTTTAGGCTGAAGACAGACGAAAGACAATCGTCACCTACAAAATTGTCGGTGGAAATGCAACCAATGTATTTCAATGGGGATAATCAGACGAACGACAGAAATGTAACCATGGCAAAAAAGACGGAGCATGTTCCATTTTCTGACCGACACTGGCCGACAAACTAACTGTTTCTATGTGCATCAAAATAGACGACGACTAACAGTTGTTAGTCTGTGATGACTTGCCTACAAATTTGTAGTTTGTCGTCAGTCGTTCGTCTGTAAGCAGCCTTAGATTTGCTACAATTTGGGCATTAGCAGTACCCCGTGTTTCCAAGCGGCCACTCATGCTATTTGCGATGCACGTTCAGATAGGATTGTGGGTCCTTTCAACTTGCACGATACAATGAATGCTGAAAGATATCTACGCTGCAAGTTGAAATTTGGCCAATTCTCAATACCTGGGAGAATACTGAACACTTGATTTTTATGCAAGATGGTGCCCCTCCACATTTTGCTATTGTTGTTCGTGAATGGCTGAATGAACATTTTCATGGGAGATGGTTAGGTCGACGTGGTCCACATGAGTGGCTGGACAGAAGCCCCAATTTAACGCCCTGCGACTTTTTTCTTTGGGGTTGGTTGAAGGAACAAGTTTACCCTACGAAACCAAAGACGTTAGAAGAACTTGAAGAAGAGCAACTATGAGAAGTTATTTCTGAAATCCGACAAGATTTCCTGCAAAGATCGTTGATATGATTGCAGGGCAGCCTCAGAAGCTGCAGGCGAATGTTGGTGCGCATATCAAATTTTAAATACAACTCCATGTTATGTATGTTCTTCTCATATTCATTTTTTGTAAAAAAAAAAAATGTTTTGCGTTGGACACTCCAGTTCTCGTATGATCGTAGGTCAAACAACGCAACCTCACCTAGTACTTAGCATGGGCGACCGCTTGGGAACACTGGGAACTGCGAAACAGCGTAGTGCCTGTGCAGACTTTGCATTTGAACTATGTAGTGGACGGGGCTCTAATGACCTTCGTGGTTAAAGAGCCGTAAAACACCAATAAAACAAAGGTAGCCGACTAAGTAAAATGCTGTCCAACAGATAGCCCATGGAACAAAAATGAATTGCTAACTCTGCCAGAGGCGAAAAGGGGGGTTTTCACGTGTCACTGGTCTTTCTCTAATCAGGCCCTGCTCTAATGTCCTGAAAGAACCTTAGCAGCGGTTTTAACGTCACGGTTGACTGATCTTAGGTCTATTTACATTCGTCCCCTCCTCTCCTCTCCTCCTGAAAGAACCGAAAGCCAAAAAAAAAAAAAACTCGCACGGAATAAACAAAAAATTGAGTGAAAGGGTCGGGGCAGAGGATTGCCATTTACAAAGCACACTGATTATACTGCACCGCAGGAGACGAAGCACCAAACTCCACCGGAGATGTCCTACACTTTGAAAAAGAAACAGGGTCATGGTTCACTGTAGTCTGGTATCTGACGGACAACGAAACAAATGGCAGTGAGGACTGGCATTGTAACAAACGAAGTCTTGTTGTAGAGCATTGGGTCATCAAATTGTTCTGAGTGACAAGAATTGCACCTGTCCATATCATCCTCAAATCTGAAGAGAGCAGGGCGGGCAAGGTTCTCCTGTCTATAATGAAAGGATTTCACCCATGACTAAAAATATGACGTTGTTCTTTTTTTTGGCAAGTCCTGCAATAACTTATGAGATTAATGTCTTTGGACTTGTGCACCTCACCAAAGAAACGACCATGTAATGGGGAAGGTCAGGGGAGTGTGGGGGAGAAGGAAGGAGAGGGCTGAGTCAGATCCAGTCACATCACACATTAGTCACTACTTGCACTTCAGATATCTGTATTGCTACTTCACCGAATGATGGACGGTCTTTAGGACTGTCTGACCAGCACTTGAAAATGACATTCTTCAACGGTTCAGGGCAGTTGGTAGGAAGTGCCCATTTCAGTTCCTTGGCCTTCATCACTTTTAAGAAACTGTCATCTATCAGATCTTGGAATGGAAGTTCAGCTTGATTAAAAATCTCCCACACTAATACCGCAAACGACCACACGTCGGACTTGGTCGAGAATTCGTCATCGAAAATGGCCTCTGCCGGCATCCAGCGGATTGGCAGAGTGTTGCCATGGTAACGGCAGTACTCGCAAGAATAGGTGTCTTTCGACAGGCTTGGATTGGAGATCTTCACATTCAGCGTAGACGTCACTAGACAATTGCGCGCAGCTAAATCCCGATGGATGAAACGGTGGTTGGAGAGGTACTCCATTCCGAGAGCGATTTGATTGCACATGGAGACGATCTGCGACACAGACAGTTGAGGCGGCCTCGGGCTCTTGCGTGGGTTATCCTTCCTGGTAGCCAGTAGAAACTGCTTCAGGTCACCCTGTTACAAAAAAAAACACATGCTAGATGACTTCAGGGATGAAAGAACAATTTTTAGATGTCTGGCACCTTCAGGGTTTAGCAATTAGTCCATACCTCTTCACCTTCATTATGGATGAGCTGATGACGTGGGTAGGGGAATGGGCACCTCAGTGTATTTTATTTGCAAACAATGTAGGGAAACTGGAAGACTTAAAGGACAAGGCGCAAGAGGGTCTACAAGAC
Organism: Trigoniulus corallinus; assembly: GCA_013389805.1. Classification (NCBI taxonomy): domain Eukaryota; kingdom Metazoa; phylum Arthropoda; class Diplopoda; order Spirobolida; family Trigoniulidae; genus Trigoniulus; species Trigoniulus corallinus. The sequence goes on along the minus strand of JAAFCE010006156.1, from coordinate 4,876,271 downwards.
ATCACAGCACCAATACAAAATGGGGGCCCTACAGTAGAACGCCCAGAAGTCAGAGTACCCAGCTTTTGTTTTGTTGGTGCTTAAGGGCCGTTCAACTACAAGGTCATTAGAGCCCCATCCACTGCGTAGTTCTAATATAGGAACTGCACAGACACTACGCTAGTGTGTGGGGATGAGGACCTGGTGGAAGATAGACGGGAGTGGAGGGTTAAAATTCGTAGACCCGAACCTGCCACAGGCGGGATAAGGGTATGATGGTGATGTATGTGAGGGTATGCCGGCCTACCCACACTGTTTCTTCCAAAAATATTTTCCCACTAGCGAAAAATCGCTGCGGCGATTATTGGAGGGCGGCTGTTATTGGAATAAATACGGTATCCGCCTTGAGAGCCAAGGTCTTTAAACCTGTGACATGGCGGATGCACGATTACCACGGCCCAGAGTCTGCTCGGTCTCTCCTGAGGAGTTGAGGATGAATATTTTGGGACTACTTAATTTTGGAGTCATTTATTATTTAAAGGTCCACCTGCAATCAGAGGCTCATCTGCAGTTGTTTAAGGAATGAGTATATTAAAGGTAGCCTGGGAGTGGTGGACATCGCGGAAAAAATGAGGGAGAGTAGTTTGGACACGTAATGAGATGAGGGGAGAAGGAGCTCGTTAGGTACATTTCAGGAATGCAGGTGGCTGGAAGCACCCGAGATCGGGAGGAGACAGAACCAGACGTGCGAGCAAGTTTTCCGTTATGATATGACAGTGTGTGGGATGGACGGAGACCTAGGGGGAGATAGGCGGGAGTGGAGGCCTAGAACCCGCCGACCCGACCATGCCATAGGCGGGTTAATGGTATGACGATGGTTGGTGTTTAGGGCCCTTCAACTACAAGGTCATTAGAGGGTATGACGATAATGACCAGCAATCATCTCCAATCCATCGCAACTGATGGTGAATGGAAGTGCTTGGGCCCATTTCGCCTGTACCCACATTAAGAGCGAAGGTCAATTGAACATCTGTCTATTAACATTTGACTTTATACCGACCATTGGAATGAACTGAAACAGACACACTCACCCAGTCGCTATATTCCATGATCATGAAGAACGGTTCCGCATCCTTACAAACCCCCAAAAGTCGAGCAATGTTTTCGTGAGTCAACTTGTGGTACATATCCAACTCCCTGCGGAAGTTAAAATGTGCTCCTTCATCTCTCGTGTGTAACGTCTTCACCATGACTATGGTTTCTGCTTCATTATCCTGGATGCCATGGGCTTTGGCCAGTACCACTTCACCAAATTCTCCTTTGCCTGCGAACAACAGAACCGTTACGAAATGTTACCACACAGAGGACAAACAGCAAGCTGATCAAAAGGAAGAATCACTCCAGTTCACCTAACAGCATGATGGTCTGCAAGTCATGTCTCGGAAATTGTAGCCTGTCATAACTTGCCCGACTCTTCTTGGAGTGCTGTGAGTGAGAAGAGCTCTGTGCTTCTCCATCGCTTTTCACATTGTCCTTATATTCGCGAGGTTCCTTGGCCTCCATTTCAGTGCCTCCATTGTGCACCACATCACCATTCTCAGCTTTATTCACTAGTCATAGAGGACAAATTTAGAAAAAAAGGTTGAGGAGAAGATGCCGACCAACATGGTACATCCAACACTTACAGAGAGTACCTTCTGCAGCTGCCTGCTGGAGATAAAGGGCCTTTCTCTTCGCCCGTCGATACCGACACCACACCATAAGTCCAATGACTAGAATCATGTATGCAGCAGAGGCTCCCAAGGTGATGGTCACCGTCTTGGTCATCACGTTCTCATCATCGTTTTCCTTCGAGCCTCCGTGAGAATTGCGAGGAACCACATCGCCATTGATATTGAGGCCTTCAGAACCTAGGAAAGAAACCCCACTGCCATGTAAGGAATATTCTAAGACGAGGATTGCCAAACTTTTCAGATCAACAACCCCCATGATGATGCCACAGTAATCCAGAGAACCTCTCGGTCAGGGTAACGAGGTCTGGCCCTCCTTTCCTTCCAGATCCCCATCCATCTTGCATTTTGACCTAATCCCCAATACAACCTGCTCTTAACATTTGATTTGGTTTACCTCTAACCCCCAACCTCTTCGAATACCCTGCATCCCTGCGAAGGACCAAAGAGGAACTCCTCAGCTTTCCTCATTATTATCATTCCAAACCCTTTCTCTGCCTATGGTTAGATCGAGTACCCGTTTGATCTGGTAGAACCGGGAACACGCAGTCGATCTACTGGACAGTATTTTTAGGCAGCCGGCTGCCGACCTACTGCTGCAACCTCCTTACTTACTTTAATGTCATCCTATTACATCTTCTTGGGGGCATGTCGTTCATGGGTGCCAGAAAGAGGCAACATCCTACCTCTAGATCCTATTGTTCTTCTACAGCGCATTTCAACCCCGTTTGAGAGCAACAAAAGCCAACTCCTAACCCCTTTCCTGCCTATGGCAGGGTCGGTTAACCATCTTGTCCCTAGGAAAGGACACACGGTTGATATATTGACGGAGTTTTTCCGCAGCCGGCTGTCCATCAAAGCTGCAACCTCTATGCTTATTTATCGTCGGTCAACTGTTCGTTTGGGCACTCCACCGAGCTTCTACACCTGGGAATTTTGCCTCATCTACCCGTTGCATAGTAGAGAGGGTCCTTCTAAGTAAAAATGCCATTGTACACCACACAGGACCTGAGTTTTACTTCCAAAGTACGCACTCGGAGCTTCTCTCTAGCCCGAAAGAACCCAACCCACCTCGATCCAGAATCGAGCCAGGAACCACTTACGCAGTAAATCGAGCATCAACTCATTTGTGAATGTGGTAAAAATCCTGAGATCCCCAATAAATTATTAGATATCAAATGCTTTTTAAATATCTTTTTGACATACTCACTTTTGACATACATTGTGATTTCCTCTCGTAAGAATCCACCACTATTTCCAGCAGTACAGCCGTACTTTCCTTGATCATCCATGTGCACTTCAGTTACCCACAACGAGCCATTTTCCATGACGCGAAATCTCTTAGAATTGAATCCATTCATTTGACCATTTTTGTCCCATTGGATGGTGGGTGTAGGATCTCCATAAGCCATGCAATGGATAATAGCTGGAAAGCCCTCAAAGACACTAGTATCAGACGGTTTGACCGTAAACTTCGGTGCAACTGAAACAACAAACAAGGGTAATTATCTTATGAATGCGTTTCCCCAATACATCGAATAACAACCAGGCCTTAAACAGCAGTAAATGTAATCATAATTATCCCTTTTCACCCGCCTGTGGATTCTGGTCCTAAATGCGTACTTCTAATACAGTCTGCATAGGTACTGCGCTATTATGACGGTCAGGGCACTAGCAGTATCCAATGTTCCCCACCCGTCAACCGTGCTAGTACTAGCTGGATTTTTTTTTGTTTTATTGGTGTTTTGCGGTCCTTCAACTACAAGGTCATTACATCCCCGTCCGCTGAGCAGTTCTAATGCAGGGACTGCACAGACACTACACTAATGCGACGATTTATGGGTAGTAGCAGTATCCAATTTTCTCAGGCGGTCACCCATGTTAGTACTAGCTGGGGTTGCGTTGCTTAACTTCAGTGATCTGACGAGAACTGGTGTGTCTAACGCAATCAGCCGCTCCCGACAAACGCCAGGAAGTACAAGGATTCTGAAAGAGTACTCTGAAAATTATCATACCAATAACTTCCACTTGGATAGTTGCATTGATGATGCCTTGAGTACTAGTGGCGACACAAGTGTATCTTCCAACATCCTCCATAGTGACACCATCAAAGAAGAGTGTGCCATTTTCATCACGGACATGAGGTGGCCAATCAAAGATCTTCTGACCATCCTTCACCCAACGAACAACAGGCTTAACAGCTCCACGAGCTTTGCAATAGATCTTCGCATGAGAGTCCAACTCCATTTTGCGATTAACAGGCACAGGCACAAACTTCAATTTCTCTGTAACTCGAAAAAATTAAACATTGCGCAGGGGGTGGCAGGTAAGCGCTGAGGAATGGAGAGCCTGCCACAGTAAAATCTCCAGCATTATACCCAATTTCCCCATTCACCACCTACCTTTAACTTGTAATGCAGCAGAGGATGACCTTACTGGACTATAGCCTGTTGTATTCACCTCACAGAAATATTCTCCTTCATCAAAAACCTGGACATCATAAATGACAACCGATCCATTGTGTTGATGCATAAAGACACGTGACGGTTCTTCTCGAATAAGGCGATCGTTTCGATACCAGCCAATGACTGTGTGAGGAAACGGACTTCCGCTATACGAACAGGCGAAATGGGCCCAAGCACCTTCATCGACCATCAGTGGCGATGGATTGGAGATGACTGCAGGAGGACCTTTAAATAATAAATGACCCAAAATTAAGGAGTTTTCAAAATACTCAACCTCAGTTCCTCAGGAGTGTCTGGTAATATGGTTGGAGACCGCGGCTCCAAGGCAGATAATGCATGGGTATCTTCTGTGGGATAAGTCAGCATCCCCAACAGAGCCCTTCAGCTACAAAGGTCATTAGAGACCTTTTCACTGCGTAGTTCTAATGCAGAGTCTGGGCAGACAATAAGGTATTACTGTACGTCGATTTTTGGGTATTAGCAGGACCCAGTGTTCCCAAGCTGTCAACTCATGCCAGTACTAGCTGGGGTTGAGTTGCTTAACTTCTGTGATCAGACAAGAACTGGTGTGCCCAACGCAATACAGCTGCTTTCATATTCCAGCGGGTTCCAGGCGCCTGGTTGGGGTAGCCTGAGTCAAAGCTGTCTCATCAAACAAATGGATTAATCTTAGATTGGGGCCGTGCACTGGCGTGCCGTCATAGTGTGCAATGTGTGCGTCGCACACAGGCGCCAGAATATTTGAGGTGCCAAAGATGTCAGGGGAAAAGAAAATATTTTCATTAGCTCTAGACGTCTAGAGCTAATGAAAATACTCCACATTCTACATTCTGTGCTGTTAGAGGAGGCGTGTAGTACAGTATACTGTTCAGTGAAACTTTCATAATCGGTCCACCCCTGGGGATAAACAAAAGTGGAAGCATCAGGGGGTGGATCGATTAGGGGCTAACCAAAATACAGTACATTTACCCCAGGGAATTTTCAGTTGTTTAAAAAGCTGACCTTTGTGGAGGTGGACCTGTAGTTGGTTTCCCTAAAGGGGCAAGGGACAAAGGACACCTTGGGGAAATACGGGGCTTTCCAGGGAAGGTTGGGATGCACCACGATTCAGCACTTAGTCCATACCTTTTCATCCTGGTTATGGACGAGCTGCTGATGGGGGTTGGAGAGTGGGTCCCTCAGTGCATGGCGTTTGTTAACGATATCGGAAAACACAGTGACTGTAAAGAATAGGTAAAGAAAGGACTAAACGATATTACAGGGGCGATAGAAAAGGGCGGGCTAAAAATAAACATGAAGACGACAGAGCATTTAGTTTTCAATTGGGAAACACAGGACAATACCAGTTATGACCGTTTCGGGGGCAAACTGGTGAAAAAGGTGCAAGACGTAAAGTACTTAGGATGAACGTTCCAAAGAAATGGGGAGATAGGGAGGTGATCCATAGAATCAATGAGGGATGGCTGAAGTGGAGACAGTGTGATAGGAGTCAAGTGCAATAGGAGGGCCCCAATCCAGCTGAAAGGGAAGTTTTACAGGGCAGTGGTTAGGCCAGCTATGCTATGTGGCACAAAATGTTGGGCGGTGAGGAAGAGCCACGTCAAAGAGAATGCAAGTAGCAAAGATGCGAATGCTGCAGCACATGAGTGCTGTGTCGAGAGCTGATAGAATTAGGAATTCGTTTATTAGAGGTAGCCTGGGGGTGGTGGACAAGACCAAAAAATGAGGGAAAACAGGTTGAGGTGGTATGGGCACGTAATGAGAAGAGGAGCTCCATTCTAGGACTGCAGGTGGTCGGTCAGAAGCACCCAAGGCAGGGAGAGACTGAAGCAGACGTGAGAGCAGGTTGTCTGTAAGGATAAGGCGGTGTGTGGAAGAGACCTGGTGGGAGATAGACGGGAGGGGAGGGCTAGAACACAGATCCGACCCTGCCACAGGCGGGATAAGGGTATGACAATGCAGTACGTTAATTAAGTATGTATAGTTCTTCAAATTATTAGTGTTACTTTTGTTTTATATAGCAATTTTGTATTAGGTGAGAGGACTGGGATTGGGACGCCACATAAAGTTTTTCACACAGGCGCCAAACACTACAGGAACGCCACTGGGAGCGTGCAATTTTGGGACCCTTACATGGAAAACATGGGAATTAGTTAATGTTTTATGGTAGTGTGCGGGGTGGACGGGAATCTGGTGTGAGATAGGAGAGAGTGGAGGGCTAGAACCCGCAGACCCGACCCTGCCAAAGGCGAGATAAGCGTATGACGCCCGCCACTGAGAGGGTAAGAAACCTCCAGAAATGTACAGAAAACATTCGCTGACTCCATGGCGAAGCACTCAAATGCTCTTACAACAACTACTATTACCGTTTTCCCGCCTATGGTAAAGTTAGGTACCAATCATGTTTCTCTCATTGGGAGTCATGAGTGATCCGTTGGACGATATTATTACGCAGCCAGCTGCCAACCTAATGCCCCAACCCTAAGCTTTATTTATCGTCGGCCTACTTACTTCACTAGGACACTGCTCCTCTGTCGACCCAAGGGGGAGGCCTGTTCCTACTCCTGGGAATTTTGCCTGATCTACATGTTGCATGTAGAAAGAGTCGTTTTCCGTGCAGCAGTGACATTGTGCACACCAAACTGTTGCATTTTATTGGGGCAGGGGCTTCTCTGTCGGCAGAAAGAAGTTGCCAAACCACCTCGATCCAGGATCGAACCTGGAACCACTAACGCAGCTGAGGGAGGATACATGAAGAAAAGTTTCTTTTCCGTGCAGCAGAGACATCAGCTTTACATCCCATTCGAAGTAATGGTACTGGGGGTCTCTCTCTCGCCAGAGCAGGCCTCCAACCCACCTAGATGAGATTGGATGCAGTATCGAAACTGGAACCACTGGAGCTGTAGAAAAGGGGGCCACCGAAGCGATTTAGAAAACTTACTAGAGACCAAAAAAAAAAAATAATAAACTACTAACGCTTTTTCCGCCTTTTGCGGGGTAGGGTACCAATCTTTCTCCCTCTGAATGGACACATGGGCGATTTATCGTACGATATTATTTACGCAGCCGGCTGATGACCAAAACTGCAACCCGTCATCTACCCGAAGCAGTGTGCTACCCACTACGCCATCGCGACGGGTCGATTACTTACTAGAGACGTAAAGCTGAATAAATGCACGCCTTGTGCCGGCTAAGTTTTCGGCAATGCAGCTATAATTCCCGGCATCTTCCAATCTGGCGCTCGCGATGACTAGACGAGTGTCATCCACGTGGATCCTGCCACTGTCAGACACGACTTTCCCTCTGTTGTCTTCCCACCAGACTTTCGGTTTGGGATAACCTCGAGGCCTTAAACATGACACTTCGAATTCTCCATTCTCTGGGAGCACATTGACACCATATGTTCTGGAGGATGGTTCAAAGGAATCCTTATCAAGACTGTTTAGATCTGCCAAAAAAAAAACAACAGACAAGATGGCGGAGAGTGCTGACATAACATTCACACACCAAAAGTGACGTCATATTTTACCAGTGATCTTCAGCTCTGCTACGTACGTCTGAATTGGTTCATCTTTTGACGTGCCACGTATCCCAATGCATTTGTATGATCCTTCATCGGAATTCTTGACACGGTGGATATAGAGTGATCCATTCGGATACACCGTCATCCTGCCAACAACGTAAGGGCCAAATGATAGTAAAGGAATATTCGGTTCTGGTCTTCTGCCCACCAGCTCCCAGGAACTAGCCCCATTACTTCAGGTTAAGTCGTTTTACACGTGTCCATAGGACTTCGTCAATTTTTCACTGATAACACCATTGCCTCAATCTAGTTGAGACTTGGAATCGAACTCTGCCCCTCCGCCCCCCCCCAGGTGCACCCCAACTTCTCCACTAGCTGGGAACATTTAGGGTGTGCGCAACTGCAATGTGTCTAAACGTCAAGTGCGAAAATATCGGATCATCTGATGAGGGTAATTCTAAAAATATGGAATTTTCGGTTTTTCAACTCTTTTATTGGAATTTTCCTGGTCCTGACTGCACTGGTTAGATTCATTGAGGTTTGGTTTCATTAGACTAAGGTTCATTAAGGTTAGAACAGGTTATCTAAGTTTAGGTCAGATGGTCAGCTTGGGTTAGATCAGAATGCTTCAGGATATTATAGGCAAGGTCAAATGGTCATCATGGGTTAGATCAGACTTCGATACGTTATGTTAGGTCAAATGGTCTCGTTGGGTTAGGTCAGATTGCGTTACGCAATGTTAGGTCAGGTCAGATGGTCAGCTTGGGTTAGTACAGACTGCATTAAGCTATGTTAGGTAAGGTCAGATGGTCAGCTTGGGTTAGGCTCGATTGTTTGGTTTTTGTTAGAATTTATTATTCGATTGTTAGGTTCAGTTTGATTTGTTTTGTTGATGGTTTTAGGGCCCTTCAAAAGCAACGATCATTAGGGCCCCGTCCACTGCGTAGTTCTGATTCAGAATCTGCACAGACATTACACGGATGCGACGATTTTTGAGTATTAGGGGCATCCAGTTTTCCGACTGGGCCACCCATGTTAGTACTAGCTGGGGTTACGTTGCTTAACTTCAGTAATCACACGAGAACTGGTGTTCAACGCAATACACCCGCTCCCTGGTCAGTTTTACATCTCATTTCGTTAGGTTATGTTAGACGGTCAGATCACGTTGTCATGTTAAGTCTTGTTAGATTAGGTTAGGTCCTTATTCGTCAATCTTCCTAGTATTACTGTTTTGACCTCACTATCTGACGATTTTAATGGGAAGGTTAACATAAATTCTAGTCACATTTGCCCTCTTCCCCCACTGAAATGACCGTAATTCAAAAATACCAGCAAATTTCAAAATCACCTGGAATTATTCGTAAGTGGTCCTTCATCCCTGGCATACCATTCAGTAATTGCCGCATTTTCAAAAACACAATCAAAATGGGCTCGGTCATACCGTCGAACGATGACGTCACGAGGTAGTTGTCGAATGTGAGCAGCCAAAGGATCTAGAAAAGACAACGAAAAACCCTTTTTTGAATATCAACACTCCTGCAATTGGATTCCTGGGAAATTAAGGCAATAGGGCTTCTTGAAAACTTCTCCCTGCCGTCCACTTCACCACCAATTAAAGTGTCGTGGGCAGATCGATTTTTTTCATTTCGTTGATGTGTTAGGGCCCTTCAACTACACAGGTCATTAGAGGCCCGTCCACTTCGTAGTTCTAATGCAGAGTCCGCATACACACTACGCTGTTACGGGTATTAGAGGTCCCAGTGTTTCCAAGCGCTCACCCATGCCAGTACTAGCTGGGGTTGTGTTGTTTAACTTCAGTGATCAAACGAGAAATGGTGTTCAACGCAATACAGGCACTCTAAGGGCAGATTGAACTAAGGATGAAAACTTCGGGAGTAAGGGACATTGCAGTAATGATAATAGGTTTGAGTGGAATGGGTACGTTATGACGAAAGGAGGATCAGGTTATCAGGAAGTTCATGCGCCACATGGACCTGAGAACTAAGACTGTGTTGTGAATCAGAACTCGCACACTGTACCCTACCATAGACAGAACAATAGAAACAGCAAAGACAAACTTCAGTGGCAGACATCCAGAACTTAGTTATTCACTTGCCCTACCACAGTTGTCACCTGGGTAACTAAGAGGCTGTGTTCTAGACAAGTGCACCACAGGTTCCAGGTTCGATCCTGTACCAAGGCAGGCGGCATCTTTCAGAGGAAAGAGACAACAGAAGCCTTTTGTGAATGGTGAAACCATGAGTAGTGAGAGGTGGAAGTTTTCCTCCCAGTTCGAACACTGAGGGTGGAGTAATTGCTACATTGCTCCCTCTGCCCGCCCCTGGTCCAACGTTGCCTTTTAACACGCGTCGTGTTGTTGCTAAACCTATTATAATTGCAATACAAGCTTTTTTTCTTATTGCAATCCATCGGTTTGTTTTTGCACAATCAGTGATTTTGAGGAGACTGATGGTCAGTCTGACTTCTGGTGTAACATCATCCATCTATCCATCAGTTTGCTATCAGTCTATTCATGATCAAGATCATGGCTTGAGCTGATGCCAGACTGAGCATGTAACACCTGCTATAGACAACCGTTCCAAGCAAAAAAGAGAAAAAGCGCCCACTTAAAATGGCAACAATTATTAATACACTTGATCCAGGAGCACACAGACCTGTGCCCAGATATGATAAGGTAAAGCATTCCAGGCTCCATAGACGTATAGTGAGAAATACCAGCATCTCATGCCCTTGGGAGGGAGTGAGAGGGCAAATAAGAACCAGCGTGAAGACCTGAGGTCCACAGAGGACTGAAAGTCATGCATCACAAATTGACAGGGATGACAGGAGTTCCAAAACGCAATGCTCAGAATCATCAGGTACCAAAATACCAAATATAGCTGGAAAGGGAGGACGCCCACTCCAGCACACAGGGTTGAGATGCAAACTTGCAGGTAACATCAAAAACGGCCCTCTAACCATTATTGTATGCTAGGTGGAGTGATCACAGATGGATAAGAGAAAGCCCCATCAAAAATAGGGCAGAATAAGAAATAAGTGGTAGCAACTTAGCCCGGAAGATAATAATTAACTTTCCCATTGGGATGTTCTCCCTAGGGCAACGGAAGAGGAACCGGAGTGTGTTGAGCTTGGCCACCAGTGAATCCCTCTAGAGCACAAGACAGAAGTGTCAAAAAGAGCTCCCAGCATGCTCAGTAGCATGCACAACTGCTGGGACAAACCCCTACCTGGCAGGGGAGCGAGTACAAGGGTATTGGTTTTATCCATAAGGAGCTTAAGTCCCAACCTGGTGTACCAGGTAAAGAAGAGCGGGCCCAGGACAGAACCCCGGACGACTCCCCTCACAAGAATCCACTGCAGAGCTGAGGGGCTTGACTTGATACTGCAGCTATCCAAATAAAAGACTAAAAGGTTCAACAGAAAGGGATTGCTGAGGCTATTAGACAAAGAAGCAATAAGCCCTTGGTGGTCAACTGAGTCGAACGCCTTAGCAACGTCCATTTTAAGTAGCACAAATGCCTGTCCAGCAGCCCAGACGTCAAGAATAGCAGGAAATAAGAGACAAGATGGCAAAAGTAACAGAGGGGAGAGGCCTAGCGCTAAACTGTGATGATGGAATCACAGAAAGGATGGAGTCACACACAAGATCATAGACCCACCATTCCAACAACTTCAACGTATCCCCCACATAAAAAGAAACCTGACTGTACTTTGTTAGTATATTTTTTGTTGCTTTTTAGTTCGTGTTTTTTAATTTTTTAAATGCTTTGCAATTTTATATGTTTTTGTTATAACTTTCTTTTTTTCACTGCAATTGATGTGCTTTAGATCATCCCTAATAATTTAACTTCCCATGGCAATGGAAAAGGGGGGGGCTGAAGGTGATTGTGAAGACAGAATACTTAACTTTCAAATTGCAGTGGGCAGAGTCCACAGGGCAAGGTTCGCTCTGGAAGTGAAGTGATACCAGCAGTGCAGGAGTTAAGATATTTAGGATCAGTTTTCAGGAAAACTGTCAAATACTCAGATGTGACACACAGGATTAAGGCAGGATGGCTAACGTGGAGACAGGCAAGCGGAGTCCTGTTCAACTGTCAATTTCCAATAAAGCTTACAGGCAAAGTTTACAGAACTATGATATGGCTCAGTGTTGGGCCATGAGGAAGAGCAACGTAAATAGAATGCAAGTAGCTGAAATGCAAATGCTGTGCTTCACAAGTGGGGTGTTGGGTCGCGAGTGCAATAAAATCCGAAATGATCATGTTAGAGGTAGTCTGGGGGTTGGACACATCGCGGAAAAGATGAGGGTGAATAGGTTGAGGTGGTATGGGCATGTGATGAGTAGGGGAAGGAGGAATTAATTACGTCCATCCTCGGACTGCAGGTGCTTGGGAGCACCAGGAGAAAACCAAAGCAGATGTGGGAACATGTGGTACAAAAGGACATGGTTGTGTGCAGGGTGGATGGGGGCCTGGTGGAGATAGGCGGGATGGAGGATTGGAACCCACAGATCAGACCCAGCCATGGGCTGGAGAAGGGTGTGATAATGATGATTATGGAGAAACGTGCACTTTCTCTTTTCTGTTGTTGTTTGTTTGTTGGTGTTTTTAGGTCCCATCAACTGCAAGACCATTAGAGACCCACACAGATACTACACTAATGCGACGATTTTAGGGTATTAGCAGTACCCAGTTTTCCCAAGCGACCACCCATGTCAGTACTAGCTGGGGTTGCGTTCCTTAACTTCAGTGATCAGACGAGAACTGGTGTGTCCAACGCAACTCGCCGCTCCCTTCTCTTTTCTGAGCCACAGCTAGTAAATAAATAAATAATAATAGTTTTAATCAAAATATGGCACATAACTGGGTTTGGGGCAACTGTCCGCCTCTCGTTACACCTGTGAGTATCAGACCGCATATGTATAGCCTACATGGTATCGATTGTGAGGGCTGCAACTCCAGGCATCAAGTGCCACATGCGGCCCACGGGCCGCCAGTTTGGCACCCCTGCATTACACTAATGCGACGATTTTGGGGTATTTGCGGTGCCCTGTTTTCGAAAGCGGGGACTCGTGTTGGTACTAGCTGGGGTTGCATTGCTTAACTTCAGTGATCGGACAAGAACTGGGCGTCCAACGCAATTTGCGTCTCCCACCTCGAACCTGAAACCAATGACGCAATAGTCGAGCACGCTACCTTTGCGCCACCAAAGGGGGAGGGGGTAACAGTCCAGGATGGACATCAGCAATTTTTTTTCTCAACCAACGTAATTTCTAAAAAAAATCGGTAGAATATACAATAAATAAATGGATAATTTACCACTGGGAAGCAAAACACGAAACATACTCATTAACAATGGCCACAAAATTCGTCCATAATGAATTGCACGAAACAATGCAAATAACGATGGGTGACGATGAAAATGAGGTGCAGTAATATTCAAAACGAATGCTGAAAATCGTTAAATTACACCAGGAGTCCATAAATTGCCTCACTGGTGCTCTATTAATCACGCTATGCACCCCATTCATTTAATTAAAATGCCACCAAACAAGTACTGCATCCCAACTGCTACATTGCGATATATTTAATGACATTCTTACACAGCCGGTTGCCGACTTAATGCTGCAAAAGCAAAAAGCAACTTCTGAACCCTCATCCTGTATATGGCAGGGTCGGGTACCCGTGTTGTCCCTCTGAATGGAGACAAGGGTGATCTATTGGACAGTGTTTTCCACAACCGGGGGCCGACCAATGCTGCAATCCCCATGCTTATTTATCGTTGCACAGTGGTCAGAAATGCCAAAAACGTGGTCAAAATTCAATAACTCAATTATTTAGCAAAATAATCAATAAAAACAGGGTTTATCAGGTCACTTATTTCATGTTTTATTAATTTAATAACTTTTTTAAAGAAACATTTTAGGACATTTGTTTCTCATGATCATCATATAATGATTTCCTATACTTTGCAGCCTTTGTTGGGGTTCCCTCAGCAATATCCTGAACCACTTTTGCTGCATCTAAATTTCCAGAGGCCCTGCAACTCATTTGGGTAGCAAAGGCCAGTTCTTCAGAGCTATGTTGCTCTCTGATGCCCTGTGTTCGCCTTCGCTTTGTTCGCTCACTGGAAACTTCAAAACTAGAACAATGACGCCAAGCCATTTTAGTACTTGTAGATGGTTCTTCAGACATGTCAAAATTCTTAAATTTAGACATTGACGAATTTATATCTGTGGCCAACCATGTTTCATTGGTTTTATAGAACCTTTTATAATTTCTGTGGCAGTCTTGTAACTTTTTATGGAATTTGTGGAATAACTTTCTCAAGTCAGCCTTAGCTTCATTACTCAAACTGCTTGCTTGCTTATTTGTAACAAATGTTCTTCAATTAATCCGAACAGAATATTATTGTCCTCAGTTAAATTATCTTTGATAATATTAAAAATCTCCTTTTTTTTTAAAGAGATGCTCACATTGTATGTTGTGTTCTGTCAAAATAAAATATTTAACAAACTATATTAAAGAACATAATTAAGATATTAAAACTGATTCTATAATAGTTAATAAATATAAATGTGCAATGCCCAACTTAATAGTGAGTTCATACATTGCCACAGAAAAATTCAATTTAAAAAAAAATGGTGCAGGTGGGTGCAGCTAATTTTTAAACAGTATTAATGAAGAATGATTACATAGGAAGGGAAAATTAATTTCAGAGTGGGATCCCATGGAACTTTTTACTTTTTCATATTTTAATTGTTGTGATATAAAATGGTAATGATAATAAAATGAAATTTTATATCCTTCTATAGTATAACACCAATAAAATTATATTGCTTTTAATTTACATAAATGAAAAATACTTACTTCAAGTCATTTAATCCATTTTACAGAAATAAAATATCTCAAAGCACAATGAAATGATTCACAATTTTTTGCATTTAGAGTAAGCTTACAAAGTGACACACTCAATGCTCAGATTAAAATAAATTTTGACAACTGTGTATGTGCATTTGACCTAACAAAACGATTGTTTCTAATGGTATAGGTATCACCCTAACTATTTAAGACCAAAAAAACCTCCCAAATCAAAACTTTGATTTTGGGGATTTTGGCCACGTTTTTGGCGTTTTTGACCACTGTGCGTCGGTCTACTATCCGTTGGGGCACTTTACCGACGTCCTACAACTGGAAATTTTACCCCATCTACCCGTTGCATAGTTGAATTCTCTTATGTGCAACTGCCATCGAACACCGCACCTCATCTGAAGGAAGGCACCGATACATACACTTATATTCCACTGAGTGCTGATTTTGTTTCGTTGCAGTTTTAGGGCCCCTCAACTACTGAGGTCATTAGCGCCGTTCACCCCATAGTTCTAATGCAGAGTTTGCACAGACACTACATTGTTACAACGATTTTTGGCTATTAGCAGTACCCAGTGTTTCCAAGTCTTAGGGTCCAGTTTTACCCAGTTTTAGTGCCTTCCACTGCATAGTTCTAATGCAGAGACTGCACAGACACTACACTAACGTCACGTTTTTTGGTATTAGTGGTACCGAGTTTTGCCAAACGGCTACCCTGGTCAGCACTAGCTGGGATCGCGTTGCTTACCTTCAGTGACCAGAGGAACACTGGTGCGGGCAATGCAATACAGCCGCTCACTAAGTGCTGAAAGGGTTCTTATCCGTGCAGTGCCGAGTAACATCATAAACACGGCATGGATCCACGGCCTTACTTTCCATTGGCAAACAAACCTTCGTCCTCAGTGCAGATCGATTTGTATGTTGGTATTTTAGGGCCCTTCAACTACAAGGTCATTAGAGCCCCGTCCACACTACCGTAGACACTACCCTTATGCGACGATTTTTGGTTATTAGCAGTACCCAGTTTTCCCAAGCGGCCACCCATGTCAGTACTAGCTGGCGTTGCGCAGCTTAACTTCAGTGATCAGACGAGAACTGGTGCGTCCAACGCAATTCGCCGCTCCCTAGTCCGGATCGAGCCGGCAAGAGTGGACTAGCACTGTCAAGCCATCTGTTCAAGAAAAGACTACGGGATGAACTTGAACGGCAGGAGTAAAAACTATGAAAGACGTTTGTTGTTGTTTGGGGGGTGGGGGTGGTGGCGGTGGCGCAGCAGCTTTTCAACCCTTCCTTTTCATGGGTCGTCGTCTGGCATTCAAAGCCACAAACTGAAAATCAACCCGACATAGATTTGTTAGAAGGGATGTAATTCTGTCAGCCTGACAAGATTCGGCAGAGCGAATATACAAACACCAGACCACCCTTAGTAAACAAAGGGCCCTATTGAAAAGACGAAATGTTCTCCCGGAGCAAGCAGCCATTTTCTCTCTCCCCTTGTTTGCCAGACAACTCTTGAACGTCGGAGGATGCAACTGCAAACGCTAGAATATATTTTATCACATCGTAAATTAACCTTCCAACTCAACTAGACATCTGCAATCAGCGTGACATGTTTACGATGAGAAGTGGAATAAAGATGGATAGATGGAGGGAGGGTGGGGTCGATGAAGGGGAGGAAGAGGGGAGAGGCCTCCAAAACAGCAACACTAAAATGATTACCAAGAAATCAATGTGGCAGGAAAAGAAACAGCAGAGGGGAAGAAGATATAAGAAATGTTTTCTGCAGTTGCTTTTATATGTCGGCAGACTGCAACCAAAACAAGAGACCATCACGAAGGATCTGATCTCCTTCTGGCTATTTCCGATGATATTTTTTGAAGGGCAAACCGATCTCCCCTTTAGTTCGATATCAATCGGTAGAGGCGGCACAATCACTGTCATCTACTTTCTATGCGAATCCCGGCGACACACGATAGGACAGCAATAATCACTACCGAGCAATTTCTATAGGACTTGAGGGTCACAATTTTCGTTTTTAAACTGCAGTACCTTTTTAAACGCATGCTGCCATTTGAATATTAAATATTCAAATGACAGCATGCGTTTAAATCCTCGAAATGGACCTCACCAGGAGCTGGTTAGGTCCATTCCGAAGATGCAGGTTGTCGGAAGCAACTGGGGTAGCGGAAGACCAAAGCAGACGTGGGAGCAGGTTGTACGTAGGGATATAGTAGTGTAAGGGCGGACGGTCACCGTGGCGGGTGTGGTGAACAAGAACTCGGAGATCCCTCCCTCCCACAGGTGGAATAAGGGTATGGTAATACTATAATTTGAATTATGGGCTGGTTAGGTCCATTATGGGGGTGGAGATTGTTGAATGCATCCGGGGCAGGGGAAGGCCAAAGCTGACGTGGGAGCAGGTTATACACAGGGATATGATAGCGTCTGGGGTGGACGAGGACCGTGGTGGAAAATAGGCGGCAGTGGAGGACTAGAACTCGGAGATCCTTCCCACAGGCGGGATAAGGTTAGTTAGGTGCAGATAAGAACTATAGTGCTCGCCACGAAAGTTGGCACATTGGTGGGAGGCAAAGGATGAGTCCTCTTCGAAAAATAGGGAAAACATTGAAGTTGTACTTGCCATTACTGAATGAAGCCTGCCATTTGACCTTTTCCAAACCCCCTAATTTTTGTAGTGAACTTTCTTACCTTCTACCTCCCATGTGTCATCTTTCGTGGCGAGCACTATAGTTAGGTGCATTATGGGGATGCAGGTTGTTGGAAGCACCTGGGACAGGGGAGCATGTTGTACGTAAGGATATGATAGTGTGTAGGGTGGACGAGGACCTGCTGGGAGATAGGAGAGGTGGAGGGCTAGAACTCGGAGACGACCCTGCCACAGGCAGGATAAGGGTATGATGATGCTATAATTCGAATATTTTAAGGAATCCTTACCGTTAGATAGGTCAGGATAGGTTGCAGGAGGTCTAAATAAATTATAGGCGGCCTCGGCATGTAATGAGTAGAGGGGGGGGGGGGTAGGAACTGGTAAGGCTTATCACAGGGATACCAGTTATCAGGAGCAGAAGGAGAGTAAAAGTAGGCCAAAAAAACATAGCAATTCCCGCACACAACACAAGGGCGGAGATCGATGACTAAGAAGATAGAGTAGAAAACAGAAGGGGAGAATAAATGGAGGAAGAAACCGGCAAGAGAAAATGGGAGACACAAACGGAGATAAAGGATAATAGCATCAAAGGAGAGGGGAGAGAGACGACTAATGGCAGGAAGGGACACAGGATTGTCTTAGCGTAGGGAGGGGGCGAGAGAGAAAGAGACAGGAGCGTTAGAAAAGAGAAGAGGAAGAGAGAATGGTAGTAGGATAGAGGGGTGTAGGGAGGAGTAAACGAGGATAAAACAGCGGAGAGAGAAGCGAGGCAGGATGGGGACATACTAAGCTATGCCTTCATCACTGGAGCTGATACAATCATCATCAACAACCCGCCTGTGACAGGGTCGGGACTGCCGGTTCTAACCCTCCACTGCCCCTATCTCCAACCAGGTCCAAGTCCACCTCACACACTACCATATCCTTACAGACAACCTGCTCCCACGGCTGCTTCGGTTCCCCCTTTACCGGGTGCTTTCAACCATCTGCATTCCTGAAATGGACCTAACGAGCTCCTAGTCCCTTCACAGTATGTGTGCATACCACCTCAACCCACCCTCCCTCATTTTCTCCGCGATGTCCCCCACCCCCAGGGTACTTTGTCTGGGCCTAAAGCTTTTCAGCCTTTCAACTTCCTAAGGGCCCTAACTACTACTTCTTCCGTTACCCTGTGCTGGAACTGATAGTGACCTTCGGAATTCGGTACAAGAAGAGTAAATTCCTTCTACTAAATTGACAGTTGTGTGTGTCTCCAATCCACTTAGTACCTAGGATCAGTCTCCGTTGGCGCTTTTAGGCCCCTTCAACTACAAAAGTAATTAGAGCCCCGTCCACTGCTAGGCTCAGTACAGATACAACGCTGCTACGACGAGTTTTGGGTATTAGCAGCACCCAGTGTTCCCAAGAGGTCACCTATGGTAGTATCATCTGGGGTTGCTTTTTGTTTCAGATGTTTTTAGGGCCTTTCAACTGCAAGGTCGTGAGAGGCCCGTCCACTGCGTAGTTCTAATGCACAGACAGCACGGACACTACACGAATGCAACGATTTGGAGGTATTAGCATTACCCAGTTTTCTCAAGCAGCCACCCACGACAGCACTATCTGGGGTGACGTTGCTTAACTTCGGCGATCAGACGAGAACTGGTGTATCCAACGCACTACAGAGATACCCAGGAGTGGAGGGCTAGAACCGGCAGACCCGCCATGCCACGAGGGGGTGAGGGAGAAGGGCAGATCGCTCCAATTCACACTGATCGTCCACCACTACCTGCAAAGTTTTATATCCCTTCAACACAAACATTAGCCCGAATGCAAAGAAAAAAAGAATTAGGCGAGGTGCTTACGTTTCAATGTCAGGGCAAAATTCTCCGTGCTGTCAACTTCTCCGGCACCATTATTGACTTTACAAGAGTAAATGCCATTGTCCAAAGCCGAAACAGAAATGATCTTTAAATGCTTCCCTCGAATGGTCAATCGGTCACTGCGGAACAGCAAGTTATTATTTCTGTACCATTCATATCGCAATTCTGGATTGCCATCCGCTCGGCATCGAAGGTTCAATTCCGCTCCTTCCACTATTTTGTCCAGGGTGTCTGGAGATTGCAAGATGACGGAAACGGTTTCATCCAACCCTGAAAGAAAGAAAGATCACTTAATTACATGCTGAATAACGGCTACCAACTGCGCAAGTAAATTAGAACCGGAAGCATATAACAAGGGAATTAGGAAGTGGACATTAACACCTTTCTGATGCACATAAGGGCGGCGTTAACCCCTTGGTAATAATGACACGATTACTACTATATTATAAACATTACTGCTATTATGACACTAATCAGGTACGTGATAATTAGCACCGAAATGTTTAAATGTCCCGTCAAGCTTTACGACCCAGGACTACGAGTCATACGAGACCATGACAGGAGTCGAGTAATTTTTTCTCTTTTTGTTTCGTTGGTGTTTTAGGGCCCTTTAACTACAAGGTCACTACAACCCCGTCCACTACGTAGTTCTAAGGCACCGACTGAACAGACACTACACTAATGTGACTACTATTTTTGAGCACTAGCGGTACCCATGTTTCCCAAGTGGCCACCCATGTTAGTACTAGCTGGGGTTGCGCTGCTTAACTTCAGTGATCAGACAGTTCACTTGGGTCCAACAGAATAAGCCTCTCCAAAAGAGCCGAGTACCGTTTCGTTCCTTCAGTACCTGCCGCACTTGTAAGTCCAATGCCACAGATTGGAATTATTCTAAACACTTGAGGGGCATTAAAGCTGATGAGCCATTCTATGAAGTTGTGGGAACGTGTCATAGAATGTCGCCTCAGAGACCAAACTTTCCCACAGGTCCACCATGGACCTTGAGTAGGGCAGTAGGCATATGATAGTTTCCTTAGACAGGTAGTATTGGATGTTTTAAGAAAGAAAGGGGTCGACGAAGGCCACATTAGGATAGTGCAGGATATGTACGATGGTTCCTTTGATCGCATGGGGAAACACTGCAAGCTTCAACGTGCAGGTGGGTGTGCATCAAGGGTCAGCACTTCGCTCATACCTATTCACTCTAATGATGGATGGGTTGCTGACGGGAGTAGGGAATGGGCCCCTCAGTGCCTGGTATTTGATGATGTGGGAAGGCTTGAGGAGTCCAAAGAGGATGCACAAAAGGGCCTACAAGACATTAAAACAGCAATGGAAGGAGGGGGCCTTAAGGTGAACATGAAGACTGAGTACCTAGCTTTCAATTTCAGTGGCCAGGGACAGGGGGTGAGATTCGTTGTGGGAGAGAGGGGGTCCCACGGGTGCAAGAGTTTCGCTACCTAGGATCCGTTTTATACAGCACTGAGGAAATAGATTCTGACGTGACCCGTAGGATTAATGCAGGATGGCTGAAGTTGAGACAGGGAAGTGGGGTCCTGTGTGACCGCCGGGTCCCAATAAAGTTGAAGGACAAAGTCTACAAAACTGTCGTTAGGCCCGCTATGCTGTATGGCTCAGTGTTGGGCAGTTAGGAAGAACCATGAAAGGCAAATGCCAATGATAGATGCGAATGCTGCGCTACATGTGCATTACATTGTGTGACCATGCAGTCTGCTACTCAAGAGGCTTAACGAGAGGGGGACAGTTGGGAGCGGCGAGCTGCGTTGGACACACCAGTTCTCGTCTGATCACTGAAGTTAAGCAACGCAAGCCCAGTTAATACTGGCATGGGTGGTCGCTCGGGAAAGCTGGGTACTGCTAATACCCAATAATCGTCGCATTAGTGTAGTGTCTGTGCAGTATATGCATCAGACCTACACAGTGGACGGGTCTCTAATGACCTCGCAGTTGACGGGACGTTAAACTCCAACAAACAAACAAGGGGGACAGTTGCTCCCGGGTATAGTTGGAAGGGGTTCCAAGTGCCATATTTGATTAAAACTATTATTAAATACCATTTCGACAACTGTCAGGCCCGGCCTTTGGTACTTTTAAAAACAAATTACTGTACAAAAAGTCAACATCGCATGGCCCTCATGACAACGTATATGTTACTGATGCGGCCCTCGGGGTATTCCCAGTTTGGCATGCTTGAGATAGAGGGATTCCTGTCTATGACAAGGTCGAGTGTTCTTGGGAGATAGGTTTTCCCGTTTATGACAGGGTGGAGCGTTCATGGGGGAGGTTTTTCTGTCTATGATAGGGTCGAGCGTTCATAGAAGAAATAGGGTTTTCTGTGTATAACAGGGTGGAGGGCTTTCTGTGTATGACAGGGTCGAGCATTCATGGGATAGAGGGTTTCCTGTCTATGACGGCGTCGAACGTTCATGGGATTAGGGTCTTCTGTCTACGACGTTTTGTTTTGTTGATGCTTAAGGGCCCTTCAACTACAGGGTCATTAAAGCCCCGTCGACTGCGTTGTTCTATTGCAGAGACTGCACCGACACTACACTAACGCGACGATTTTTGGGTATCAGCGGCATCCAGTTTTCCCGAGCGGCCGTGTGCCCAACGCAATAAGCTCAAACTTCAGAGGTGCTCGTCTGTCTGGCTGTTCCCCTCCACAAACAAGGCCTTTGAGCAAGAGATGCGTACTCCGAACGCCCTTCCTTCTCTCCTCCTGTACTTTCTAAGCCATTTTATAGTCAGTTTTTATGGCAACTGCCGCTTTTTTTTTACACAAATCGGGACCGCTACCAGCATCCTCCACCCCATTCCCAAAAAGTGTTCCAAAACAAACATTCAAATTACCGCCAATGGCAAATCTTAGTCAAAACACTTCTCGCACAGCAATTAAACCTTTCTCTTTTTTGGCTTTCAGATGGTTGAATAAATATGACTTTTGTGTAAAACAAGTTCACACCGCACCTCCAAAACTTTTTGGAAAAGATTTGCCGAGCAATGAACCGATTCTCGGACCCCCTTCAGTCCCACCCAGAGATCCAAGGTTACGGCGTCGAGAAACAGCACATCTGAGCTGAGAAGTAACACAATCCCTTCTACCTTCTTCTGGTTCTGATTAAACGGCCCATTCACAATTCTTGCACATGCCTTAGAGGGAGGGGTAGGAGTGACAACACACCCCACTTCCGTTTCACCAAAAAAAATCAAAGCACCATGCGCGTTCCGTACAGGGACAAACGTGGCACTTGCCACCTTCCTGGGATCGAGAAAAACGTGTATTTGGATGCACAAGTGTAGTTCAATTCTGAAACGGTACCTACAAAACTTTGCCCTCCTCAACTGGAACAACGCCTCCAGGCTGTGCCCTTTCCTCTGGGACGTCTCCAATCTCTGCCCTTTCCTCCGGGACGTCTCCAACCTCTGCCCTTTCTCCATGGGACAACCTCTCCGGCTGCGCCCTTTCTCCATGGGACGTCTCCAGGCAGTACCCTTTCTCCATGGGACAACCTCTCCGGCTGTGCCCTTTCCCCATGGGACAACCTCTCCGGCTGTGCCCTTTCCCCATGGGACAACCTCTCCGGCTGTGCCCTTTCCCCATGGGACAACGTTGACATAGTTTTGCCCACCTCAAACAGAACATTGTCTCTAAGCTTTGTCCTCGCCATTTGGAACAATGTCTCCAGGTTGTGCCCTTCCACCAGTGAACAAAGTCTCCAGGCTATGCCCTGCCAACAATTAACGTCTCCAGATGGTGCCCATACATCACTGAATAAGGTATCCAGGTTATGCCCTTTCAACGCTGAACGTACCCAGGATGTGCCTTTCCACCACCGAAACAATGTCTCCACGTTGTGGCTTCTCCCTTTGACAATGTCGCCAGATTGTGCTCTTCCCTACTGGAACACTGTCTCCACTATCTGAACTTCCCTGGAACTTGTCGCCAAGCTTAACAGCCTTGAATGCTGAAAACTCTAAACTGCAAATGGTACAGGTTTATTCCGTAGGTTCCGTCCTGGCCTGCGCGGAACACTTCTTTCTGGTTACGGAAAGGTCCCAAGTTCGTCATCCGTCACACAGGGTCTGCACGGACACGTACCCTTCTCTAATGGAACAAAATGGACGTGTAGTGGCAAAATGGAGTACAGGCTTAATGACCTAACCAGAAGCCCAAAGAAAGGTGACACCCCCAACAGGAAGAGCAGAAGGACTCTGTCAAACTGAGAGCGTTTCAACTGTTTGTTTAACGACAGGGATTTCTAGTGGGTCAACGACAATGACCAGATGCTGACCAATGTCCAAAGGGCTGATTGGTGCTCGATAACGCTAACGAGCAGATGTACAAACGTTAAAGTAACTGTAAAGTGAAACGGCAGTAAGACCTTATAGCGGCCTGTCCATTCACCTCAGACAGCGCGTGACTCACTCGTTAGCAGATGTTCGTCAAAAATGTTCGGCGGCGCCAAGATGCTCGGCTCGATAACGTTCGGCGAATTCAAAGTGCCTGCGATTCAGGGTCAAAAATCACATTGCCAGTAGAACGAATTAACAGAACACCTAACAAGCCCCTAACAGCCCCCTACATCATGCCAAATGCTTTCAGCGCCTGGCAGAAGAAAAAGCAACTACAGTTCTTTTGCCGCCTATGGCAGGGTCGAGTACCCATCTTGTCCCTTGTCCAATTTGTCCATCTGAAGGGACATAATGGGGATCTATTGGGCGGCGTTTTACCCCAGCCGGCTGCAACTCCTATGAATATTTATCGTCTGTTGACATAGGCATCCCACCGTAGCAGGGGGGGGCGGAGCTCTAACACCTGGGAATTTGGCACTCCACTGAACCCAGAGAGGGTGAGATTTTAGAACTGAGAATTTGACTCTACACCGACACCACGGGGGGGGGATGAACTCTTACACCAGGAAATTTGGCACTCCACCGACACCAAGGGGACGACGGTCTTACAGCTGACAATTTGGTACTCCACCGGCACCAGGGGCGAGCTCTTACATATCGGAGTTTTAACTCATCTACCCGTTTCACAGTAGAGAGGGTTCTTTTCCGTGCAAATGTCATCGTACGCCACACGGGACCACGGTTTTACTACTTCTCATCCGACGGAAGGCGCACTCTGGGCCTGCCTGCCCTCCCTCTCCCCTCTCTCTCTCCTCTCCCTCTCTCTCCTCTCCCTCTCTCTCTCCTCTCCCTCTCTCTCTCCTCTCCCTTCCTCTCCCTTCCTCTCTCCTGACCCTGCCATAGGCGGAAGAGTAGTTCGCGATGATGTTGTAATACCAAAGGGTTGAAGCATTAGGTCGGCAGTAGGCTGGGTAGAAATACCATCGAACAGTTCACCCGGTATGTTCCGGTGTGACATATCGGTTCCCGAGCCTGCCACAGGCGGAGACATAAGGATGATGAGGTGTCATTACGATTTTAAATGGTACGTTTTGCGGCTTTTCCACTGGGGCGCATTGGTAGACACTGCTGTCATCATCAATTCCGCCTGTGGCAGGGTGGAGGTCTGGCAAGTTCTCGCTTACAATCTAATGATCAAAAATTTAGGTTCTACTTACAAAGTATGTTGAGTGTAGCCGCAAGACTGGCAACCGTAAACCCTGTGGACACGTTAGTGGCAATGCACTTAAATTCCCCAGAATCTCGTTCCCGGTCAGCCCGGGTGATGTGCAGGTGGCTGCCATTCTGATATCTTCGAGTTGTATTTCTTAACGTCTGACCATTGAGCGACCAGGAGAACGAAATGGCCCGTGTGTCCGACACATTGCATTCCAGGGTCACACTGCGGTCCTCCAGAACAGTCTGGCTCTTGGGTTGTACACTAAAGTAGAAATGGTCTTGAGCACGACAGAATTTCCAGGCCACATCTGTAAAAAAAAGAACGGTCCAGAATATGAGAACACCCAAAAGATGGTTCAATCAACAAACTCTTTTACTAAATATAAGGGCTTTGAAACCCAGTGTCGGTGCTAGGGTCTTCAGCGTCTGCCTGCAAATCTAACATAAGCGCCTCTCCAGCATTTTGAATAATGTTGAGTAGCCATTAGCTTCTCCTAGAGAGGCGATTCGTCTGCAGCACAGGTCCTGAAGGCTCACTTCCGGTCAGCCCGGACGTACCTCTGCAGTACGCATCTTCTACTATAGATAACGCCATAAACATCTTTAAGACACCAAAGTGAAATACCTGGCAAGCGGAGCCTACAAGTCTAACAAAATTCCCAGGTATAGGATCTCGCCGCCTGGTGGTAAACCTAAACTGCCCTTGCCTCTCCCCAGGCATGTACAGGAGTATGGGTGCTTTCGCGCACATCCACCACCAGAACAGACCTAAAGATTGCTCTGTGGGACTTAAGCAGGTGTTGGAACTCACGGCTTGGCGTAGGTGGAGGAAAAGTGTCCCAATGGATTAAAACGGGTATAGAGGATGTAGTATACCGTCCAACGGTATGCTCATGCATCCTATGGGCAACTAAATGGGAACCCGACCCTGCCATAAGTGGGAGAAGGGATAATAATGGCTGCCCGTCATGAAGCACTGTCGTAAGCCTTCTCCAAATCAATGACGATGACATTGAGATCTTTCCTTGCTGCCCTATGCTTTTCTATCATCTGCTTCAGAAGGAAGACTGGTTCCGTCGTGAACCAACTTCTCGATTGTAACTACCCGTGTTAATTTTTTCCAAACAATATAGGCCTATGCTGCTTAGGAGTTATTAGTGAAGCCCTTCCTGCAGGCAACTCGTAATCCTTTTCCCGCCTATCGCAGGGTCGGGTACTCATCTCGTCGCTCAGAATGGACACAAGACGACCTATTGCAGTGTTTAACCACAATCGGTTGCCGACCAAAGCTGCAACCCCTAAGCTTATTTATCGTCGGCCACTCCACCACACTGACCACACCTAGAAATTTTGTCTCACCTACCCGTTGCATAATAGAGGGGGTTCTTTGACGCGCAAACGCCATTGTGCATCACGCGGGACCTCGGTTTTACGTCTCACCCGCAGGAAGGCACACTCGGGGCCTCTCTTTCTCTCTCACCCGAAAGAAGCCAACCCACCTCGGTCCAGTATCGAACCTAGAACCACTCACGCAGTTAGCTTATTTCGGGAGAGAGAGAGAAGCCCCGAGTCCCCCTTCCCGAGGTCCCGCGTGATATTTGCACGTAAAAGAACCCTCCCTACCGTGAAACGGGTAGATGAGGCAAAATTCCCAAGGTCAGAAGCTCGGTGGAATGCCCCAACGAACAGTAGACCGACGATCAATAAGCATAGGGCTTGCAGCTTTGGTCGGCAGCTGGCTGCGGAAAAACACCGTCAAATCGATCACCTTTATGTGCAGTCAGTAGACAACATGGGTACCCGACCCTACCATAGGCAGAAAAAAAGGCTAGGAGCAGTGGCGTCACTAGGGGGTGCAGACGGTGCGAGCCGCACTAGGTGACACCACTCGCACCTTGAGAAATGGGGTGACACCAAAGCAGAAGAAGCGGCTTTTTTCGGGAGAGGGGGGGTGACACCATGGTGTAACCGCACCGGGTGACGCCAACCCTAGCGACGCCACTGGCTAGGAGTTGCCTCAGACACCGGCTTTCAAACTGCTATCAAATTAACCCTCAAAAACCGTCTGCGGTCCTCCATCCTCTTGACGTGACAGAAAGGTGTTTCCGATTCCAACCAACGTCGTGCAGGCGCTAGTTTTTTGTTACCGGAAACTTAATCTGCAGTATCTTCATGTAAATGTATCGTCGCGATGAGCACACCGTCAAGGACACGAACCATGATGACATCGAGCAGGGCGAATTGGGTGGGAGGAAGAGATCTAAATAAAGATTCGGGTGCAACATCAAACAAATCCGATATCACATTTCGGGTCCTCATAAATTTTACCGACATCCGTTATTTTCTTTCGCCATTTCAAAAACACAACTTGACGACATATTTGTTCCTCTCTCATCATTTCGTTAACCCAACATACCCATTTCCCGCCTATGGCAAGGTGGAGTACTCACCGTTGTCCCTCAACTTGTGACTGACGGTTTCTTAACCTATCATTTCAAAACGTCACCCTTCGACATGAAGTGGAGCGGCTGTATCGCACTAGGCACACCAGTTCTCGTCAGGTCACCAACGTTAAGCAATGCAACCCCAACCAGTACTAGCATGGGTGACCGCTTGGGAACACTGGGTCCTGCTAATACCCAAAAATCATCTTAATAGAGTTGTGTCTGCGCAGAATCTGCATTAGAACCATGCAGTGGACGGGGCTCTAATGACTGCTGTAGTTGAAGGGCCCTAAAACACCACCTGGAGCGGCTTATTGTATTGGACACACCCGTTCTCGTCTGAACCCTGAGGTTAAGCAACGCAATCCCAGTTAGTACTGACATTAATGGCTGCTTGGCGAAAATTGGGTACTGCTAATACCCAAAAAAATCGTCGCATTGGTATAGTGCAGTGGTGGGGAGCCTTTCTTGAAGATGGATCATAATGACAGGAAAAAAAGCACAAAAAGTTGTCCGCGGGTCAGATGCCAGCACTATTTAATTTTATGAATAAAAATAAATTATTATTAATAAATGCAGAACATAATCATTCCCTTATCCCACCTGTGGCAGGGTGCGGTCTGCGGAGCGGTGAATTGCGTTGGACACACCAGTTCTCGTCCGATCACTGAAGTTAGGCAACGCAACCCCAGCTAGTACTGACATGGGTTGCCGCTTGGGAAAACTGGGTACTGCTAATACCCAAAAATCGTCGCATTAGTGTGGCGTCTGTGTAGTCTCTGCATTGGAACTATGCTGTGGACGGGGCTATAATTCTGATGACTTTGTAGTTGAGGGGCCCTAAAACACAAACTGAAACTCCAATCCCGTCTATCTCCAACCAGGTCCCCGTCCTCCCCACACATTACCAAATCATTACGAACAATCTGCTCCCACGTCTGCTTATGTTTCCCCCCTGTCCCCGGTGCTTCCAAACACATGCATTCCTGAAATGGACCTAACCGCTAAGTAAAAATAGAGAACACATTCATTTCATCTAATGCATCAGTGTGAAATTTGATCATGTCTATGGGACGATAAACAGAATATGATTCACGCCCGGGTCATTTAAAATTGCAGTGGGTCACAGGTTCGCCATCACTGGTATACTGCCTGTACAGTCTCTGCATTAGAACTACACAGTGGACGGGGCTCTAATGACCTTGTAGTTGAAGAGCCCTAAAAAAAAACGCCAACTAAAAAAACCAAATCTAAAACATCAATGAAACAAACAATTGGACACGAGCTTTAAACCCTCCTGGAAAAAATTTCTGCCAACGTCCAGGATTAGGATCGAACCAAAAATCCCCGAACTCAGGAGTCCAGCATGAAACGGCTAAGCCACCTCAGCTGTACATAGGAATAAGAGGACGGAAATGGACAGTAACCGGCAGGCTAGTACACGATAAAGGGGGTTTGTTAGTTGGCGTTTAAGGGCCCTTCAACTACAAGGGCATTAGAGCCCCGTCCACTGCATAGTTCTAATGCAGAGAGTGCACAGACACTACACTAATATTATGTTACACTAACGGGTTGGGGATTAAGCCAAGCAGCTATAACAGGCCTAACCCTTAGGAGGCTGCTCGCGCCAGAGGAGGAAGTAGGTGTAGGATAGAGGAAATTTACAGCACCCAACGTTCTCCACCAACCACCCATGTTGGTACTAACGCGGGTTTGCATTGCTTAACTTTAGTGATCTCACGAGAACTGGTGTGTCCAACGCAACGTACCACACATTTTTCAACGCAACTTGGCCGCACATAATGCGACGATTGCTGGGTTGTTGTTGTTTGTTGGAGTTTAAGGTCCCGTCAACTACAAGGTCATTAGAGACCCGTCCACTGTATAGTTCTAATGCATAGACTGCACAGACACTACACTAATGCGACGATTATTGGGTATTAGCAGTACCCAGCTTTCCCGAGCGACCACCCATGTCAGTACTAACTGGGCTTGCGTTGCTTAACTTCAGTGATCAGACGAGAACTGGTGTGTCCAACGCAACTCGCCGCTCCCATTGCTGGGTATTAGCAGTACCCAGTTTTCGCAAGCGGCCACCCATGTCAGTACTAGCTGGGGTTACATTGCTTAACTTCGGTGATCAGACGAGAATTGCCGCTGCCAATGGATAAAGGGGGAAATAGGAAGGAAGAAAGGACATTAGTCGGGATAAATGACCACAGAAAGGAAAGCGAGGAAGAGGGAATCTTATGGGCAAGCTGTTAGGACAATGGTTATCCCAGGCTGGCTGACCCTTGCAGACACGGGAACCAATAGGAGAAGGAAGGGTGCTTTAAGACTCCGTTCATATGACCCCGACTTTTGGCCCATTTCCTGGAATCCATCAAGACGGTAAGAATTGACATTTCTTGAGGATTATCTCAGTTCCATCAGACCGGAAGTCGGTAATAAATCGCCCATTATAAGCAGTAAAGGGATATGACCTATAGAACTACAATATTTGGGGGGGGGGGGTTAGCTGAAGTCTTGGCAGCCTGTTCCCCATCGCTTTTCTGTTCAACGAGAACTGGTGTGTCCAACGCAATTTTGCTGCTCCCAGTCGGGACCAAGTTCTGTCCTAAAGCGGCACATGGGCGAGTTGCTAGGCGGTATTTTTTCTCTAGCTGCCAACCTAATGCTGCAAGCCCTAGCCTTATTCATCGTCGACCTACTGTTCGTTGGGACACTCCACAGATGCGACGCCTAGGGAAGGAGCGGCCCCTACAAAGGGCTGTTATTAGGACAGCACGAAGACTCCCGGAAGACTCTCTTGCTCAGCCGCTGCAGGTTCCATCCCGGCTTTGACGTACGAGGCGAAGACCCAGGGCTGTTGTTAGGACAGCAGCAAGACTCACGGAACTCTCTACAGAAGGCTTGCTCAGTGATTGCAGGGTTGCAGGTTCCATCCCGGCTTTGACGTACGAGGCGAAGACCGGATCATTTGCCGGATGGCAAGTGAAACCCGGGTGATCCCGGTACGGTGAATACGATGTCACCACTGCAGAGACAAGAACCCTTTCTATGTGGAACACACGCGTGGTCAGGCTAAATTTACGGGGATTAGAGTTCGTTCCCCTGTCGTCACTCCTACAGCCGACGAAAGTTCGGCACTAGGTCGGTACACAGCTACGTAAATGTACCGTCAAAAAGTCTACCTGTGGTTCCAACGGGAACACCTCACTCCACCTGGATGTCGGCTTCAGGACTGTGGGAAAACGGCGTCAAATAGCTTGCCAGTGGGTTCGCGGTTCGTGCGGGACAAACCGTTACCTGACCCTCCCATAGGCGGAACAACGGTTAAGAATACTTATCATGATGACGAACTGAAATTAAGCAAGGGGTTGCGAGCATAAGGTCGGCAGCAGCCAGCTGTTTAAAAACACCGTCCAAGTGTTCGTCCGGCTGTTTGTTCGCGGGACAAATGACGGTTCCCCAGGGCGGAAAAAGGGGTTACGAATGATGAATGACGTGCTGTTTGGAATACAATTATTTTTCAATTTTTAAATTTTAGTAACTTTCAAAAGTTGTTAAGTACAGTACTTAGTTTGCTCGTGAACATTAAGACGCTCTGATTAGTACTTCACAGCGAGCACTTTAGCATGAAAGAAAAGCAAAACAGCACAGCGCGCACTTTCATCATTTATGACGTGCGTATAAATCTCAAAGGGGTCATAAAATTTATTATGCATTTTTTGTTCATGATGAAAAATTAATTTAATAAACATAAAAAACTTCGCATAATAACATTTACAACTTTCGATCGACGGACGGTCGCTGAAGCATTTCTTGGAACATCAAGTAGATTACATTTCCCATTTGAAACTATTTCATTTTCATCTCCTGTCATATTGTGACATAAAACTAAATATCGGTTAAAATAGAATTTACTTTTAATAGTTATTTTAAAAATAAAAATGGATATTAAATTAAAATTTATTTCAGAAACAAAAGACCCGCCACAGGACCATCATCGTTACAAAGACACGCGTCTGAAAACTGGTTTTTTTCCCTCGCTCTCAAAGTATAAATTTGCGAACAAGTCACAAATACTTTTAAACTGTATTATTTCAACAAAGAACTTTTGTAAGAATTTCAAAAATATTATAAGGATAAAAAATGTCAGAAACAATAAAAAGTATTTGCCGAAAGATAAGCCCGCGGCTTGTCAAAGCACCCCTTTGGAATCTCCCACGTTGGAAGCACAATAGAACGCGATAATTAGATGGCTTACCTACAAATGTTACCACCAGCAGCAAACTGTAGAGAAGATTCATTATTCCACATTGACTAACTTAGTAGTATATCCGTTATCAATTTCACCTCGATAGATTGGAATTTTATTAACAGATTCTTATGACAGCAATCTAATCATTTTTTGACACAAAAGATAACAACCAGATCGATGACCCACCATCATCACCTCACTACTCACTCTGCTTCATTACATCTCTGCAATACTGATATCCGTCCGCCAAGCGAACACGAAAAATCGAAAATAATCCCTTCGCGTTACTAGAATTTTAGACGGAAAACGATTTTAAAACTTTTAATTAATATTTTGAATTTTAAAATTTTATCACTAAAATTGAATTTCTTAAATTTTATCAGTTGGATATAAACAAATTTTGCGGATATACATTCTGGAATAGCGCTTGGTTAGGAACTACCACCAAGTCTGAAAGTAGATGCGCTGTTAGAGATCGCAAATTGTACGGCGACTTGCAGTCCAACAGACGTAGTTTCGCTTCTACTCCCGGTCGGTCTGTTGCTTTTATTCTCATTCCTTCTTCCGTTTTGTTGGTGTTTTAGGGCCTTTCAACTATAAAGGTCATTAAGAGCCCCGTCCACTGCGTAGTCCTAATGCAGAGACTGCGCAGACACTACATTGATGCGACGATTTTTGGGTATTAGCAGTACCCAGTTTTTCCAAGTGGCCACCCATATTAGTACTAGCTAGGGTTGCGTCGCTTAACTTCAGTGATCAGACGAGAACTGGTGTGTCCAACACAACTGGCTGCTACCTTCTTCTTCCGGAGATGTCATTGGCGACCAACAGGTCCGGGCCCTAGAGTTTGCGGGGCCCAAAGCAGCAGGCGATAGCGGGGCCCCAGTACCAATTTTTTTAATTCACCAGCGCGGGGTTCAAGGCGGTCACCTTGCCCTAAGGCCGGCCCTGGTGACCAATGAGTACTCGGGACCTTAGCTCCAAAGCGGCGACCAGGCCCGGCTCGTGAGTTTCAGGCGCCCTAGGCAAGTGGGTCAATCGCCGCCCTCCATTACATTTAATGCAGTTGTAAATTGTCCAAGCGTCTTTCACGCCCTTGGTATTTGTCCCATTGCCAATGCGTTGCTAGGACTCTGGAACGGGGCGCCTCGAGAAAGCCAACATTTAGAAAAGGCTCCATCAATCAATCAGAGAAGTTTGGGAACCCCAGGACTATGAACATTTTAAATGACCGATAGACGGCATGGCAAGGAAGTACCTCTAAAATTAGCTGCCTTTTCGAAATTTGCCGCCTAGGTTTGCCTGCCCCGCGAGCCGCCTATGGAGGCGACACTACCTCCTCCATCAATTAGTGCGAGAGTCCGTGGATTCAGGTTCGATCCTTACCGAGACGGGTGGTTTCTAACGACTTCTCCTTCCGTCAGGTGGCACCGTGTGGTGTTTACGTAAAACAACCAGTTTTACCTGGAATCAAAGATGCAGAATTCCCCAGGTGTAGAGGGAGCGGCGAATTGCGCTGGACACACCAGTTCTCGGCTGATCACTGAAGATAAGCAGCGCAACCCCAGCTATTACTGACATGGGTGGCCGCTTGGGAAAACTGGGTACTGCTAATACCTAAAAATTGTCGCATTAGTGTAGTGTCTGTGCAGTCTCTGCAGAAGAACTACTGTACACTGTGGACGGGGCTCTATTGACCTTGTAGTTGAAGGGCCCTAAAACACCAACAAACAAACAACAACCCAGGTGTAGAAGCTCTCCCCTACCTCCCTGAAATCAGTAACACCAAAAGACAGACCGACTTTAAATGAGCGGTAAATCGGGGCTGGATTTGTACCCCACCCTACCATAGGCGGATAAAATGTTTGGAGTAATGATGAACGGTCTACAGCTGCTACTATTCCGTCTGTTACCTAAGACCTGCATTCCTGTGAGGGACCTACCAGCGCCTTCCAGACCTCTTTTCTGTCTATGGCAGTTTCGGGCACACAGCGTCCTGTCTATGACGGAGTGTTGTTGCCACTTGTCCAGTTGGAACCTGGAACACACGAGCCAACTGTCGAAAGGTGTTTTGCCGCAACCGGCTGCCAATGGTAGGTTGCAACCCCTTGATGGTAGCTTGCAACCTATTTTCTTGACTGGGGCACTTTTCTTCCACCGATACCAGAAGGCACGAGCTCCTATGGTTCGCTGCTGGCCCGAGCTCCGGTTCGATGCTGGATCGAGGTGATTTGGCTTCTTTTGAGCGAGAGGAGGGGTAACGTTCCTTCCGTTAGATGGGAAGTAGAGATACTTACGACTTGGAATGCGTAGATCAGGAAAGCCCCCGGGAAGTGCCGGATTTGGATATTGAGAGGCCCTTGGCTATTTCAATTTTGAGGCCCATTTCAAGCCCTTTTGAACCCCTTTTCTTAAGTTTTGAAGTCTGCTAAATGTTGAGGCCCTAGGCTTCAGCCTAATTAGCCTATTGGTAAATCCGGCACTGCCCCCAGGTGTAGGAGTCTGTCCCCTTGACGTCGGAAGAGTACCTTAATGGAAACACGACCCTGTCATATGCGGAAAAATGGTAAGGTGATGATTGGGTAGGCCCCCGTGTGGTGTACAAGATGTAGAAATAGAACCCTTTCTACATGGAAAGTGTCCTAATGATGGAGATAAGCATAGAGGTTTCAACATTAGGTTGGCAGCCGGCTGCGGAAAAACAACTTTCGAAAGATTGCTCCGTGTCCCAATGGGGCAAATATGGGCACCCGACGCTGCCATAGGCGGGAAAAAGGGTTAGTAGAAGTGGTTCCTTCCAGAGCAGTGGTGTCATTCACGTAAAAGAAACCCTTTTCAGGCGGAAAATCTTGCAGAAATCTACATTTTATTCATTGTCCAGCTGCCAGAGTCTGCTCCTGACAATTAGCTAAAGCAACGTGACCATTATGACGTCATAATTCAAAAGTCAGACAGAGGTTTTAGTTAGAGGTCCTTTCGCAACAGCAAAGGTTGTCCAAACTCACATGCATGTGAAAATTCGACCGCTGGCACCAAGCCAGGCACTTGTTGTAGATGGAAGAACTACTTCCGGCTGGTTGTAGCTTGGAAGTACATACTAAAGGCCTCCTCCTGTCACCGGAAGTTGGCAGGATACCTGGAACGTTGGCATCATTTGGAAACCGGCGAGTGAGGAAGTCATCCACGTCGTCGTCATCATCATCTCGACTGTCCACCGATGGCCGTAGTCGACCGAAGCAGTTGCACTCGGCGTACTCGCACCTGCCATAGGCCCGCCCTTGGCTTCTACAATGACGAGAACAAACTTGTTCTTCTTCCGTTGTGCTGCAATCCATGGCCAATACTAAGATAAAAAGAGAGCCAACTACTTCAGTACTGATTAGAGCCGGAAACAGCTTTCTGGTCTTCTATTACCTAATCCTGTGGTTCCAAAACATTTGTCTGTTCAGGGCGCCCCCAGGATTTTCCCATGGTGTCCGAAGTCAGACCGCACCAAACATTTTCATTTAGGTTGGCAGGCAAGTTGCAGTGCCCCAGGGTCAGCGTCAACGAGGGGGGGGGGGGGTGATAGAGGCTTAATTTCACTAGGCCTGGAATTTACAGACGTCCGGTCCACAATGAGGGTCCTAAATGCCGATGCCAAGAGCGCTGGGGTCACTGAACTAACTCGTTTTTCCGCGACAGGGTCGATCGGGTACCTATAAATGTTACATGTACTACGCAGGATGTTCACAAATATGACACTGTCACTAGCCCTTCCGCCTGTGGCAGGATCAGGCGGTCTATTGGACAGCACTTCTACCAAGCCTGATGCCGACCTAATGCTGCAACACTTTGCTTCTTTATGGCCGGCCTGCTGTTTGTCGGGATAACCCACCGACATTAGAGTGCGAACTCCTACACCTAGGAAGTCTGTCGATTTGTGTGTTCCATCTGGAACGGGTTCATTGACACAAAGTCGGAACCCTTCTCCGACGATTGGTGCCTCTCTCTGCCACCCTCTACCAGGATCAACCCTGTCACAACGGAATCACGACTTAAACAGACCACCCACGACGGAATACACAGTCCATATTTCAGAGTACCAAGAAATCACAAGAACTTCACCTACTTCTTGAATGGGCCACATCAAAGGAACGATCCCAAGCAAGGGCGCATGCAGAACATTTTCCAGGCTAGGGTCGCAAAGTTGAGACTGGTCAACGGTCTAGAGGTGGATCGGGACGGGGCTGCAGGGCAGGGGATGAAAGAACAATTGTTGAGGAATTGGATAAGTATCCTTGTCCGTAAGAATATGGTAGTGTGTGGGGTGGACGGGGACCTGGTGGGAGTGGGGGACTCGAACCCGCAGACCGACCCTGCCATAGGCGGGATAAGGGTATGATGATAATGGATCATTATCTATCCGAAGTCATCCATTTTCCCGTTCAATTCCAATTTTACGTCGTTTTCCGATTCCGAGGGATGTCGAGGGGGTCCCTGACAAGTTTAGGGCAAAAAGATGTGTTTCCGGTCCCACCAAAACTCCGAAACACAGGAACAGGAAGTAATAACTTACCACTTGACACCAGGGTGCAGAGTATCATCGACAAACACACCAGACGAAGGAACATCTTGAAACTGACGGCAACCATTTCCACAAGGTGTCTTCAGAGGAAGTGCGATAACTAGAAATTCGAAACCGGAAGTGGAGATTAAAATTCCTGATAAAAAAAATCCTCTTTTGGGGGATTCTGATGACACAGGACACAATTAAAATACCGAAAGGGGTAACATTTACATACAATTGCAGCGTCTTCTTTTAAAAGTCACTTCGTTAACGTCTTGGTGTGCAACTTCCGGTAAGAACTTTTTTCAAAATGTTACCAACAAACAATTTGGAGAGGTATTTATACAGCGGTCGAATTTTGGGAAAAAAAAAGAACGAAATACGTACTTGTGGGACGGCAAGAAATGACGTCAGCAGGAGGCCGGACGCGAACGCCCTACAGATAGTGCGCAACGACTCTGCGTTTACTGCAAAATCATTTCCGTATTGCCGGAAGTGGCAATTACTTAGCTATTCAAGAAAAAAAGGTAGCTGATGACAACGTCATCATCATGACGTCATTTCCCACCTAGAAATTTGCATATCACAGTCTGTTAAGTCGACCCAAGTCAGGATTCTGTGCAACGTGTTTCTGCAAAAAATTTGGCGAAATTACGCAAATTATGACAAAAAAACGTGATCAGGAATTCAAGTGCTTCAGTGTCCTAAGGCGAAAATGAATAGTAAACAGTTTTGAGGAAACGAACACCGCCTTTGAAATGGCTGGTGACTCATTCAGTTTCTGGAAACCACTTTATGATCATGAAATTCGGTGCGTCTTCAGATATAACCCTCCCCGTGCAGGCCGTGTGGCGGATGGGGGCTCACTGTGAGAATTTGGAAGGTTTGAAAGAGAAAGGCATTCGGATTCCTCCGGGGGAGATCACAGGGCCCCAAAACTGCCCTGCCCCCTCCCCCCAAGGAGCGGCTTATTGTGTTGGACACACCGCTTCTCGTCTGATCACTGAAGTTAAGCGACGCAACCCCTGCTAGTACTGACATGGGTGGCCGCTTGGAAAAACTGGATACCGCTGATACCCAAAAATATTGTCGTATCAGCATAGTGTCTGTGCAGTATCTGCATTAGAACTATACAGTGGACGGGGCTCTAATGATCTTTGTAGTTGAAGGGCCCTGAAACACCACCAAAACAAAAATTGGGGCCCTGTGATCTCCTCCTCCTCCTGTGATCGTCCTTGTGATCTCCCCCCCCCTGTGATATTCCACTGCAGTTGGCCTCTCATTGGGCGCTCATTGTGAGGATTTCGAAGGTTGGAAGGAGAAAGGTATCCGAATTCCTGTGGGGGAGATCACAGCGCCCCAAAACTCTCCTTGTTTAGGGCCCTGTGATCGCCCCCCTGTGATATCCCACTACAATCGCCATCCTACAATCTTCACCTGCGATCGCCGCCTGTCATTCCCCTGCAATGCCCCCCCCCCGGTGGGGAGCGGCGAATTGCGTTGGACACACCAGTTCTCATCTGATCACTGAAGTTAAGCATCGCAACGCCAGCTAGTACTGACATGGGTGGCCACTTGGGAAAACTGGGTACTGCTAATACACAAAAATCGTCGCATTAGAATAGTGTTTGACCTATTGACCTTTGTAGTGGAAGGGCCCTAAAACACCAAAAAAACAACAACAACAAACAAGCGCCTTGGGATTTCCCACCCTGTCTAAAAGTACTGGAGGCCAGAAAACAAAGGGTCTACCCTGTCATCAGCTATTGAATTTCCGCGTGTGGTAGGATTGGGTATCCATTAGGACACATGAGCGATGGTCGGTCAGGATGAGTGATAGTCGATGAGCGGTCAGGAGACTAGGGTTCCTTCCAGTCATCAGCTACAGGTCCCCGCGTATGGCAGGGTACGGTACCCATTTGTCCCATTGGGACACTTGATGGATCAGTCGGACAGTATTTCTACGCACCGGTTGCCCTCCTAATGCTGCAAGCCCTATGTTTATCTTCGGCCTACTGGTCATTTGGGCACTCCACAGACGCCGTGGGGCGGAGGGCGAGTTCCTACACCTGAGGAGCCTGGATCGATCTACACGTTCCATTTAGAAAGGGTTCTTTTCCGGACAGACTCCGCGCTTTACTACTGCGCCAGTGGGTCCAGATTCAATCCTGGATCAAGGTACATTGGTTTCTTTCTGACCAGAGAGCACCGTGTCACCACCGCACTGAGAAATGAACCCTTTCTACGTGGAAAGTGTAGTTCGTTGCAAAATTCCCAGGTTAGGAGCTCACCCCTTGGCGTCGGCAGTGTCCCAAAGAACAGTAGGTCGACGATTATAAAGTGCAGGTGTTACAGCGTTGGACCGGAGGCCAGCTGTGTAAAAATGTCGTCCAGTGTATCGCCCCTGTGTTCCAGTGGAACAAAAATGGGTACCGCACTCTGCAATAGACGAAAAAAAGCGTTAGTAGTTACGCTATGTTTAGCCGGGATCCTGTGGGGATAGGGCGCCCGAACCCTGTCCCTCTGTCCTTTCTGAACTTACGCAACCCATTACGTAAATTCAATAACAACTTCTGCAATCAAAAATTTAAAATAGGTGCACCCAGAAAAAAGATGACGTCATCAATAGCAAAATAAGCCAAACAAAGCGCATTTCTTTCCATCGGGACACAACGACTTTAGACTCCCAATATGGGACTATCCCGGATAAACTGGGACGTCACGCACATCCCTACTCGCATATAGGCCCATTTCAAGAACTACAGAGGGTTCTTTTATAAGGCAGGGACGTCGAAGGTGGGGACACTAAGGGGTATGTACGCGAAAGTGACGTCCAAAGACGGCACAAAGGGTACTTGCAAGTGGGTGACGTCAAAGGTGGGCACGGAGGGTTCTTGCAAGTGGAAGTCACGTCGAAAGTCTGGCACAATGGGTTCTTACAAGTGGAAGTCACGTCAAAGCACAAATGATTCTTGCGAGTGGAAGTGACGTCAAAGATAAGGCACAAAGGATTCTTGCGAATGGAAGGGACGTCGAAAGTAGGGCCCAACGCGTTCTTGCAAGTAGAAGTGACGTCGAAGGTGGTGCAAAGCACAAAGGGTTTTTGAACACAGAATTGAGGTGGAAGGCAGAGCACAAAGGATTCTTGGAAGAGGAAGTGACATCAAAGGGTTTTTGAACACTGAAGTGATGTGGAAGGCAGGGAATAAAGTGTTCTTGATTATGGATGTGATTTCGAATAGAAGGATCAAAGGGTTCTTGTACGTGGAAGTGACGTCGAAGGAAGGTACAAGGGGTTCTTGAATGAAGAAGTGACGTCAAGGTAGGACACAGGCTTTTCTTCACATCCGGGGGAAGTCGCTAAGTTAAGGATGATAACAAAAAAGCCAATATTCAAGTAACTTACCAGGAATCACCGAGAACATCGTAACTCTTGACTTTGAAAATAAACCGGATGTTGCATAAAACTATTGCACTGGATCACATGACGATGGTTCTGACGCAATATCGTGAGAACTTGTGGCGATGTTCCATTTCCGATAAAATGATAATTTTCTGTAAATACATGCAATTCTGAAATAAGCGCAATACTTACTCAGCATGGCATCTCTCGTTCCAACTGTCCTGAATCCAAATTTCACGACCTAGGAGAGGCAATTTGTTTGACGTTGACCATCACCAAGCACCATCTTTACTAGCCCTTTACACGCCTATGGCAGGGTCGAGTGCTCAATTTTGTCCCGTTGGGACTACACGAGCGAGCGAACAACTGAGCAATATTTTGACGCATCCGGTAGCCACCTTAGGCGGCTTTAACATCATAGATGCAAGAGACAAGACATGTGCCTCCTGGATGCAGGCAGTGGCGTACCGAGGGTATTCTGCGCCCGGGGACGAAGACCGAAATCCGCGCCCTCTGGCACCCTCTAAACTTAACGCGAACAGCATTTTTCCGCTCCCTGTCTTCTGCGCCCGGGGACATCTGTCCCTCCCCTGTACGCCACTGGATGCAGGAGGCATACATCTTTGAACTCCAACACATATCGAGACGACGCGTCGTCTTTCACACTGAAATGACACGTGCATCTTACGTACTGGAAGGTTGGTCGGTTTTATGCTTCCTGCCTCTTTGCCATTTTGGTCAGTGTTTTATTCTCCAGAATTAACAGATTGGCTGTATCGTGGGGGGTTACACGCTCAGTCTAGAATCACTTCAGTCCATGATCTTGATTAAGAATAGACTGATACCAAACTGATGGATGACATTACACCATCAGTCTCCTCAAAAACCCTTATTGCGCAAAATAAACGATGGATTGCAATGAGGAAAAAGCTTGCATTGCAATTATAATAGGTTTAGCAACAAGTGGTAAAAGGCAACGTTCGACCAGGGGCGGATCCATATGGGGAGCAATGCAGCAATTACTCCACCCTCAATGCCCCAACTGGGGTGAAGCCATTTTTGACAAAGCAAGATACGTGCATGAAGAATATACCTTGCTAGTGAGATTCTTCATGCTAGACCCATAAGCCTAGATCTCCACCAGCACCCATTCCAGCCGCTCCACCCCTGAACCTCTTCCAATGTAGTGGTTCCACAACCCTCCCCTGCAGTGATCCAGCGCTGGACATGCCAGCATGCCAGCTTTTGCCGAAAACAGAAGGGAGCCCTCCCTCACATGTATTGTACTCGTATAAGTCTTTCTCTGGTTCCAACGGTTGTACAGGCATTGTTGCAGGCAGCGCCGGATTTAGATATTGAGAGGCCCTAGGCTATTTCAATTTTTTCAGGCCCTTTTCAAGCCCGTGTCTTAAGTTTTGAAGACCGCTAAATGTTGAGACCATAGGCTTCAGCCTACTGAGCATAGTGGTAAATCCAACACTTAGTCCCAGAGACTGGGGAGGGGTTAAAATGCATGTGTCTCCATTGCTGTCCAACCAGTGACTGACACCAGACTGATGAAAGGCGCTCACACGATCAATCTGACGTCAGTCACGCACAGACTGACGAAAATTATCAAAATATTAAAAAATCCGTCATTCCATTCCATCAGTCCGTCAGTCATCCCATTATACAATCAGTCTGGCGTCATTCTGACCACAGTCATGGACTGAACTGATGCCAGACTGAGCTTGTAACACCCGCTTATTGAGTTGGACACATCAGTTCTTGCCTGATCACTGAGGTTAAGCAACGCAACCCGAGTTAGTACTAACATGGGTGTTCGCATGGGAACACCGGGTACTGCAAATACCCAAAAATCATTTTAACAGTGTAAGGTCTGTGCATACTGCATTAAGCGGGGGTTACACGCTCAGTCTGCCATCAGTTCAGTCCATGATCTTGATCAAGAATAGACTGATGCCAAACTGATGGATTGATGGATGACATTACACCATCAGTCAGACTACCCATCAGTCTCCTCAAAAACCCTGATTGCGCAAAAGAAATGATGGATTGCAATAAGGAAAAAGCTTGTATTGCAATTATAATAGGTTTAGCAACAAGTGGTAAAAGGCAACGTTGGACCAGGGGCGGATCCATATGGGGAGCAGTGCACCATCAATGCCCCAACTGGGGTGAAGCCATTTTTGACAAAGCCAGATACATGCATGAAGAAGATACCTTGCTAGTGAGATTTTTCATGTTAGGCCCATAAGCCTAGATCTCCACCAGCACCCAGGCAAAACCTTTGCCTTTTTCACCCATTCCAGCCGCTCCACCCCAACACCCACCACCCCTGAACCTC
This sequence comes from Trigoniulus corallinus, assembly GCA_013389805.1. Classification (NCBI taxonomy): domain Eukaryota; kingdom Metazoa; phylum Arthropoda; class Diplopoda; order Spirobolida; family Trigoniulidae; genus Trigoniulus; species Trigoniulus corallinus. The sequence goes on along the minus strand of JAAFCE010006156.1, from coordinate 4,834,555 downwards.
TTCCAATATGGTGGTCCCCACAGCCATCCTCTTCACCTGTGATCTTTGCCATCCTCTGTTTCTTCTCCGGTGACCCAGCTTTTGCCCAAAACGGAAGGGAGCCCTCTCACAAATTGTTTCACATGTATTGCACTCGTATAAGTCTTTCTCTGGTTCCAACAGTTGTACAGGGATTGTTGCAGGCAATGCCGGATTTAGATATTGAGAGGCCCTAGGCTATTTCAATTTTCAGGCCTTTTTCAAGCCCGTTTCTTAAGTTTTGAAGCCCGCTAAATGTTGAGACCATAGGCTTCAGCCTACTGAGCATAGTGGTAAATCCAGCACTTAGTCCCAGAGACTGGGGAGGGGTTAAAATGCATGTGTCTCCATTGCTGTCCAAGCAGTGATTGACACTAGACTGATGAAAGGCGCTCACACGATCAATCTGACGTCAGTCACGCACAGACTGACGAAAATTATCAAAAGATTTAAAAATCCGTCAATCCATTCCATTAGTCTGTCAGTCATCATGTTATACAATCAGTCTGGCGTCATTCCGACCACAGTCATGGACTGAACTGATGCCAGACTGAGCGTGTAACCCCCGCTTTAGAACTATGCAGTGGACGGGGCTCTTTATGAACATTGCAGTTGATTACTGGATTGGATTGATTTCGTGGGTTGGGGATTAAGCCAAGCAGCCATAACAGGATGAACGCTTAAGAGGCTGCTCGCGGGAGATGAGGAGGTAGGTGAGAGGAAGAAGGAGAGGGGAAATTTGCAGCACCCAACGTTCTTTACCAACCACCCAAGTTGGTACTAACGTGGGCTTGCGCTGCTTAACTTCAGTGACCTCACGAGAACTGGTGTGTCCAACGCAACTTGAAGAACCCCGAAAACCCGAATCCTCACAATCAACAATGTAACACAACATTAATTGCTCCTTCGAAGAGTACCAGGTACTGTATGATACTGCATTCAAACATTATTCCAACCAGGATGCGCTTGTGAGAGCATGGAAGGGCCCCTTTCATAAAAAAAAGGTGGGGAACAGCTTAGTGATTTGGACTCACCAGTTGGTACTGACATGGGTGGGCTTTTGGGAGTGGGAAAACTGGGTAGCGGTAAAACTCAAAAATCGTTGCATTAGTGTAGTGTCTGTGTACTCTGCATTAGAATTACACAATGGACGGGGCTCTAATGACCATGTTGTTGAAGGGCCCTAAAACACCAACGAACAAATCAAATTCATCAGAAATATAAAAAAAAAACGTATTTTAGAGGGTGCCAAACTAAGCATTTTAGCATGGAAATGTAGGGTCCAAAGTCAAGCCTTAACAAATGGCAAGCAAAATAAGGTGTAGGTAGACAAAGTCAATTTTAATGTAAAGTTTTCACAGTAAATGTTCAAAGTGGCTACCACAGTCTTTACTTCTCTGACAGAAGGCGCATTAAGGCCCTTTTTCCTCCACCAGGACCGAATCTGCAGTCCCCATCGCTATCCCTTGATTCCTACTGACTAGCACAAAAGACAAACAAGTAGGCCTACTAAAAACCCCTTTTCCGCCTATTTTAGTGTCGCGTACTTATTGTTGCCCCATTGGAATACATGTGCGATCTGTTAGACAGCAGTATTATGCAGCCGGCTGCCAATCTACTGCTGCAAGCTCTCTGCTTATTCATCATTGGTCTATTTTGTTCAATTGGGGAACCTTCTTCCCTGGACGTTAGGGAGGGTTCCTTTCCGTGCAGTGGCGACATCGTCCACACCACACGGCACTGCACTGGCTTTACTTCGCCATCCGACGGAATACATATTGTGGGGTTTTCCTTTCCCGAAAAGAGAAGCCCGCCCCCTCCAGAACTGAGTCCATTTTGATTCGTTGGCCCACTTTTCTCCACTGACACGTGTGGTGTCCCGATGGCATTTGAACGACAAAGCATCCTCTCTACTATGCGCAGGTACAGGAGGCAAAATTCCCAAGTGCAGGAGCTAGCCCCTGGTGTGGGTGGAGTGCCCCAAAGAACAGTAGACCGACGATAAATAAGTATAGGGGTTTCAGCTTTGCCGACAGCCGGTTTGGGAAGAAACACCGTCCAATATATCACTCTTGTGTGCATTCAGAGAGACAAGATGGGTACTCGACCCAGCCACGGGTCACGACCTCTTGGTGGTGACAGATACACACCCACCACACAGTAGCACACCGACTTTACTTTCCGAATCCACGAAAACCGCACTGAGGGTTTCTACTTCTCGTCTGACAGCACCCAGGTCTGCCAGGATCGAACCTACAGTCACCGACACCGCAAAGGCGAACATAACATTAAGTCAATACTTGCAAATGGAAATGAAATTTTACTTCTTCCAAAAAAATTATGACAAAGGCACCTCATCAGCAGGAGATTTGGGTGAAGCACTGCTGTAAGTCGGGGAAACAGAGGGCCCTGAAATGCAGGGTGCTGGGGAAAGGGCAACATGATTCATGGCGTAATAGTTGGCGGTGGGGTCACCAAATTCGATTTCATACAGCACATGCTGTAGTTTGATGCGAGCAAGGGCATTTTTGTGAGGTCTCAACCTCTTAAGGGCCGGCAAGAGACTTAAGAGGAAGTACTCATCTGAGTCCTTGTCAGCCTGTCGACTTTGCACCAACTTGTCATGGCCACACTGATGATATAGTTTTTGTTTTTTCCTTGCCATCATCCTCGTTTGAGAGGTAGGGCCTATAGTTTGGTCCGATATCGGTGTCCGACAAGGGCCAGGCATATCCCGCGCCTCCTGGTGACCGTCGGGCATATTTGGAGAGATGGGATCCAGTCTCACTTCGGCAATGAGCTGTTTATTGTCCATACTGGGTTGGGGCGGCGAGTTGCTGCCATCACCTGCCGTAGGCGAAGAGTGCTCCAAACTTTGGGAGACGCTAGTGTTCAACGACGTTCCAAAGATGTCCTTCAGATCCAAATGTGGAATCAGGAACTGCATCTTGCCAAAATATAGCCACCTTCTTTTCTTCTTCCCGCCAGGTATGCAGCTCTGAGGTGTATTAATTAACTTGTAATTTTTGATAAATGCATCCCGAAGTGACCGCCATCTCTTCTTGCAGACTTCCGGATCTGAAACAAGAATTATTTACTGTTAAACTAATGCAGACATATTTGGGACATTTCCAAAAAAAACCCCTTTGGAACAATCGGAAATTTCAGTAAAGAGCCCTCCAGGAATGCGTGAAAAATAGTTAGGAATTTGTGAAAAAAAAGCACGTCTGGAATAACTGCAAATTGGTAGAAAAACAAGGCTGGAACAATTAACAATTTGTGGAAAAACATTCCTGAAACATCACAACATCCTTATCCCGCCTGTGGCAGGGTCGGGTTTAAGGGTTCTATCCCTCCACTACGGCCTATTTTCCATCAGGTCCATGGGAGCGGCGAGTTGCGTTGGACACACCAGTTCTCGTCTGATCACTGAAGTTAAGCAACGCAAGCCCAGTTAGTACTGACATGGGTGGTCGCTCGGGAAAGCTGGGTACTGCTAATACCCAATAATCGTCGCATTAGTGTAGTGTCTGTGCAGTATATGCATTAGAACTATGCAGTGGACGGGTCTCTAATGACCTTGTAGTTGAAGGGACCTTAAACTCCAACAAACAAACAATCCATCAGCTCCCCCGGAAGCGACCTAGTATCAACCTGGGTGGCCGCTTGGGGAAACTGGGTATTGCTAATAGCCGAAAATCGCCGCATCAGCGTAGTGTCTGTGCAGTCTCTGTATTAGCACTTCGCAGTGGACGGGGTTCTAATGACCCTTGTAGTTGAAGGGCCTTAAAACACCTGAAAAACAAACAAAAACCAGGTCCCCGCTACACCACACCCACTACCATATCCTTACGGACAACTCCCATCGTCCTTCATTTCCATCCATAACAGGGCCTGCTATAGCACTTCCCGCCACTTGAAGCAGCTCTGTTTTCACACTTACAGGCAAAACGGCGCCCCAGACAAATGTCCGTGTTGGCCCCCCCCTAAAGCGGGGCCTGTCCATAATGGTAATTCGGGCCTCCTACATTGCATTTGCCCGGGGCCTGGCACTTCTTAAGGCCGGCGCTGGTGAGAAGTGGAAGGTGGTGGGAAATTGAGTTGGACACCAGTTCTCGTCTGATCACTGAAGTTGAGCAACGCAACTCCTGCTAGTAATGACATGGGTGGCCGCTTGGGAAAAGTAGTGTAGTGTAGTGTCTGTGCAGTCTCCGCATTAGAACTACGCCGTGGACGGGGCTCTAACGTACTTAGCGTGGAGGACTCGAACCGACCCTGCCACAAGCGGGATAGGCGTACGAAGACGATGATGATTATGGTGGCGGTGATCACCAGAGTTCCGCAAAGCCAACGACGAAAGCAACAGCGATGGCAGCACCTTCACGGTCAGCAATGCCCCCCACTCCTGTGCTGCCACCTGGCGAACAAGAAAAACGTCACAGCCCTTCTCAAGCCTACCCAATCTCGCGTCAGAAACGAATTCCACGGACAAACTGTTGAGGTCTAAAACAACATCAAAATGAAGTTTGTAACGCAGGCAACACCAGACTAGATACCTTCAACTTGTTAAGAGAGAAAGAGAGATGGAGGGAGCAGAGGTGAAGCAAACCACGGGGAGGGTTGATAACCATCACGTTAACGTGACAGGAATTGAACTCAGTCGTCCTGGTCGTCAAGCGCAACAATGACACAAATTCCTGCAGATTATACCTGGTCAATGTCACTCCTGTCGACGCAGTTTGATATCAGACTGTCACCTGATAACTTATCTCACGTCGAGGGCAGTACGGAAGTCGTAGACGTTTTCAGTGCGATACTTACCGCAAGCTACGGCATTTCCAACCTCTTTCCATGAAGCGTCTCTTTTAGCAGAATTTTTGTAATTGGTGGCATTCCGTGAATATAACGTAGGTCTTGCCCGAACCTACGTTAAAACAGAAATTAACTATTTCAAACTTATGAACATTGTTTTCGATACTCCAAAATGCCGAAATAAAACATCGCATTTACCTCGTCTATTAGCTTCTCCTCTTCCATTTGCAGACGACACAATTCTTTTTTACAACTATTTGGTGGTTCTGGATTCAAAACGCTTTCAGATGTGCGTCAGGCAACCAAACAGTCACCATCTCATTTCTGATCACGTCGACGTAGTCCTATTTATCAGTTCGTTAAATACGTCAACCGCAGTAACGCGCCTGAACGCAAACAGCGCTCCGTCAACTTGACGCGTTGATCGCGCGCGCGGCACAATTCAAATTTGGCAACACTTGAGTGCAGTGGCGCACGACGTTGACGAACTCATTACTGTAAAATAATAGCACGTTCAGACCCGGCTCGTGAGTTTCAAGCGCCCTAAGCAAGTTGCTCCATCGCCAACCCCCCATTAAACGCAGTGGCGTCGTTAGGGTTGGCATCACCCCCTCTCCCAAAAACATCCGCTTCTTCTACATTGGTGTCACCCCATTTCTCATGGTGCGAGTGGTGTCACCCGGTGCGGCCCACACCTCCCTAGCGCGGCCACTGATTAAACGTAATGCAGTTCTAAATTGTCCGAGCGTCCCTCGCGCCCTTGGCATTTGTCCCATTGCCAATGCATTGCTATGACTCTGCAGCAAGGCGCCTCGAGAAAGCCAACATATAGGCGAGTTGCAAAATGAGACGCAGGGTGTAGCAGCCCTGTGAAATTCTGCTAGGAGGCAATAACCGCACATTGAATCGCAGTTTTTCCACCATAGTTGCATCAAATAACAAGAGAACTTCTCTCCTTCACACAGCTTTTTGTTACTGTCACGCCAACTTCACCCAGGAAACTGCGGCATTGGCACTGCGCTCCGCAGGGTCACGTGGCGCAGGCACCGAGTCACGTCACTCTGCGAGTTAACATGCGCAACTACATACTATCATGTGAGCCACAGAAATGTATGGTGAGTTACCCTGCAGTTCCCTGGGGCACTCCGTCGACTCGGCTAGATGGCCTCCTACACCCGGAAGTGCTGTCGACCTAAACATTCCGTGTAGCAAGGGTTTTATGACAATCCCATTGCTCATTTATTGCCAGCCTATCTTTCGTCATGGAGGCACTTTTCCTCCGTCGACGTCAGGGGCGAGGTCCTACACTTCCCATGTAGAAAGAGTTCTTTGTGAATGTGAAATCGTACGTGGAAGGCAAAATTAGAGTAACACTTGGAGCATTACCTTCTCGGCTGCCTACTGCTCAGCCAGGATCAAATCTGTACTGTACTGCACACTGCAAGCACCCCTGTTAAGCAAATTTGGCAGTGGAGAGACTAACCCTCATTCCTAAATATAAAACCACGAAACCCCTAAACACTTATACTATCTTATCTATTGTATCCCCCCTACAATTTCCTTTCAGAAAGCCCACCACTATATCCTTTCCAAAAGCATTCCATTGTTGAATGACCCTTAGGAAAAAAAGACTAGAGTACGGGTCTGTCTGTGCCCTAATCTTCGATTCAGATGGATGATCCTTCTTCCCCCTATCTCAGCCAGGGATATGCTTCCAACCACAGGACCATCACCAACCACTCCATCAGCAATTCTGGTAAAAAGACTAATGCTGTGCGAGACCCGCCTCTGGCTTAGTGTGTCCCACCCCAATTCCCTAATTATGTAAGACACTTCCTACTGCCCTCCTTTGGATCCTTTCAATTTAGCAAGATGAATCCTGCCTAAAAGGGAAACCAAATTGGACTACAGTACTCCAAAATTGGTCATATCAGTGACATACAACTGTTTCTTTTACCTCCTTTGTGCTGTCCTTAGCAAAAGCAACTCCTAATGTTTTCCCCCGCATATGGCAGGGTCGAGTACCCATCTTGCCCCTCTGGATGGACACAATAGTGAAATATTCGACAGTGTTTATCCGCAGCCGGTTGCCAACCAAGGCTGCAAACCCTATGCTTATTTATCGTCGGTCCACTGATGGTTGGAGAATTCCATCGACGACAGGGGGGGGGGGCGAGCTCCTACACCTGGACATTTAGCCTCGCCTACCTGTTGCATAGAGAGGGTTCTTTTAAGTGCAAATGCCATCGTACACCACATGGGACCTCGGTTTGACTTCTCATTCGAAAGAAGGCGAACACGGGGCCTCTCTCGCTCGCCCGGAAGAAGCCAACCCACCACGGTCCAGTATCGAACCTAGAACCACTGATGCAGTTATCGAGCACGTTACCCACTGCGCCACCGAGGCGAAATAATGCTGTCCCTAGGGAAGAGATATTTAATTATTTGGATCTTGGACCAGAAAAATTGCCAATATTTTCACAGTTACAACCTGCCGGTCACCGAATTCATGACAAGATGATGTGCTCTATTCAGATTACAAATTTATTACTCCAATTAAAACAGTGGCAAATTCTACAAGTTCTTCGGCCGGTATTCTAGTGATATAATGGAGTTGTTCCACTGTTTGAAGATAGGAATATTGAATCATAATATAACTGGCACAAGCAACAATAGTAGCGGCTAGAAATAACTGATCGTCCTTTACGGATTGGTATTTCATTTTGTTGTCATCGTCCACGTATTGAGATTTGCAAGTAATTCTGGTGAAAAGTCTATGATATAAATCATTTCTTTTTAAATAAGTTATATCTAAGATACTTAACGAGATGTCGTACAATCCTTTGATGTTCAAAGTCGAATCATTTCGTCCTAGAGATTCCAATAAGGTTTCTAAATAAATCAATGGCGTGGTTAAATCCACTTTATATCGCAAGCTACTCAGTACTCGAAGTTCCGAATTCATAAATGATTTCCTACGGAAAGAATATCCAACTTTTCGAATAAAAATTATCATTTCAGAAATGGTGACACATTTTTGGCTATGATATAATTTGCTTGAAATTTGGATACAAGTTAACATTCGAAGAATGACCTGATTTCGAATTCGACTTAGAACGGCATTCCATTCAGCTCGCCGAATGTCCTCTTCTGCATTATTCTCCGTCGTGTGCCTCCATAAATCTATTAAATGGTGGTACATAAATAAATCAAATAATTCAATGCTGTGATATTTCACTTCAGGAGATTGTTTCAACCAGTCACAAATTCGAAATAACATTTCTACACAAGTGCCATATTTGAATTGACCTTTGTTGACATTGCGTCCGTTCTTACGATCCGATCCATAATTTTCAGAAGCCAAAATAAAGAGGCAGTCTTCTAAAATTTCCGATGAGAGACGATGCGATTTCAGATTAAATAAGGGCTCCGCCTCAATTCCCAACAGTTTATTATCCACGTCCATCAATCTTGGAAAAAAATACGAAATTTCGCGCTAAGCACACTAGCCACTAGACTCCTAGCACAATAAAAATAAACAACGCATCGCCGTCCTGCGGAGCCGTTCAGATTAGCTCTATAGCCACGGCTACATTTGCGCCGGCGGTATCGGCTGGCAGCTAAACTACTGACTGATGGAACAAAGCGTGCGGTTGCGTCGAATAGTTTACAACGGCTGATAATACGGCGTAAAGTTGAACGGCAGCTGAGGCTGAGCAGGAAGATGAACGACAGCCGAAGGTGAGGTGAAAAGTTGAACGACAGCCGAAGGTGAGGTGAAAAGTTGAACGGCGGCTTCGGGTGAGCGGAACAGTTGAACGGCAGCTGAGGGTGAGAGGAAAAGTTTAACGGTGGCTCAAGAAAGGGGAGAAATTGAATGGCGGCTTAGCCTGAGCGGAACAGCTGAACGCTATCCAGAGGTGAACGGAATAGCAAGACTTCCGAAGCGTATACAGAGCGAACTTTGCTTGTCGACAACCTTGACCGACGCCACCAAATGCAGTCACCGGATCATTTTAAGAATACACCGGTAGTCACCCAAAATTGCGGAACTCCGATCTTCACTGCGTTCGTTTCATGGCTCCCTACTGCTTTGCAATGAGCAGATGATGATGATTACCATCGATGGTTTTCAACGATGAAAAGATTGCTTGACGTTTGTGAAGTTGAGGTGCGATTAATTTGAAATTTAATGTATGTTTCCCAAAATAATGCAGGGCGCAAATGACATCAAATAATATCTAAAGGGGGTTTCATTCAGTAGCAAACTTGGAATGTCAACATGTCGATGATACAATAGCGTTTTCTAGCTGACTCGACGCACAGAAATTATCAACCAACTCAAAATTAAAACTTCGTTTCACAATATTTAAATTATTCTAAAATTATTACGTAAGTAATATAACTACTGTCATATTCGATTAACGAATCACAAGTGATTTAACGAATATGATGCACTTGTTTTTAATTTTCAAATTGAACCCAGATGTACTACACCGTACATTCCAACATAAAATGAATACGATGCGCGGAACTGACTTTAAAATCATTTTGATAACTTTAATTTCAGTTGTTATGAATTCTGTGGTGGAACATATGGCACAATCATAAGACATCAGGCCCCCAGTCCAGTTATACCAGTGTCTATTTGTATTCTTACCTGTGAATTCTGCAATGTCCACCTGCCATTTTCCTCTATTTTATTACGTATTATCGAAATTCTTGTCCTATTTTACTTTCCAGTGCTTCCTCAACTGTTTATCGTAAACTGAAGTGCGTGACCCTGTCATTGACGGAAAATGAGTTCAGTTTAGTAGTAGCAGAACGATCTGTCCACGGGTTGCCCTTGGCATTAGACTTGTCAGTCTCTCACCTAAATGTGCAAACCCTGTCATGGGCGGAAAAAATAATGCAATCTGCCCACGAGTTGTTGTAAGTGTGTCGATCATTTCTTGTTTCAGCTTATTAATCTGAAAAGAACTGAAGAAGAAGAAGAAGATCAAGAATTAACTGCAGATACTGGATCAGCCCTTATCGCCGACCCCAAGTCTCAGGTTGGCGCCCGGCCACTAACAATGAAGAGATCCATCCTAAAGAAAAATCAGGACAGCAACGTGTTGGAAAGACCGCAAGGTGCTGCTGAAGAAATGCTAGTCATCAAGGGTCAAAGTCATCCACTGAGTAGAGATCCTCAGGCAGGCTCTAGTGAAGGGGTTGCCGTTGTGGTGCAAGAATACGATATTTCGTCACTGGACATGGACACTGTTATTGCCGTCGCTGTAGATGACCCTCCAGTTCAACTCAAGGATCGTCCACTCTGCAAATACGGCAAAGACTGTTACAGGAAAAATCCTGACCACTTCAAGCAATATAAACATCCCCATGAAACTGGTAAGGGTCACACGAAAAACTCGTTTTTAATGCAAATTCGGCACAGACTCACTCCACACCTATATTCGTTACAGATCATTCAAGTGAGTCCTTACCAAAAAGGATAAAATCAGATCTGAACATGGAAACGGGCCTATACTTGACAAAAGTTACCGGAATTCCTGCAAGGCACAACCAAGACATTGCTCTTGACATAAAAGGTATATAAAAACAACGACTGCTAACCCTTGTTCCACCTATGCCAGAGTTGAGTCCCCATCTTTGTTCCTCTGAATGGACACAATGAACACGGGGCAGCTTGGGGGTTGGGACCATTGCAGAAATGTTGAGTTTAATTAGACCAAGGTTTAATGGGCATGCTGTAAGGGGCAGGAGGTTAGGTACAGTACAGGGATACAGGAGGTTAGGTACAGTAC
>JAAFCE010006156.1:4807938-4823908 GCA_013389805.1 Trigoniulus corallinus | reverse complement strand
GTTAGGTACAGTACAGGGATACAGGAGGTTAGGTACAGTACAGGGATGCAGGAGGCCAGTTCCTGGTACAGGGATGTAGTACGTTGGGTCTAGTACAGCAGTACAGGAGATTAGGTCCAATAGAGGGATGCATGGGGACTAAGTACACTACAGGAATGCAGAAGGCCAGGTAAGTATAGGGATGCAGGAGGGTAGGTACAGTACGCGGATGCAGGAGGCCAGTTCTTCGTACAGGGAGGCAGTCGGTTGGGTCCAGTATAGAGATGCAGGAGTTTAGCCTAAGTAGCCGTCCGAACAGGTTGTAAGGTGTTACCTGGTGGTCGAAACTAGAACTCGAAGACTTGAGCCTGTAATAGGCGGAACAAGGGGAAAATGATGATTATATGTATGTTTCAGATATTTTATCTCCTAAAATGGGAACTCTTAAGGCCTCAGCACAGGTAAGAGAAGTGGATCATTTGTCTGAAAACGGTTTTAAATAATTCTGATTGGAATTTTCCATCGCAGTTCAACTTCATGTTTGAAATCCCTTGGCTAATGGAACAATATCCCAAAGAATTCAGGTAAGTTGCTGCGTATTTGTGTAAAAACAATTGCCTGACCAAAGATGGAAAGGGTAATTCGGAAGTCAAAAAATACATTTTTTTCTTACAGATCCAAACCGTTACTTTTAGTTCATGGTGAACAGCGAGATGCTCAGAACACATTACAGCGACAGGCCAAAGACTACACGAACATCACATTGTGCCAAGCACCACTTCAAATCATGTTCGGAACCCATCACACGTACGTAATTCCTGAAAACAGATTCTTTAAAATCATTTTCATACTCGTACCTCACCTGTAGCAGGGTAGGGCCTGCAAGTTGACTCAATCAAAGAGCACCTGTTCGCTTCAACCAGAGTTCCATCCTTTCCACATACTGCTGCCTTCTTGTATTCTTCTTGCACAGCTAAGAGACCAGTGTCCAACGGTTCCCTTACTTCCTTCTCCCAATTTCTGTTTTGCCTCTTTTTGTCTCCCACCACAGCAGTGGCAGTTGGACGGTGTTTTTCCGCTGCTAGTCACGTGTAAATGCCATCGTAGACTACACAGGACCTAGGTTTTACTTTTAACCCGAAGGAAGATGCACTCGGGGCTTCTCTCTCGCCTTAAAAAAGCCAACCCACCTCGATCCAGTATCGAACTGGAACCCCTGACGCCGTAAATCGAGGCAGGTCTTAGCAGACCTGCGAAGCCCTAACATAAACCCTTTCATTACTATTGTTAACGCCTTTTCTTTCTATGGCAGGGTCGCGTACCCATTTCTTGCATCCCCACTGTCACGCAGCCGGCTGCGAACCAAATACTGTAACCCCTATTTATCGTCGGGCTACTGTTCGCTGGGACACTCCAGAGGGGCGAACCATGTATAGTAAGGATTCTTTTCCTACTGCCTATTTTGTTCCACTGGGGCACTTTTTCCCTATCGACGCTAAGGGTGAGCTCCTACACTTTCTTTGTAGAAAGGGTTATATTCAGTGCTGTTGTGACATTGGACACACCAGACAGGGGTTTAGGCCGCTCGCACACACAGCCACTTGTGGCGGCTGCTAGTGGCGACCACACGTTGTGGATTGCGTTTCTAATTGGAATCAAATAGGCTCAGCGCAGACACGGCGTTTGCAGTAGCCGTATCTCGCTACTTGTCGCCAGTGGCGGCGTTTTTCCTATTACCGCAAGCACGAGATCTCGTTGCTGCCGCCTGTGGCAGTCACTGGTGGCCGTGTACAGCGATTAAGGCCGGTCGCACACACAGCCACTTGCAGCAGCCACTAGTGGCGATCACTAGTCGGCAGCAACGAGATCTCGTGCTTGCGGCAATAGGAAAAACGCCGCCACTGGCGACAAGCAGCGAGATACGGCGACTGCCGCAGCTCGTGGCTCAGTAGCGATGCTGCAAACGCCGTGTCTGCGCTGAGCCTATTTGATTCCAATTAGAAACGCAGTCCACAACGTGTGGTCGCCACTAGCAGCCGCCACAAGTGGCTGTGTGTGCGAGCGGCCTTACTTCCAATCCAATAGAAGGCGAATTCGGGGTCGCTCTCTCTCTCTCTCTTGTCCGAAAGATGCCAAACCGTCTCTAACCTGGAATCACTGACAGAAGTGCAGCCCACTACCCCTGCACCACCCACATAGGCCGGTTTATTACCCTCTGAAGGGCGGAACAGAAACTTATGACAGATATTAACTTGCTCTTTTAGGAAAATGATGATGCTGTTATATGAAGAAGGACTCCGCATTGTCATTCATACCGCTAACCTCATCAGCCAGGACTGGCATCAGAAAACTCAAGGGTAAGGAAAGGGTTGAACGCGATTCCCAGCTGTACTTCAGTTGACCATGTGGTTGCTAATGACAGTTTATGGCTTTCTTTTCTAGGATTTGGTTAAGTCCAGTGTTTCCCAAGCTTCAAGGTGCTCCATCAGTGCTGCAAGGAGATTCTGTTACCTTCTTTAAAAGAGACATTCTGGAGTACATGATAGCCTACAAGGTTCATGGATTGTCAGACTGGTGCAATCATGTTAAAAGTCACGATTTCTCTGCTGCCAAGTACAACCCTTTCTTCTCATGTTTTCATCACCTTGATAAAATCTTCATTATCACCTGTCAAATGACACCCATTATTATTATTTTTTAGAGTTTATTTGATTGGGTCAGTTCCAGGCCGGCATGTTGGAGAACAAAAATCTTTGTTTGGACATTTAAAACTACAAAAAGTACGTCTGTTTAAATCCTTTACCAGTTGTCATTTGGTCTGAACCTGTGATCCATGGAATAAACCTAGAGCGGCTATATTTCGTTGGACACACCAGTGCTGCAAGGTTAAGCAACGCAACCCCAGCTAGTACTGACATGGGAGACCTCTTGGGAAAACTGGGTATTGCTAATACCCAAAAATCGTCGCATTAGTGTAGTGTCTGTGCAGTCTGTGTATTAGAACTACGCAGTGGACGGGGCTTGAATGACCTTGTAGTTGACAGCCCCTAAAACACCAACGAAACAAAAAACGCAGTGGACGGGGCTCTAACGACCATCGTAGTTGAAGAGCCCTAAAACACCAGCAAAAAACGGAATACCTCACCCCAGAAGGACCGCGAAGTTGTCGCAAGGGATCCATGAAGGCCTGACAACTGTTTTCGGTTGGCTTCTTTCGTGCAAGAGAGGCCCAATGAACCTTTCGTCGGATGGAAAGTAAAACCGGTGCCCTACCGTGTGGCATGTACGATGTCACCACTGCACGGAGAAGAACCTTTCTAGCCTGCACCGAGTGGGTCGCTGCAGAATTCCCAGGTGTAGTGAGTCACCCCCTGGCGTCGGTGGAGTGCCCCAGCCAACAGTAGGCCGACCATATAAAAAGCTTAAGGGTTGCAGCTTCTTTATCAAAATGCTGTCCAACACATCGCCTATGTTCCAGAGGCACAAAAATGGATACCCGACCCTGCCATAGAAGGAATGTTGGCAGTTGTTTTTCACGTAGAATGTCTGATTAGGGCAAGCTCATAACCCATGATAACTTTATTGAAATAACAGGTAAAGAAACAAGCCCTTTCCACATTTTGTCTGGGGTCGGGGACAAGATCGCTGTCTGGAACCTCAGAAAACGGGCCTGCACCTAAAACTTTATTCTCGGGGTAGGGATCTGCCAGGAAGAGGGTCCGTGATAAATAAAAGGATGATAACCACTGAAAAATGTGATTGCCTTCCCCTAATCTTATTCTATCCTTTTTCACTGTTGACAGGTGTTGCAGGAAGCCGGTCCAGATCCAGCGTTAGTAGGAAAAAGTTGGCCTGTAGTAGGTCAGTTTTCCAGTATAGGCTCACTGGGAAATACTCCAGAATCCTGGCTAACGGACGAATGGCTGAACAGCTTTAGTATGACCAGAAAAATGGCGAAATCTACAAAAGCTGAAAATCTTAAATTAGTAAGAAACAATGAAAAGACGCGGGCTTGGCTTCTAATCAAGATCAGTGTCACTGGAGTGGTCCTTTCCTTACTGGTTCCAGATTTATCCATCAGTGGACAACGTGCGATTGAGCTTAGAAGGTTATCCAGCGGGTGGATCTTTGCCATACAGCGTTAAGGTAGAAAGGAAGCAGAGATGGCTTGCCAACTACTTTCAGTGAGCAACTATTTTAACGATTTAACGTTTTTAGCGACTGAAGAGCCCCAATAACTCGTTTAACGTCCCTTTTTCTTCATTAGCCAGTGGAAGAGTGAAATAAATGGAAGAAGTGTTGCCTCTCCGCACATAAAGACCTACCTGAGGGCCTCACCAGACTTTTCCCAGGTAGCCTGGCTCCTCATAACCAGGTAATTATTCTAACGTTGTACAGCCCCGTGTGGTTTGTAAGATATTACCTGTGCATAGAAAAGAACGCTTTCTACACGGAAAGTGTAGATCAGCAACACTCCCAGGTGTGGGATCTCTCCCTACCTGGTGTTGGCGGTGTATTGTTCATCGGTGCGGTAGCGGTCCTGAGTGACAGGGCAGTTCAAAGTGGGCCGTCCGTCTGTTAGCAAGTAAAGCCGTGGGTACGATGTCACCACAGCATGGAGAAGAATCCTTTCTGTGAAACGTGTAGATCGGCAAAATTCCCAAGTCCTGAATCTCGTCCTTGGTAGTCAGTATGGTAAAAGTGCCCAATGAAGAAAAGAAGTCGAACTAAGAACGGTGGACAGCTGGCTGCGTAATAATGCCGTCTAGCAGATCGCTCCTATGTCCCAATAGAACCAAATTGGGGGAGCGGCTTATTGCGTTGGACACACCGGCTCTCGTCTGATCACTAAAGTTAAGCAACGCAACCCCAGCTAGTACTAACATGGGTGGCCGCTAAGGAAAAATAATACCCAATAATCGTCGCATTGGTGGTGTCTGTGGAGTCTCTGCACTAGAACTACGTAGTGGACGGGGCTCTAATGACCGTGTAGTTGAAGGGCCCTAAAACACCAACGAACGAACGAACGAAGCCCATTTGTTCCTAGTTCCAGTGCGATGGGTACCTGACTTTGTCAAACGCTTTGGAATGATGATGATGCCATAACTCGTTTTGTTTTGCAGTGCTAACCTCTCCAAAGCGGCCTGGGGCGTCCTTGAGAAGCAAGACACTCAACTGGCTGTTCGTTCTTACGAGCTCGGTGTCTTACTCTTGCCAAAACATTTGGTATGAATTTTAGAAGTGAGTGACTAAAAGGTGAAAATTCATCGAACACTCGTTAATTGAATTTCTTTTTTTACGGCTTCAGGGCAAGTGCGATTCGCATTTTGAATTGGGTGAAATATTGTTGCCGTTTGATCTTCCACCAACACCTTACAGGCTGACGGATATTCCTTGGATCTGGGATATTGCCCACACAGAGGCTCCAGATCGGCATATGAACATTTGGAAACCACCGAGATAAATCGTTCTGTGCATGAAATTTCGAACCTGGAATGTCTTTTTTTACGTACAACCCTTTTAATACTACAAAAAAAAATCTTGTTCAAAACTCACTCATTATGCCGTTTGCATTTTTATCTTTTTGCTGAGAATTTCATAACTGCAGTCTTCTTGGTCACTGAATTGAGAAGGCGAGGTCTCATCACTTTCATATCTAACAAATAATCAAAAAATGTATAAATTGTTACCGTAGCAAATAAAAGGATTCAAAGAGTTAACAAGAATTTACTTTAAGACATTCTCAAAGAACTTGAGCGCGTTGTAATTATGTTTAAAGACAGTCAGTACAACTTTTTTCATTTTGGACCTAAGTTTTGAAAAGGGGATTCAAAATTAAACAACGACACCATGTGACACGGGACTAGCAGGTCAAGGTCCGGCATCTTACTGAAAAGCCAACAGTTCCAAAATCTGCATCATGAATTTGCCCAGTCCTTTCCGGCGAACGGCCACTTCCAACTGAATGTCATAACTAAGTGAAACAGAAACAAAATGACATAATATGAACAGGAGTTAATTTTAGAAATTAAATTCACGCAGTCCTGGTTCTGACAGATTAGCTAAGGCACCACTAAAACCCCCTGGAATTACACCTTTTGGCAGGGGTCATTTTGTACCACTGGGACATATGGGCGATATATTGGATGGTATTTTACCGCAACCGGCTGTCGACCATGGCTACAGCCCCCCTATGTGTATTAATCTTTGGTCTACTGATCGTTGGGACACTCCACTGACGCTGGGAAGGAGCGGGGCAAGATCCTACACCTCGGAAATTTTGTCTCATTTACCCATTGCATGGTAGAAAGGGTTCTTGACGTACAAGGTATGACAAAATACACATAACACCGTTTTATTCCCCATCCGACAGGAAGGTGCCTTTGTCTCTCATTTCAAAAAACGCCTCGGTCCAGGATCCAACATGGAACCACTGACGCAGTAGTCCAGTGCAGGGCCGTAACTAGGGCGTGGCGAAGAAGGCGGCCGCCACGCGCGCAAAAAGTTTTTTGTCATTATTGGGTTACGGGCAAGCGAAAGTTAGACACTTGCCACAGGCGCTTCATACCCCCGTTACGGCTCTGGTCCAGTGCACTACATCTGTGCAATTTTTGGTAACGATCTCCAAATCGAGCTGACCTACAATGAGATACCTACGATACTGAACAAGCGAAGCAAAGCGGCATTATTTCATTAATACAAATTACTCTTGCCCTTGAAAATCCATTTTTCTCTCACTAGGGCAGGGTAGAGGACCACTGTCCACTTTTCTGTGTAGAGAAGGGGGTTCTACACATCAGTTTTAACATTTCCACGAGCGAGCTCAAGGAGGGTATTTTCCCTTACTGCATGTTTTACTTCGAGTAGAAAAGGTTCATTTTCGGAGCAGCAGTTACACCGTACACACCACACGGGGTCAAATAGTTCTGCTGATTCCGTACAGTTTTAACGTAAGGGCCCGCTGGACACTTGCCCCGGGGCCCCACGCTAACATGGTTATGTCAGGTGAGCATTTACATGTTATTCCTGTGAGTGGCTGTCGTAAGAGCTCCAGCATACTGCTTTGCCCAGGAGCCCATAATGCTTTTAAGACAGCACTGTGCTGATCACATTTACTCTTTTCACATAGTCAAAGCCGAACCTATGACGAAGGTTCGAGCGGCATGTCGTCAACCTTACCAAGCTGCCGAAAATGTTAATTTTGAAATGTTTTTTGAGTGAAACTCATAGCCACCTTAACCCTTTAGCTCAGTGGTTTTCAGCATTCCTTTTATCTCACGACATACTTGAACCTAAAATGAAATGTCTGCGACACACTTGAAATATCATTTCCAAAAAAGTCAAGAAGTGTTGGGACACATAGGGCTTGCTGCTTGATCCGATCACCCATATTTATTAATCGTCAGCTTTTGGAGCATCTACCGACGGTAGGGGCGAACTCCTATACCTACAACATTTTGCCTAACTACACGTACATTTAATTCCATGTTGTAAGGGTTCTTTTACATTCAGCAGGGGCTTCTCGCTCTTGGCTAAAGGAAACCAAACCACCTCGATCTGGGGCTCCAAATCCCCAGAGGATCTCAACCTAATGCTACAACCCCTCAATGGCCCATTTATCTTCATTGGTGCACCATTCCTACACCAATGGCCTTAAGGGCGACCTCCTACACATGACAATATTGCCAATCTACTCTGAACATGTAGAAAGGGTTCTTCTACGTGCAGGTGACATCGTACACAGGACCATGGATGTACTTTTGTGATTGGAGGCGCCGGAAGACGGCTGAACTACCCAAAGGCACACCAGTCAAAAATCGCTACTAGCCTGTTGCTTGCAAAAACCCAAAGGCCCTATTAAAATTCCCCCCCCCCCAAGCCAAATCTTACAAAACTAGAACTGGTTGTAGGTTATGCAAACATTACCAATAAACGACTTCAATGTCGTAATCTAAATCGTATCGAAAATGAATAAATCCGAGTGGTGTACCACTTTCGTTTTTGGCCATCAGATACCAAGCTGCCTCATCAGTCAATTCATCAAGTTTCCTGCGGTCCTTCCACTTCCATTCGCTTTGTTCATATCTGAAATTTTAAGACAACAGTAGAAATAAACCCAATTGGATTAGAGTGTTGGGCAGTGAGGACGAGCTACGAAAGCGGAATGCAAGTAGCCCAGATGCGAATGCTGCGGTACATGAGCAAGTTGTGGGTAAGGATATACTGTAGTAGCGTGAGGGGTGGATAGGGACCTGGAGGGAGATAGACGGGAGTGGAGGGCTAGAACGCACAGACCAGACCCTGCCACAGGCGGGATAAGGATATGATGATGCTGAGTATCAGGAGTGGCCAACCTGTCGATCGCGATCGACCGGTCGATCCCGAGGCCAATTTTGGTAGATCACTCGCGATGTGTTGACGTAGTGGTTCAGCGTTTCTAGGTCTGCGCCAGTGGTTCTAGGTTCGATGGTGGATCCAGTATCGAACCTACCCCTCCCCACCTTGACTACGCTTATGACAACAAGTCGATCGCGACACGTGTTTAGGATAAAAAGTCGATCGCGACACTTTGTTAAGATAAAAAGTAGATCTTATGTGCACAAAAGTTGGCCACCCCTGCTGAGTATAAATAAACGCAATTAACAAAACAAACCAAAAAATGAACATCTTACAGAGTTTCCATATTCTTTTTGGTCAGATTGAACGCCCATTTAATTTCCTCTGCAGACAACTGATTTGATTTTTGGCAAGCAATGGACAAATTCAACCTGGAAATAAACGAATTTCAATAACTGAATTTCAAATTCAAGTATTTGTGGTAGAATAAAACCAGAACAGGGATGAAAATGCAGTTATACAAGTTGAAGTTGAGTCTCGTACAATTAACTCGCTTCCTCCATGCTGTGGCATGGTGCCAACGCTCCATACAAACAGAAATGGGAACAAAACAGTTAAAAGAAAATTGCAAAATAAGAAGAGCAGGGGGCAGAAATCAGCAAACCAAATCTGAAAAAAATGCAGGAAAATTAATACAAAAAAGTGACAGAGTTGAAACTAGATTGAATATGTGGAAGGATATCAGAGGTTTTCAGATGAGGAAGTTCGACTGACATCATGGTTAATTCATGCAGAGGAGTTGGACCTTAACTGTTCTAGAGCAAGGGTGTCAAACAGACAAACCCTGGATGTTTCACAGTCAAAGGGTTAATGCTATAAAACTTTTCGAAGCGCAAGCAAATAAAATGAATTTGCTGTATTATTTTTTTATGATAGTTTAAGGCCTGCAATCAATCTTTAATATCCCATAGGTCAGCGAGTCCCAACCTTCTTTGGCTATGCCCCACCTAAGCACCTCTAAAATCCTGGTGCCCCCATGTAGCATATAATTCTTATTATTCAAAAAGTGATCTCCTATTCACATGGAGGGAGCTTAAAACGCCATTTACTTGTTATAAACAAAAAATGAAAAAAAAAACAGTTGAAATACTGATGAAGAAATCATAAATTGTGAAAAATAATCATCATCAACGTACCCTTATCCCACCTGTGGCAGGGTCGGTTCTGCGCTTTCTAGTCCTCCACACCCGTCTATTTCCCACCAGGTCCCCATCCACCCCACACACTGCCATGTCCTTACAGACAACCTGCTCCCACGTCTGCTTTGGTCTCTCCCTACCCCGGGTGCTACCGACCACCTGCATTCCTGGGATACACCTAATGAGCTCCTCTTCCCCTCTTCTCATGAAGTGACCATACCATAGCCTATTCCCCTTATCTTTTCAGCGATGTCCACCACCCCCAGACTACCTGTGGCATTTACTCCAACGTTGGGGACCATGGCCATAGGTACAATGTATTTCATACACGATTTTTCCCAACATTTCCTTGGAAGTGCAGGTGGTTGGAAGCACTAGGGGCAGAGGAAGACGAAAGTAGATGTGGGAGCAGGTTGTCCATAAGGATATGGTAGTATGCGGGGTGGACGGGGACCTGGTGGGAGATAGGCAGAAGTGGAGGGCTAGAACCCGTAGATCCGACCCTGCTACAGGTGAGATAAGGGGATGATGATGTATTTCCTTGGAACGTATCTATCATGTAAAAGGACTTGGATTAAGTTGCAAAAATTGTAAAGATTACCTGGAGGGAAAATGATGCAAGTTTCTCTCAGAAAAAAAAAAGATGTACAGTGAGTAAAAAAGTATTCATACACCCACTATTTGGGATGTTTTTGACATTTAATTTTATTCCTTTCACATATAGTTTGAATAATGACTTTATGATAAATGAAATACTTTAATAGGTAGAGAAAATTTTTTTAATACATCACCAAGTAGAATTAAATAAAAAGACACAATTCTTGAAGGACAAAAAAGTATTCATACACATGGCAATGGCTGCTACTTCATGGCAAAGACTACTTTAGAAACATAGGTCACCATTTCCATCTTGGGGCATTCATATAAATAACAGTATGTTGCATGTGCAAGAAGGAAAATATTTGTGAAATGGTTCATAAGTCAAAGGAATTTAGTGATAAAGAGCAGATTGTTGCTCTGTATAAACAAGGGCTGAGACACAGCTTGGGGAAAGCATGAAACTATCTCGGGCAACTGTGCAGTATATTATCAAAAATTTAAAACTAATTCAATGAATAATAAGAGTTCTGGTCTCCCAAAGTGTACAACAGTGCCACAAATGCAACAACCTTCAAAAAATCCAAAAATTGCTGCCCATCAGCTAGCTAAAGACCTGGCTTCAACTTCAGGGAAGACTATTTCTGCCCTAACTGTGAGAAATCGGCTCCCATGCTGCTGGTTATCATAGTTGAGCAGCAAGGACAAACCATTAGTAGTGAGACCAACAGAAAGAAGCGACTGGAGTTTGCAAAGGCAGATTTTAAAATCCATTGTCTTTTTGGAAAAATATATCATTTTTGGATGAAAGCAAGTTCAATGTTTTGGATATGATGGCTGCAAGTTTGTGTGGAGGAAGCCAAACAAAGAATTTGAACCACAAAATGTTATACCAACAGTAAATCATGGAGGTGGGCATGTAATGGTTTGGGGGTGCATGAGTGTGTAGGACTGGGTGAACTGGCTGCCAGTGATGGAATTCTGAATGCAAATTGCAGCTTACAAAAAGAAATTGTGCAAAAAATTAGGAATTGAGAGCACATTATTTTTAACAGGATAATGATCCTAAGCACACTGCTCACAAAACTAAGGAATGGTTGCTATACAATGCCCAAAAAATGTTTCCAACCCCTCCAATCTCCTGACATAAATGCCATTGAACATTTATGGACACCATTGGAATTACAAATTCGAAAATTAAAATGTTCTTCCCGTCGGGACTTGATAGCCAATCTAAAGAATGTATGGTAGAATGTATTTGGTAGAATCCATGCCAAGGAGAGTGCAAGCAGTTATTAATGCCAGTGAATTGCCTACAAAATATTAGAACATATTGTTAATCTTACAATTTCCACAAAGATATGTGCATGAATACCTTTGTCTGTTAAAAGTTACACTTTATTATTTAATTCTATTTGTCATGTATGGAAAAAAATTCTGCACCTATTATATTTTATTTGTCATAATTCTATTATTTAAAACTGTGTGACAGGAATAAAATTAAATGTCAAAAACATCCGAAATACTGGGTGTATGAATACTTTTTTTTTACTCACTTTAACACACATTACAACCTCCATTATCAATCAGTTAATTACCCGCAGGTTTATTACTGTTTTTTATATATATTTGCTTTTGATTATTACCTATAAAATTTCCTTTAACGTCATACTTGTTTCTACATAGTGAAAGACGATAAATTAATGGAACTCTACTACGACTTAAGGCCCCCCATACACGCTCAGTTTTATCTTCAATTAAATCTCTTTGCCACTCCAAAAGATCTTCAGTTCAAAAATTTCAATTGAAAATTCGATAAGATTTCCCGACACACGTAGCGATCTAACTGTACAGGTCGAACTGAAGATGAAAACTGAGCGTGTATGGGGGCCTTCAGACAGCACATATTGAAAGCAGAATGAGTAAGTGCATATCGCTCGGCCTGCATGAATTTTACTTGGCCCGTGGCTAAAATAACTGTGACACCCCTGTTCTAGAGAATGAAAAGAAGGTGAAGACTGGTATTTCAATTACGACATGAAAATGACAGGCTATTCCTAGTTTTCGCCAATTCTTGACACCGTGCTAAGAATTGAATTTGAAGGATAATTTTAAGCTTACAAACCCATTTCGGTTGAAAGTCTTGAAAGGTACTAAGTTGACCATAGGATCATCCTGATTCGAGGCAGCTTTGACACGACTTAAAGATTCGGCAATGAGTGCCTGCTCCTAAAAAATATCGGTTCAAAAGAACACTATTATTCAAACTTACACCTTAATAAAACTAATTTTATCCTCTATATATACAGTACAAGGAAACAAAACGGGTAAAACGCATACTTTCTTCCGTATCTGACGGCGTTCTTTAGCGGTTGACATTCTCGACACGTTCAGAGAGATCAACGAATGAGATTCTTACATTAATTTCGTTACTTAATTAATACTGTTCGTCTTCCTTACTTACATAACCGATTCAGAATAAAATTTAACCATCTTTACGTTAGTAGAAATCAACATGGCAAAAACAATGTGAAAATTAAAATTCGAACACCACCACCATCTTCCCGCGCGAGAACAACCAGGCAATACAAGCCGACGTCACGTGATGACGTCAGACCTAATGACGTCATCCAACCTGGCTATACACTCCCTTATGAATGAAAATACTGTTAACCAGACGAGGGGTTTTTTAATGCTTAAAATTAACAAAATTAATATCAGTTTTACTCCTGCCGTCGTTTATGGTGATAGGATATCCAAGAATTGAGTTTGACTTCAAAGAACGAGAGCTGCAGTAAAAAAAAAATACTAATTTCGTCAGGTCCTCCTAGTACAACTGCACTGTTCATCCGCGAAAGGAAATAGTTCCTGTTGCATACCAATTCCGTCATGAGATACCATCACGAAACGATAGTACCAGAGTGCTGAAATCAAACGTAAATTAATTGATGATTCGAGTAATTTTTGGTGCAAATCATCAAAGTGGACCTAAGATCGAGTCACGTGTGAACAACTGAGCGGAGATCCACGTGTTTCGTGACCGCGTGGCGTTGTTTTAGTCGCCATCTTGGAGCGCACGGTTCGACGGTTGAGACCAAGTTCGGAATGGAAATCAGCGATGAAGACCGTGATGTAGATATTGAAAGTGATGTAAGTGATTCGATCCTCTTAAGAAAAATGTCTAGTAAACAATTCCTTATTTGAACCACTAATGAATTCATTTTACATTTTAGGATGATGTCGATTCCAACGGAAAAAATTCTGCCAATCAGTTCCAAACGCAGGTTAGAATGTCACGTGTTCACTTTTTCGTGTGGATGTTGCGAATGGCTCTCGACTTTCGAGATGTCAAACCACCAACTGTTAACAAACTTTCGTCAGGTTTTCAACCCCTGAATTGACCCAGGTCCTTATTTATTATTTCATCCGTTTTCGACCCAAATAGAGTGGGAGGTGACGAAATAAGAGGTGGAAGAGGAAGGAGGAGAGGGGGGGGGGTCCCGTCATCACAAGGTGGCAGTCAAGAGCATGCGCTCTCACTGTCACCAGAACTGAGGAAATGATTTCTCTCCCCTGAAAAAGAAATATTTAAAAACCCAAAATATATTTTTAAAAAAAGCAGGAAACGATCAAAAATAGAAGAATAATGAACGAGGGCGACGACACCTCAGGTTAATAAGGTCGAGATAACGTAGAGGAGGAGCTTAACTGGAGAGTAGCGTGACGCGTACCTGGTGGCGAACTCGCGTTAAATATTTTCGCGAAAAAATTTAATTTTATCCCCTCTGCCAATATTATTTTTAAAAATAACGACAGTTTAATAATTCCGAATGAAATTATGGACCTTCCTCCTCAGTTTTTCACAATTCCTGCTTTAAAGAATTGAGGCCCCAAACTATTTTCGTGGTTATGCAGTGTTAGGATCGTGGGATCGAATCTCAGACAAGTATTTGCATCTTCTCATCCTTTGCTCACGTTTCTTTCGGGTAGGAGGCAGAAGGAGCCTTTTGATGAACCATCTTCCAGCTTCGGGTTGTTGATGCCCAAAGACCTACTTTTTACTGATACTCTCCTGCTTTCAACATTAGGGGCGGGACAGTTAGTATTTTGGCAATACGAGATCGTGATAACGCATGCACTTTTCTTGTTTGTTTCGTTGGTGTTTTAGGGCCCTTCAACTACAAGGTCATTAGAGTCCCGGCACTGAGTAGTTCTAATACGGAGACTGCACCGACACTACACTAAGGCCACGATTTTTGGGTATTAGCGGTACCCAATTTTCCCAAGCAGCCACCCATGTTAGTACTAGCTAGAGTTGCGTTGCTTAGCATCAGAAATCAGACTAAAACTGGTGTGTCCAACGCAATAAGCCACTCAACGCGTGCATTGATCGTAGAGAACTGGACAGGGTGATGCTGACAGAGTCTGGAATCTTTCGGTCATGTCATGATCAGGGTTTGTTAAATGTTTCAGGTGGGTCATTATACCTACTGACCAGTTGCTGACGCAACGGCAAGGGTCAGGCTGTTTTACCCAACCCGGAAATAGAGGTGTTAGTTTATTTTTCCCCCATGTAGAGAAGGAATCCTACACAACATAGCTTCACTTTCAGTCAAATAGGGAAATCGCAAATTTCGTGGAGGGTTCTCCTTCGTTGCCTTCAAGAAATCACGTTCCTTGGGTCAGGATTGATCCTGAATGACATTGAAAGATAACTGACCCGGCTCCTCGGGCTTACGGGCACTTAGCTGTTAGTCCCTTAACGTAAAGTTAAACTGCTGTCTTGTGAAGGACTTGACAAATATTCCTTTCCCTGCTCTGAGGCGTTACTTTGACTCTTGCACATTTTTACTTGGAACAGAACAGACTAGTTCTCCAGGGAGACCAAATGTGGTACGGACCCACCTGCTGTTATGAAGGGTTTGTCAAGTAGCTTTATTCTTGCACACCTTATCTTGGGACACTTCAAGTCTAACTCTCCCAAGAAGCCTATGAGTTGTACCACGACCATGCTGCCCTTTAACTCAGGGCTTTGAACTCGGGCTCACGTACTCTTACGAAGGATGCTTCCAAGTGCTCCTTCCATTTTATGTTGGACGAAACTCCCCAAGGACACAATCCCCAAGTTGAATCCTTTCTTTTGTAAAACCGGTGTCGACTTCAGAAGTGTCATTATTACCATCAACTCTTTACAGTTAGAAATCGACAACAGTGCAATTTCTTACCAAAATACCAGAGTGGTGGTTGCGAAGTGTCCCAGGCTCTTGACCTTGTCCCCTGCAAGAAGATACCGTCTTAGGACTTTCAAAATTGTATGGACTCAAAGGACGTTGGCTCAAAGAGCATGACTTTCTTACCATGGCTACGTTATCATCATCATTCCGAACCATTTGCATACCTGCAGCAGGCTCAGGAGCTCATTTGCCCCGCGGGAACCAGGAATGGATGGGCGAGCTGTTGGACGGTACTGTTAGGCAGCCGGCTGCCGGGCTAATGCTACAACCCTTAGTTCAGTGGTCTTCAAACTTCGTCGACTCACGGAACCCTTAGAACTATAAGATGCTTTGGGGGAACCCCATCCCACCTTTAGAAAAGTATATCTTGCCGCTGCTAACTAATTTTCATTTTAACTCGCGGAACCCCTAGAGATGTATCGCGGAACTTTGGGGTCCCACCGAACGCAGTTTGAAGACCGCTGCCTTAGCTTATCTAACGTCGGCCTGTCATCTTTGTTGGGGGCCACAACTATGTGGTTATAATCATTCCAAACCTTTTTCCTACCTAGGCCACTCTCAGTTGCTCATTGGTCCCGCTGGAAGTAGATACATAGGGGGGGCGAACTGTTAGACCGAATTTTT
>JAAFCE010006156.1:4731475-4802147 GCA_013389805.1 Trigoniulus corallinus | reverse complement strand
ATTATTACGTTTTAGTTCGTACCTTGGAAAAGGCAAAGACGACTGGCAATTTTACATCGACGACCATGATGGACTCGTCTCTCATCACAAATGCTCGTGGAGATTCTATTTCTGCCTTTGATGGCGGCTCAGGAACGGAGTCTTCAGATTCCGAGTCTTCACCTCACGGCCACCGAAAAAAGATGAAGACGAGTAGTCCAGCCACCAGCAGCAGTGGAACATAAAATGGTAGCGACTCCCTAGTGGAAGATGATGCATAAGCTTAAAAGTTCTTATTTATTGGAGCATGTTTTTATTTCGTCTCTGGGATTTCATTTTTTTTTACCTTTGGGAAGAAGAAGAAAACAAATTTAAGTATTTGGCAACTTACTGGAGATTAGGACCCCTTATTGATTCTGTAAGAAACTTTTAATGCCCTTGAAAATTAAAAGTGGTAAGGTTTTGTGGACATAAAATCCCCCGCAAAAAAAAAAACAGAAACTGAAAATGACTCACTTCACCAAATGGTAACTTGGTTACTTTTCATGAAGGTGATAAATGAAAACGTGCAAACAATTTGATGTTCACATACATTGTTTTAGGTGTTTTGTTGTAAATAAGTATCCAGCTCCTTCCTGTTCCATATGCCCTTGCCGTCTTGTATGGAAACAATCCAATCTGTGAATCGCGAATATCTTAAATAATGGATTTCTGTTATGAGAAATCGCTCGATTTTTGTTCTTGTTTTTTTAATTTGGTCAGCAAACAACATGTGTATAATAAAAATTTCTAATTGGACGATGCAGAATTTCGGCTGTCCACTCGCCTTTTTTGTTTCGGTGGTGTTTTCTGGCCCTTCAACTCCAACAGTCGTTTAGAGCCCCATCCACTGTGTAGTTCTAATACAGTCAACATGGACACTACACGCCCCCTCCATGTTTTTACTGCTGATAAATTCACCACAACGACATATAAAAAAAACAATTTTTTTCGGAATGGTAAGAGAACATTTTTAGGCAGGGCAGGAACACTGGGATATAAAGTTCATGAAAAAGTGAAGTAGCATCACTATGCATTAATGCGAACGTTTACCATCTCCAAAACCATCAACTGGTAACTGTTTGAAATAGCTGTAAGCATTTGCGACAGCATCTAGTCCAATGTTGTAAACAGGATGCGTCGGTAACTGAAATTTAGATAAATTCCATTAATAGGCCAGCAAAGAAAGACATCGAGAAGGCTTATGACGCAGTTCCACGACAGGTAGTTTGGGAGGTAATACGAAAATAGGGGGTAGCATGTAATCAGGATATGTATGACGGTTCCATATCCAGGGTAATATCGTTCGTTGGTGTTTAAGAGCCCTTCAATTACAAGGTCATTAGAATCCCACCCACTGCGTAGTTCTAATGCAAAGACTGCACAGACACTGCACTAATGTGACAACTTTTGGGTATTAGAGTTACCCAGTTTTCCCAAGCGGCCACCCATGTCAGTATTAGCTGAGGTTGTGTTGCTTTACTTCAGTGATCAAACGAGAACTGGTGTGTCTAACGTAATAAGTCGCTGTCAGCTAGAGTAAGGACAGCATGGGAAAATACTGGGGGCTTCCCAGTGCGGGTTGGGGTGCACCAAGGGTCAGCACTACGTCAATACCCGTTTATTCTGGTTATGGACGAGCTACTGACGAGAGTAGGAGAATGGGCCCCTCAGTGCATGGTATTAGCTGACGATATTGGAAACAAGTAGAGAAGGGCCTAAACGATATTAGAGGAGCGAAAGAAAAGGGAGGGCTAAAGATAAACATGAAGAAGACAGAGTATTTAACTTTCGATTGGGAAGGACAGGAAAGTAATGGTGGCGAACTCTGTAGAGGCGAACAGGTCAAGAAGGTGCAAGAGGTAAAGTACTTAGGATCAACGTTCCAAAGCAATGGGGATGGTTGAAGTGGAGACAGGCAAGCGAAGTCCTGTGTGATGGGGTTCCAATCAAGTTGAAAGGGAAGTTTTACAGGATAGTGTTTAAGCCCGCTATGCTATATGGTAGAGAGTTGGTCAGTGAGGAAGAGCCACGTGGCCAAGCGAATGCTGTGGTACGGGTGACGACAGCTGATAGAATAAGGCAGTGAGTGGTTCTCAATCTTTTTGAAGTCGGGGAACACTAAACTGTGACATTTTACTAGCACGGAACACTTACAATTCAACATAAACTTTAAAGCACGTTGTACACCTTCTACACTTGGTACTTACTACATCATCATACCCTTATCCCGCCTGTGGCAGGGTGGGGTCAGCGGGTTCTAGCCCACCACTCCCGTCTATCTCTCCCCCAGTTCCCCGTCCACCCCACACACTGTCACATCCTTACGGACAACCTCTTCCCACATCTGCTTTGGTCTCCCCCTGCCCCTGGTGCTACCTATCACCAGTATTCCTGGAATTAACCTAACGAGCTCCTCTTCCCCTCTTCGCATGACGTGTCCATACCACCTCAGTCTATTCTCCCTCATTTTTTCGGCGATGTCCACCACCCCAGGGGGATCACGTCAATTTGGCGCATGGCAATTTGGCGTACGACAATTTGGCGTACATACACATTCGGCGTATGACAATTTGGCGTACATACCGATGTCTTGGGTGCACACATTTGTTCAAAATTGCAACTGTCATAACCAGTGGCAGATCCAGGATTTTCGTCGGGGGGGGGTTTGAGCTAAACCTCACATTATGCAAATATAAGTTTATATGGGCATGGGAGGGGTTGCAACCCCAAAAACCCCATCCTAGATCCACGCGTGGGCATAAGTCATTGCAACGGCCCCGTATAACACAGTTGGGTTTGTTTGTGTTTTAGGGCCCATCGACTTCAAAGATCATTTGGGCCCTATAACACAGTTATGGTAGGCATTCATTGTTCTATTACCTTGCAATGACTGTTGAAATATGTTGTTATGACCGTTGCAATTTTGAACAAATTTGGGCACCCAAGAGATCGGTATGTACGCCAAATTGACGTACGCCAAATTTGTATGTACGCCAAATTATACATGCGCCAAATTGTCATACGCCAAATTTGTATGTACGCCAAATTGTCGTACGCCAAATTGACTACGCCAAATTGTCATGCGCCAAATTGACGTAAACCCCACCCCAGGCTACCTCTAATATGTTAATTCCTAATTCTGTCAGCTCTCGACACGCCACAAATGTGCCACAGCATTCGCATCTCGGCTACTCGCATTCTATTTGCGTAGCTCTTCCTCACTGCCCAGCACTCAGATCCATATAGCATAGATGGTCTAACCACTGTCCTGTAGAACTTCTCTTTCAACTAGATTGGGATCCTCCTATCACACAGGACTCCGCTTGCCTGTCTCCACTTCAGTCACCCCCTCCCCCATTGATTCTGCGGGTAACATCAGAGTTTCTCTCCATTGCTTTATTTGTGCATTAAATTTTTTGCGGAACACTTGAAGTGGTTTCACGGAACACGCTTTGAGAACCCTTGGAATAAGTGTTGAGTATATCAGAGGTAGCATGGGGGTGTGAGACATCACGGAAAAAATGCGCGAGAGTGGGTCGAGGTGGTATGGACACGTAATGAAAGAAGGCAGGAGGAGCTCGTTAGGTCCATTTCAGGAATGCAGGCGGTTGGAAGCACCCGCGGTATTTCTTAGAGAACGGGCCGAACCCCTAAGAAGCTGCTCGCGGGAGATGAGGAGGTAGGTATAAAGAATGTAGGAGAGGGGATATTTGCAGCACCCAACGTTCTTTACCAACCACCCATGATAGGGGAGGCCGAAGTAGACTCAGGAGCAAGTTGTCCAGAAGTACAGTTCAAACCGTTTATCACGAAAACGCTTAACACTAAATAACACTGTGGTCCGGACAACATACTATGCAATTTCACACATTTTTTTCTTTCAATACGAAAGAAAAATCGCTTAACACGAAATTATCTTCCTTTTTCAGATAACAAAATGCTGTAGTTTTCATTAGACTAATCCAGGGGTGGCGAACCTTTTTCTGCTGGCGTGCCAAAAATTTAAAGAGTTATCGTTCTTGATTGACTAACGTGCCAGATACAGTAGTATCCCTTACTTCCGGTTTGTTGCAGGAAATGGCAATTTCACCTACTGATTGGTAGTACGCTCGACAACTGCGTTGGTAGTACTAGGTTCGATGCCTCACCGAGGCGGGCTGGCTTTTGGGGGAGGTACCCCGAGTGTGCCTCCTTTCAGATGACAAGTAAATGGCATTTGCACATAAAACAACCCTCTCTACTTTTCAACGGGTAGCTGAGGCAAAAATTTCGAGGTGCAGGAGCTCGCACCCTAGCGTCGGTGGGTTGAATGCTCCAACGAACATTACACCGACGATAAATAACCGTAGGGGTTGCAGCTTTGGTCGGCAACCGGCAGTCCAGTATCTCACCCTTGTGTCCATTCAAAGGGACAAGATGGGTACCCGACCCTGCCATTGGTGGGAAAAGGGTTAGGGGTTGCTGATTGGTTTGGCTTTATATACTGTAGATTACCCTATATATGTACCTGCCACGTGCCAACAAAATTGCTCTACGTGCCATAGGTTCGCCACCCCTGCACTAATCAAATAAACAATGGTTGCCACTGTTAGTAATTACCGCTTGGATGGGACGGTAGAGGCATGCAATTGGCAAACGTTTCAAACTATCGGGACAGGGTGGCATTTTTACTGACAATTTGATTCTCTAAAAGACACTGCAAAAAAAAACGTCACATCTTTTCCCACAAAACAATAATTCTTTTACGTTTTATTTTTAAATTATGCATGTGTGCATAATTATTTGAAGTGCAAATATTGAATATAATATGATGCCAACAAGTGTAACTTTTAGTCATCATCATCACAACCTCATCCCCCTGTGGCATGGTCGGGTCTGTGGGTCCACTGAACATGCTCTTGACTGGGGCACCTCAGGCAGGCATTGGGAACCCACAGGGAGGGCCGGCCTTCTCTATAAAGGGGCCCAGGTGCAAAAATCCTTTTGGAGCCCCAAAATATTTTTCCAAAAGTAAAAATAAAAGGATTCAGAGTAAATGGACTTGTCTTAGATTCCCTTCTATCGCAGTCTGAGATCCTTCCTAATTTGGGAACATGAATGATTAGTTTGTGGGTTGGGGTGTAAGCCAGGCAGCCATAACAGGTCAACCCCTTAGGAGGCTGCCCACGGGAGATGAGGAGGAAGGTGAAAGGAGGAGGAAGAGGGTTAATTTGCAGCACCCAACGTTCTTTACCAACCACCCAAGTTGGTATTAACGTGGGTGTGCGCTGCTTAACTTCAGTGATCTAACGGGAACTGGTGTGTCCAACGCAACTTGGCCGCACAGGCAACTTGGCCGCACCACGCAACTTGGCCGCACCACGCAACTTGGCCGCACCACGCAACTTGGCCGCACACGCAACTTGGATGATGCCATGTGTCCTAATATGTCGCCATTGCATTTATGAGTTTGTCTGAAAGCTTATGTGGACGTCCACACCTTGGAACATTTTCAGTTGGACCTGTGCAATTTTTTTTATTGCACTTCTTATTATTGAAGGTATTTTGGTTTTAACAACCCCAAAATAATAATAAATAATTGACTGTTAACCTCTAATTCTGCGTTGTCCAACCTGTGGCCCACTGAGGCTTGTAATGTGGCCCATGGTGCATCATTTCTAATTATGCATTAAAGCCTACCTGCTATGTAACACCTAACGTTATCTTCACCCTTTTGGATTTGACAGCCTGTGGCTGGCAATCAGTTCATGGAGCAGCCGAGTGACCCACAACACCAGAAAGGTTGTACAACCCTGGTGTAGTTTAATGGAAGGGTGGTTAGTTTACGTTTAGGCTATGTTGCATTGGCAGGGTCGAATGAGGAACGTTGCCCCTACAATGACGTATTAAACTTTTCATATTAGCAATGATCTGGGCCCTGATGGGTACTGATGATGGGGCCCGGGTGCAATGCACCCTCTGCACCCGCCGGATGGCCGGCCCTGCCTATAGGAATAGTAGTTGGGTTGTCTTTGGGTGGATGCTGGCCTACCCCACTTGTTCCAACATTGCATTATGCAACCAAAATAGAAACTTCGGCAGGTAAACTAATGCTTTGTTGGTTATAATTTTACTAAAAGTTACAAGTGTTTTAGTAATAAAATATGACGACATTGAAAACAATGATGAGTTTTCAATGTCGTCACATTTTATTAATTCGATTATAAAGCACCTGCCAAAGCTTCTATTTTGGTTGTACAATGCAATGTTGGAACAAGTGGGGTAGGCTAGCATCCCCCACAGACACCCCAACCAATATTCCTGTGGGTTCCCAATGCCTGGCTGGGGTGCCCCAGTCAAGAGCATGTTCAGTGCACCCACCGACCTGACCATGCAACGGGGGGGGGGGGGGATGATGAA
This sequence comes from Trigoniulus corallinus, assembly GCA_013389805.1. Lineage (NCBI taxonomy): Eukaryota > Metazoa > Arthropoda > Diplopoda > Spirobolida > Trigoniulidae > Trigoniulus > Trigoniulus corallinus. The sequence continues at coordinate 4,795,727 of JAAFCE010006156.1, read as the reverse complement.
TAAAAGTTACACTTGTGGGCATCATATTAGATTCAATATTTGCACTTCAAATAATTATGCACACATGCATAATTCAAAAAACGTAAAAGAATTATTGGTGGGGGGGGGTGGATGTGGCATTTTTGAGCATCAAATTGTTAATAAAAGAGTTCCCCCCTCCCCATGGCGTGAAAGGTTTACCAGTGACATGCCTCTACCATAACAAACCCAGGCGGTAATGTAGCAACAGTGGCAACCATTGTTCGTTTAATTAGTCTAATGAAGACTGCAGTACATGTTGTATACAGGGTGTTTCCTTTAAAGTAACCAATGCCTTTTTTTAAAAAATCTATGAGATATAGGATAAAATGGTTAGGAAAAGTTATAGTTGATGGAGGGGGACATTCACTTCCTAAAACAGTGCAGAAATTTTGGCAGTAGTTTTTTCAGGACAATTCAAAGTTGCATTTTTTTCAATAGATAGGGGTAGTAGTTTTAACTATCGCATCGCATAGCTCTAAAAATCGTGAAATTTTGATATAACATGCTCCTATACCTAAAATTAAAAATACACCCTCAAAACTGCATTAATGAGTGTGCACCAATGGCCCAGGGCTACAGAATGTTGTCTCAGGTATGGAGCTCAGCAAGCTGTTCCAACTAGCTAACTTGGAGCACAAGCCAAGGTGTCACGATCCATGTTAGCTCAATGCTAGCTAGTTGGAGCGATTAAGAGCGACAATTTGCTGAGCTCCACACCTGAGACAACATTCTGTAGCCCTGGGCCGTTGGGGCACACTCATTAATATAGTTTTGAGGGTGTATTTTTAATTTTAGGTATAGGAGCATGTTATATCAAAATTTCACGTTTTTTTAGAGCTATGCGATGCGATAGTTAAAACTACCCCTATCTATTGAAAAAAATGTAACTTTGAATTGTCCTGAAAAAACAACTGCCAAAATTTCTGAACTGCTTTAGGAAGTGAATGTCCCCCTCCATCAACTATAACTTTTTCCTAACCATTTTATCCCATATCTCATAATTTTTTTTTAAAAAAAGGCATTGGTTACTTTAAAGGAAACACCCTGTATACAGTATTTTGTTGTCCGAGAAGGAAAATAATTTCGTGTTAAGCGATTTTTGTTTCGTGTTAAAAGAAAAAAAATATGTGAAATTACATAGTATTTTGTCCAGACCACAGTATTATTTCGTGTTAACCGGTATTTCATGTTAAGCGTTTTCGTGTTAAAGGGTTTTCACTGTATATGGTAGCGTGTGGGGTGGACAGTGACCAGGTGGGAGTAGAAGGCTAGAACCCGCAGACGCGACCCTGCCACAGGCGAGATAAGGGTATGATGATGATATTACTACTGCTTCAAGAGGCACATCAGCTGTATTTTTGTTGGTGTTTTAGGGCCCTTCAACTACAAAGGGAATAAAAGCCCCGTCCTCTGCGTAGTTCTAAGCTATTTTTGGGTATTAGCAGTACCCAGTGTTCCCAAGCGGTTACCTATGCTAGTACTAGCTGGGGTTGCGTTTCTTAACTTCAGTTATCGGACAAGAACTGGTGTGTCCAACGTAAAACAGCCACTCCAGCGCCCCATGGCAGATCTCACCCGACAGATGCCCGATTTGTTGATAAACAAAGACACTAACAGTGCTCACTTACCAGTTCATTTGACGGATTTCCAAGTACAAAATTGGATCCAATATTTCCACCAGCAAAATGTTGAGCAATGGTCAATCCACTCAGTGTGTAGCAAGTATGATAGAAATCTCTGTGTCTGTGACAAGAACATTTACTGTCTTAGACTGTAAGGATTTGTCAGAACCGATTGGAGCCCGGAACAACTTACTTCCCAGGTTTGTCAATAAGTCCGCCACCAGGATGCTGACAACAAACGAGCAGATATTCTTGCAATGCACCTGACAAAAGAGTGAAATTTCCATCAAAATTTAACAACAGCAACTTCTAGCGCTTTTCTCGCCTATGGCCGGGAGCAATATGTTGGAAGGTATTTTTTCACCCTCCAAATCATCGTTGGAGCACTTTCTCCCACCGCCAACAGAATTTTTTTGTTGGTGTTTAAGGGCCCTTCAACTACTTAAGCCCCGTCCACTGCATAGTTCTAAAGCAGGAACTTCACAGACACTACACTAATGCGATGATTTTTGGATATTAGCGGTTCCCAGTTTTCCCAAACGGCCTCCCATGTCAGTACTAACTGGGGTTGCGTTGCTTAACTTCAGTGATCAGAAGAGAACTAGCGTGTTTAACGCAATAGAGTAGAGACGGTTCTTTTCCATGCAGTGGTGACATCATCCACACATGGTAGGACACCAGTTTTACTTCCCATCCGACAGAAGGCGCGCTCGGGGACTCTCTCTCTCCCGAAAGAAATCAGCCCACCTGCAGTAGATGAGTACGCTACCTGAGCCACCGGTGAAGGGTTTATACCATTAAATTCCTGAATTGAAATGAAAGTAATACCTTGATCAAATAGCCAACTTCTCATATCCAGGATCCCAGGATCTGCAAACAAACAACAAAAACCATATTAAGCCCCTGAGACTCTACCAGACGAAGGATTGATGGCAGGACTTTTGACAAAATCTAGTATAGAAAGTTACATCGTACGCTAGAATGTCAAATACTACAACTCATATAAGGGACAAGAGATTAACAGCCCTTCAAAGAGCCCGAAACATACCAGCCAGTGTCTTTCCAATTCTGGAACTAAACACAACACTGCTGGATGTAATGCAAAAAGTCAAACCATTCTTCCCCTAGAAGTGTCACAACGCTGAGAAGCATTTCCAACTAAAACGCCAAACCACTGTCCCCACGAACACTAGCCCGGAACTGTTTAACACATTATTTCAGGCTACGCCTTATGGTGTGCTCTTAGGGATTCATTGGCTATTAGGGTGAGTCTGGGTCTCATCTCGGTCTAGCTCACTTGTCTTTTCACGTGGCATGCATGTCCTCTAAATGGCATGACACTGCATTCCAGGAGTTCAGGCTCCTCAGCATGGTGTCCATATGTCCCACTGGGTCAGACGACATAGCTCGTTATCGTGCGGCTCATCTGCTACCGGCAAAGAACGTGTGATGGGCGTCGTCATCCGTCTCCTCGTGCCGTGGCTTCAGTTACGTTTCGTTGGTGCTTTAGGGCCCTTCAACTACAATCGTCATTAGAGCTCCGTCTACTGTGTAGTTCTAATGCAGAGTCTGCACGATTTTGGGTATTAGCAGTACCCAGTGTTCCCAAGCGGTACTATCTCGGGGGGGGGTTGCGTTGCTTATCCTCAGTGATCAGACGAGAACTGTATGTCCAACGCAATGCAGGCGCTCTCTGTTGTTTGATGTCATTTTGGAGCGGGACAAGGTAAATGTAAACGGAACTACACGGAGTCAAGGCTTTACTTCCCATCCTGTGGAAGGCGCATTCAGGGTCTCTCTCTCTTCAGTAAAAGCCTACCCACCTCGATCCAGTAACGAACCTAGAACCAACACTGAAACAGTAGTCGAGCACGTTACCTGGGCGCCACTAAGGCGGGTTCTAGGACAACGCGCTTGAAGGACCTCACGATTAGACGAACGGAATTGTCAGTTTGTTTACATTTGCCTTCCTTCCCTCAGAAATTATCACAAGCCAAATGCTTTTATGGAGGGGCAATAAAATGACCCGGATCCCCAGCACCACCGCATATTTGACATTCTTGTTACAGAATGGCATTTGGCCTAATTTTGTGAACTTTACCGAATGACAATCGGCAAAAATACTGTCACAATCACCTTCCCGAGCGAGAACTCGATGAATTATGGGAAATATGCCTCCTTGCCAAAACGAATAGCAGCCATCCACTAATTTATTGGTCCTTCCTTGAAATCCACCTTCATAACGCATTTGTCTGTTGACAGCCCACCTCTAAATTGAAGTACACAAATTCACCTCGTTAAAAATGTAACATAAAAATGGACAAAAATGTGATGGTCAAACCAAAAACGAAAGTGACATGAAGCAAAAAACAACTGCTACCTCTTTTCCTGCCTATGGCGGGGTCAGGTACCCATCTTGGTCCCCCTGAATGGACACATGGGCAATCTATTAGACGGTATTTTTACGCAACCGGCTGTCGACCAAAGATGCAACCCACCTCGATTCAGTATCAAACCTGGAACCTCTGATGCTGAAATCGCCCACCCTACGTCTGGGCCACCGAGTTGGGTCGACCGAATTTTTGACATGGACACGTCTAAGGTTGCCCGCATAGTGGAGCGACAATAATAGCAGCGCGACGAGGAAAGAATAGCGACAAGCAAAGAGTGCTACAAGTAAAGTGATGGCACAGCATAGTGGATTGTTTGTTTGTTGGTGTTTAAGGTCCCGTCAACTACAAGGTCATTAGAGACCCGTCCACTGCATAGTTCTAATGCATATGTTGCACAGACACTACACCAATGTGACGATTATTGGGTATTAGCAGTACCCAGCTTTCCCGAGCGACCACCCATGTCAGTACTAACTGGGCTTGCGTTGCTTAACTTCAGTGATCAGACGAGAACTGGGGTGTCCAACGCAACTCGCCGCTCCCAGCATAGTGGAGCAGGGATAAAAGCGACGAGAAACAAGAAGTCCCTACGAAAAGCAAGCAACTCCTAACCCTAATTCGACCTATGGCATGGTCGGGTACCCATCTTATCCCTCTGAAGGGACATGAGGGCGACATATTGGGCATGGTTTTCCACAGCCGGTTGCTGACCAAGGCTGTAACTACTATACTTATTTGTCATCGGTCTGCTGTCCGTTTGGGCACTCCACCAGCTCCTACACCTGGAAAATTTGCCCCATCTACCCGTTGCATAGTGGAGTGTGATTGCTGCAGTACATGAGTAGGATGTCGAGAGCTGAATCAGCATATTAGGGTGGTGGCTTGGAGTGGGGGATATTGGGGAAAGAATGAGAGTAGATTGAGGTGGTACGGACACATAAAGAGAAGCGGGGGAGGAGATCATTAGATCTCTTGCAGGACTGCCGGTGGTTGGAAGCACCAAAATCAGCGGGAGACCAAAGCAGACATGGGACCAGCTTGTCCATCAGGTAGCGTGTGAGGTGGACGGGTACCTGGTGGGTGGTGTTACACACACAGGTTGGGGATTTGGCTAAGCAGCCATAAAGGACCGAACCTTGTGGACGCTGCTCATGGGCGAAAGGGTGGTAGGAGTGAAGGATGTAGGAGAGGGGAAATTAGCAGCACTCAATGTTCAAACAATCACCCATGTCAGTACTAACTTGCGGTGCGTTGCTTAACTTCAGTGATCTAAGTTTTGTTGTTTTAGGGCCCTTCAACTACTACGGTCATTAGAGCCCCGTCCACTGTGTAGTTCTGATGCAGAAACTGCACAGACACTACACTAATGCGACGATTTTTGGATACTAGCGGTACCCAGTTTTCCCAAGCGGCCACCCATGTCAGTACTAGCTGGGGTTGCGCTGCTTTAACTTCAGTGATCAGACGAGAACTGGTGGGTACAACGCAATTCGACACTCATAACAACTGGGTGTCCATTGTGTGACATCAGAGAGAAGAGCGACAAAATCAAGTATGTCTAGTCGCGTTGCTCTTCTCTCTTATAGCAGCGCTACTTCACGCATTGCTAGTAGCATCACTATGCGAGGACACATAGATTATCATATGTTTGTTTTCGTCGCTATTCTCTTTGCTTGTCGCGCTACTATTATTGTCGCTCCACTATGCGGTCAGCCTAAGAATAACGACTACTAGGGGCGGCTCAGGCGTAGTTTTTTTTTTGGAAAGAGTCTCAGACCGAGGCATAACGCTCAACATGGTTCCACACTGGCCCCACTTCGATGATGCAGCGGTTGCGTTTGTTTGTGTTTTAGAGCCTTTCAACTACATGGTCATTAGAGCCCCGTCCACCGTATGCGACAATTTTATGGATACTAGCGGTACCCAGTTTTCCCAAGCAGCCACCCATGTCACTACTAGAGGGGGTTGCGTTGCTTTACTTCAGGGTTCAATTTTGTTGTTGTTTGTTGGTGTTCAAGGTCCCGTCAACTACAAGGTCATTAGAGACCCATCCACTGCATAGTTCTAATGCATAGACTGCACAGACACTACACTAATGCGACGATTATTGGGTATTAGCAGCACCCATGTCAGTACTAACTGGGTTTGCGTTGCTTAACTTCAGTGATCAGACGAGAACTGGTGTGTCCAACGCAACTCGCCACTCCCTCCAGAGGTTGCGTGCTGCTTTCTTATGAGCAAGAAGGAAACCCCCAGTGCATTTTCTCTTAGATGAAAAGTAAACCCCGTGTAGTGTTAACGATGTCACCACAGCAGGGAAAAGAGACTACAATATAGATCGGCAAATATTCCAGGTGAAATAGGTTGCCTCCCTCTTCTGGCGTTGGTGGAGGAAAAGTGCCCCGACGAATCAAAGTAGATTGATTCGTCGGGGCACTCTCTTTATGCCTCTCCCTCTTGGACTTTCTGTTTCTGGCCCCTCTCTCACTGACTCTCCCACACTATCACCGTCCTTCTATCTCACTTTGTCTTTCTCACTCACTGTCTGCCACTCTCCCTCTGTCCGAATTGTTGTCTCTTCCTCTCACTATCTCTTTCTAATACAATGTCGAATCTGGTATCAATGGCGCAGTAGTCCTGGACGCTATCGTTGTGCCACGGAATGAATTCTACAGCTACAAAACTGACATCTACAAAAATCTGCATGTCATTCGAAATTTGGTTAACCAACAACGTTGCGAAAATAATAACCATTAGTGATTTCATATCGGCAAGATGATCTTTTCCTAACAAAACTAAAGCAGCAAAACCACAAAATGTGTAACCACCATGCGCTTCCATACCGGGTACACCTCCAAAACCACCTTCATAAGTCTGACACCTGCAATAACAAAAAAAAAAATCAACTCAAGGGCAACACAAGGACAACAAAAAAATGTCGGATCATTATCACCTTATAATCCATTCAGCACAATTATTAAATAATTTATCAGATGCAATATTAGTTAGCCTGGCAACAGCTAAAGCACAATAAATACCTCTAAGGGAGGAGAGAGATGGTTGGGAGTGAAACAAAGTCGCTAAATAAATTAGGACGACAAATAATTATGAAATCGTCAAAATTACTTTTTTTTGTTTTTACCAACCTGATGTCTACTTCGCCATTGTCGTGCATTCGAAAGCAACCATCAGCAGTTTTAACGCGCTGCAAAAATCCATAAAGCGTTTCCCTGAAAAAAAAAAAATTAACTCGTGAGGTCCTTTGAAGACATCAACAAATATGTCTAAACTCAGACAATTTATTCCACGAAAAAACAAACAACTATTTGATATATATATGGTAAGCTGGCTGGTAAAAAAAACGATTCAAACAACTAGGTGGAATTTCCTAGCAAAATTTCCACTGAGAGAAGATGGACACACATTCTAAATGGCGGGAGGAAGATGCAAAACAAATGCCATAAACTCCATAATAAATAAAATTATAACCTAACTCTGAGTTCGAAACACAAAATTTTATTTCTTTTATACCCATCCCGTCAAGAAATTTCAGTGGAAGAAATGAGCATCCACAAAAAACCTAACATTCCATATTTAATTAATTGTATTCATCAGAGGTGAGAAAAGATTATGACGGAGAGAGACCGTGAAGATAGAGGGTCAGGTCAGGTGACAGAAAGTGAGGAGAGGGAAGAGATTACAACCGAGAGAGGAGTGGAGGAAAGAGACAGAGGATTGGAGGAAAGAGATAGAGGAGTGCGGAGGAGCAAGAGAAGAGTGGAGAGCAGCTAGAGAGAGGAGTGGAGAGCAGCTAGAGAGAGGAGTGGAGAGCAGCTAGAGAGAGGAGTGGAGAGCAGCTAGAGAGAGAGGAGTGGAGAGCAGCTAGAGAGAGAGGAGTGGAGAGCAGCTAGAGAGAGGAGTGGAGAGCAACTAGAGAGAGGAGTGGAGAGCAACTAGAGAGAGGAGTGGAGAGCAACTAGAGAGAGGAGTGGAGAGCAGCTAGAGAGAGGAGTGGAGAGCAGCGAGGCAGAGACAGAAGTGGAAAGCAGTAAAAGAAAGAGAGCAGTGGAGAGCAGCAGGAAAAAAGAGTGGTGTGGTGCGAGAGATAAAAAGGAGAACAGTGAGAGAGAGAAAAGAAGGAGTGGAGGGCAGCGACAGAGAGCGAGAAAGGAGTGAAGCAAGAGGAGACAGAAACATCCCGAACTCCCCAAGTAAGCATAGCGGTACTAGAAGAACAATCTCCCAAATCCATCCTCGTCAGCTGCCAGCCTTAGCACGAGTAGCAAGAAGCAATATCCAAATAAATGGATCATTTCAAAACAGGAGAAAAAAAATACGTCTTCATATCCAATACAGTGATATAACAGGTGACGCCGTCCGAAAAACTATCCCAGTAACTCGAAACTGAATTGGCGGATCAGTTAATCCCAATCACATCTGGTAATCTGCTCATACTAGTTTAAGAGCCTTACCTATCAATTGCACTGTAGGCTTCAATTGTACCTAAAATACAAAGAGCATTGACGGCAGCATAGGTTGGCGCGAGATGAGCTATTTGTCCAGGTCCACCTGATTACAGGTACATCAGTATGTTAGCATCTGACTAAAGATGTCATATAATTTCATCTATGCTCACCTCCAAATCCACCATCAGGGTGCTGACATCTTTTCAGAAAAGCTACTACACTGTTCAAGAAAAAAAATAACATTAGTATCAGGTTTAGCAACACAACAAACAAAAGTATTTTAATTCAATCTCATAAACACCCAGCCAGGATAAAAGATGACAGGCCACACACTAAAGATAGGCCTGTTAGGCCCGCTTGCGGAGATTCCACCTCTTCACCAGGAGCTAGAAATTTTCCTGCATTAGCAACGTCTAAAAAGTCAGCGCACGATGCTTCTTTCTAGCGAAGAGAGGCCCCCAACAGGCGTTCCGTCGGATGGGAAGTCAAGCCCCTGCCCCATGTGGTGCGTACGATGTCGCCACAGCACGCAAAAGAACTCTTACAACGTAGAAAGTAAAATAACGTAGTTCGGCAAAATTCCCAGGAGTAGGAGCTCACTCTGACTTGGGGGAGAAGTGCTCCAATAAAGAAAAACATGCCGATGATAAATAAATAAGCATAGGGGATTCAGTATTTGGTTGGCAGCCGTCCAGGGAGCGGCTTATTGCGTTGGACACAACAGTTCCCCAACTAGTACTAACATGGGTGGCGGCTTGGGAAAACTGGGTACAACTAATATCCAAAAATTGTCGCATTAGTGTAGTGTCTGTGCAGTCTCTGCATTACAACTACGCAGTGGACGGAGCTCTAATCTTGTCCAACCGGTAGCCCATGAGTCATTTTCTCTCCGCCGGCGCTAGGGTGCGAACAGCCATCCATGAGACCGTTGCAGTTGCGCACAGTAATGACATCGTGGTCACCACATGGAGCCAAGGTTTTCCTTGCCAATTAGGCAGAAAGCGCACTTAGCCCGACAGAAGGCAGCTTCTATCTTGAAGACTTCTCTTCCTGTCCGTCTCTCCTCCCTCTGCCTGTCCGTTTCTTAATCACTCTGTCTGTCCCTCTCTACTTCTTCCTCACTCTTTATGCCTACTTCTCCCTTCTGCGCTTTTTTTGTTTCTCCCCCTCTCACACTGTCTGTCTCTCCCACTCTATCACCTTCTGTTTCTCCCTCTCTTACTGTCCCTCTAAGACCCTAATGACGTTCCCCGTTTGGGGCCCTAATGACGTTTTCCCTGTCCTCTCCAAAACACCAACGGACGAACGAAGACAGTCGGCTGCTTAAAAATACCGTCCATAAGATCGTTCGTGTGTCGCCGTGGGACACATTCCTTCAGATGAGAAGTAAAACCGATGTCCCGCGTGGTGTACGACGGTATTTGCACGAAAAATCCTCTCTACTACGCAACGGGTAGATGAGGCAAAATTTCCAGGTGTAACAGCTCGCCCCTTGGCGTCGGTGGAATGCTCCAAAGAACATTAGACTAACGACAAATACGCATAAGGGTTGCAGCTTTGGTCGGCAGTCGGCTGCGTGAAAATGCTATCCAATAGATCACCCTTGAGTCCATTCAGTACCCGACCCTGCCATTGACGGGAAATGGGTTAGGAGTTGCTTTGATGCTGAAATATCAGTATTACCTCGATGACATGGTGTCCGACACCGGTGAATTTAACAATGACAAACAATGAATAATCCAATAACATAACCACGGTTGACTTGCATCAAGACACTGCAAAAATTAAAAATATAGCACATCTCGGAAGGAATTCATTTAAATTATTCAACTTAAAAACATTGCACGCACTTACTTGATAATTTTCTGATAAACGCGATAATCCTTTTTTCAGAAATGAAACATGAGCTTCTCTATTTAATGTCAAACTTCTGCAATCAAATAAATAAAAAAAGATGCAGTTTAATATTGTTTAAAAACTGCTTTAAAAATATTGTCCTTGCAATCCACCCACTTACTCTGGGTCAAAATCTTTCTTGCTTCTCAATAAATTATACAGTTGCTGAACTGATTCTTCAACACTCACCTGTAATTGTAATATAGACAGTTTTTGAAGATTTTTTGGCAATTTTAATGGGGAGAGGGGTGGCAAATGTAAATAGAAATGTGGTCTACATTCACATTACAACTGCCAACTCTTAACGTCATTTAGATTAGTCATAAAATATGTGAAAGCATACACTTTGTAACAGAAATCAAACCCACTAGTAATCCTTTTCCCACCGACGAAGGGTCAGGTAAATATTTTGTCCCACTGGGACACATGGGCGATTTGTTGCACGGCATTTTAACGTAGCTGACTACCGACCTAATGCTGCAACCCCTTCGCTTATTTATCGTCGGTTTATTCGTCTCCATCAGGGCATTTTTCTTCCTAAACGCTAGGCGGGCGAGCTCCTACACCTGGAAGTTTAGTCAATCTATTCGTGGCACATAGATAGGGTTCTTTTACGTACAAGTTTTCTTGTGCCTGGATGCTTCCAATAAAATGCAACCCTGTAATGGAGCAAATCAGCTCCTCGTCCACTCTTTCCGACTCCACTTCATCCACCCTACATTGACCCTAGCATGGCCTTGGGTACAGCTATTGCATTCCACCTGCTATGGACAGTAAACGTTCATTTATTATCTTTCTGTTCGCAACGGTAACATGCTGTCGCTGCATTCAAGTGAGTGGAGTCCCCTGAGTGGACTTACGAATGAGGATTTTCATTCAAAGTGCGCCGTTATATCTTCATGTGCTCCTAGGAGTGCCGTTGGTAAAAAAAAGGTTGAGAAACACTGCTTTAGGTCCTCCTATACTTTAGAATCATCATCATTATCATACCCTTATCCCGCCTGTGACAGGGTCGGGTCTGCTGCTTCTAGCCCTCCACTCCCGTCTATCTCCACCAGGTCCCCGTCCACCCCACACACTACCATATACCCACGGACAACCCACTCCAACTACTGCTTTGGTCTCCCCCTGCCCGGGTGCTTCCAACCACCTGCATTCCTGAAATGGACCTAACGAGCTCCTCCCCTCTTCTCATTAGGTGTCCATCCCACCTCAACCTACTCTCCCTATTTTATTCCGTGATGTCCCCCACCCCAGGATAGCTCTAATATACTCATTCCTAACTATCAGCTCTGGACACCCCGCTCATATAACACAGCATTCGCATCTCGGCTACTTGCATTCTATTTGCGTGGCTCTTTCCCACTGCCCAACACTCCAATCCATATAGCATTGCGGGCCTAAACACTACCCTGTAAAACTTCCCATTCAACTTGATTGGGACCCTCCTATCACACAGGACTCCAACTGCCTGTCTCCACTTCAAAAATTCTCCATTTATTCAATGGGTCACATCTGAGTCTATCTCTCCATTTGCTTTGGAACGTTGATCCTAAGTATAGCACTTTCTTTACCTTTTTGCACCTCCGTCCCCAGTTCGCCCCTAGAGAGCACGTCACCGCTATTTCCCTGTCCTTCTCAATTGAAAGCTAAATACTCTGTCTTCATGTTTATCTTTAGCCCTCCCTTTTCTATCACCCTTCTAAAATTGTTCAGGCCATTCTTTACTTGTTCTTCTCCTATGCTTTAACATACTGCCACAAAAGTTTGTCATCAAATGACAACCATCATCACACCCTTATCCCGCCCGCCTTGGCAGGATCGGGGCTGCCAGCTTTGGCCCACTCCAATTCCCAACCAGGTTAGCTGCCTATAGCAAACCTAACAACTGCCTTGAATTGTACTGGGTCTTCTCCAATCACGAAGAACTCCTCCCGGTTTTCAATGACATTTGGTGAAATAAAAGCACCGCTTCTACGAACATTAGATGAAATCAGAATACAGTGGTACCCCGCTTAACGAACGCCTCGTATAACGAATGTTCCCTATAACGAACACCGTCAAAAAAGGCGCGGGAGTATCGCATAACGAACTTGTTTCACATAACGAACGCTTGTTCAATATACAAAGTGAACTAGGAACTGTATAGGACAGTGGTAGCGAACCTGCGACCCACCGTGCAATTTTAAGTGGCCCGAGTGTTAATGAGATGATGTTAAAGGTGTAATAAAAGTTGGATGATGTTCTCTATTCCCTCCTTTAATAAACTTTATTCACTATTAATAATAACTTATTTTTATTCATAAGATTGAATAGTGCTTGCATCTGACCCGTGGACAAATTCTTGGTTTTCTTTTGTGTTATTGTGCCCCGTCTTCAAAAACGTTTTGTCACCACTGGTATAGGATGTCCAAGGTTGTAGTAACTATAGAGGTATTAATCCAATGAGTTATAACAATGCAATATAATAAAATGTCGCCTTTAGGATAGAACTAGTGTCCATGGAAATCAGTTTGGTCCACAATGGAATGAATCTTCACTCTGAGGTAGATGATAGAAAAGTATAAAGCAGCTAAGAAGGATCTCCATACCATCATTATCGACTTGGAGAAGGCTTACCAGTGTTCCCCACAACAGGCGTTATGCAAAAGGGGGTGGAAAAAGAGTTTATTCGAATAGTTTAGGATATGTACTCGTATGATGGTTCCATTCCACAGCCAGGGTAAGGACACCTTGGGGAAAATAATGGGGGCTCCCCAGTGAAGTTTGGGGTGCACCAAGGTTCATCACTCAAATCCATACCTTTTTATTCTGGTTATGGACGAGCTACTGATGGGAGTAGGAGAATGGACCCCTCAATGCATGGCATTTGCTGACGAGCACCGTTCAACTGCACACTGCAAGTAATTGACTGCCTTCTCATTGCAGGGCAGTTCTTAGTTTTTGTGAAGTATGAACCCCCGAAAATGGGTCCTAGAGTTTATTCGCTCATTAACAATCAGCACTGCACTTTGTTTTTAACTTCTTAACAATTTTCACAATTTTTCGTGGCAACCCGGAACGAGTTACACAATATAACATAGAGATCTATGGGAAATTGTGTTCCGCACAACGAACACCCCTCATAACGAACGTATCGCTGGAACGAATTACGTTCGTTAAGCGGGGTACCACTGTAATATTATATATTTTCGATCGGTTTATCGCAAAGTAACCCGATCCTTAAAATAAAGAGAACATGTTGCCGGCTTTCACAACGAGCTATCCTTGCTACAAAACAACTTTCAACAAGTGGGATTAGCATAAGAGCGTAGAACTGAAAGAAGTTTTATGTCAATTAATCAAAGATTAAGATGTTGAAATACTGAAATATTACTTAAAAAAATAATTATTTTTGAAAAAGGACCCAAAATGTGCTGGCGGTTATTTACCTGCTGTTCAGACGACTCTGTGATCAATCCATCATCTACAAATCTCTCCTTCAGATGATTGGATGAAGTGCATCTCAATGAAGTCATTTTTGTATTATTTCAACGTTCAATCGGGTTATTTTTGTTTTACATTTGTAAAAATTCGTGAAAGGACTTGTTTACAATTTCAGATAACAACTTTGTGAAGTCCAAAGATAAATTTAAGTGAACTACGAACGATCACCTAAAGACCCTTCTGCACCTATATCTACGGAAGCTCCTACCGACCTTCGCTTAGTTGGAGTGTGGTCGTAATGGCGATGTCGGTGGGTCGAATAACGTCCCTGAAAAATGGAAAGATGAGGGGAATAATAAGATTATTTTCAAGGATGATATCCGGTGAAGTGAAACCAAACATCAAAGAGGTAAATGCTGTCAATAGATTAGTAAATATTATAGTGACAATCACTGCTTTTTAGCGGGGAGAATACATATGTCTCCTGAAGTTTTTCCCTCAGTTAATAGAGGGCGCATTCGTACACACTTGTCCTTGACCAAGATCTGTGGTTATACTTCCTGGTAAAGGATGACGTTAAAGTACTCTGGATGCGAACCCTGAACCAGTGTCGTACCGAGGGGTGGGCGGAGGGGTACAGATGTCCCCGGGCGCAGAAAACAGGGGGCGAAAAATGCGTAAAATATTAATTCAAATTAAGTTTAGCGGGTGCCAGAAGGCGCAGATTTCGGTCGTTGTCCCCGGGCGCACAATACCTCGGTACGCCACTGCCCTGAACGCAACGAGCGGCTGCATTGCGTTGGGCACACCAGTTCTCGTCTGATCCCTGAAATTAAGCAACGCAGTCCCAGCTAGTACTGGCATGCAGTGGCGTCACTAGAGGGGTGCGGGCCGCACCAGGTGACACCACTCACACCATGAGAAATGGGGTGACATCAAAGCAGAAGAAGCGGCTTTTTTTTTGTAGAGAGGGGGTGACACCATGGTGTCACCGCACGGGTTGACGCCAACCCTAGCGACTTCACTGCTGGCATGGGTGAGCGTTTGGGAACACTCAAGTACTACAAGAACCCCGAGAACTGCTAGAAAATCGTCGTAACAGTGTAGTGTCTGTGCGGACTCTGCATTAGAACTACACAGTGGACGGGACTCTAATGACCGTTAGTTGAAGGGCCTTACAACTCCAAAAAGCAACTCCTAACCCTTTTCCCGCCTATGGTAGGGTCGGGCACCCATCTTGCCCCTCTGAATGGACACAAGGGTGATATATTGGTCATAGTTTTTCCGCAGCCGGTTGCCGACCAAAGCTGCAACCCCCTATGCTTATTTATCGTCGGTCTACTGTTCATTTTTTTTTTGGGGGGGGGGGGTTTCACTGACGCCAGGGGGCGAGCGAGCTCCTACACCTGGCAATTTTGCCGCAGCTACCCGTTGCGTAGTAGAGTGTTCTTTTACGTGCGAGTGACATCGTGCACCAACACAGGACCTCGGTTTTACTTCTCATCCGAAAGAAGGAGCACGCGCGGCGTCTCTCTCGCGCCCGAAAGAAGCCGACCCACCTCGGTCCAGTATCGAACCTAGAACTACTGACGCAGTTGCCGAGCGTGCTAACCACTACGCCACCGAGAAGGGTTGAAGGGCCCTAAAACAACCAACGAAAAAAACCGGAATGCAGCCGACTTCCGGCAACTAAGCTAACCCTCTTTCTGCTTATGCTTTTGTTCCTCCAAATGGACACGTTGGCGATCTATTGGCGGTATTTTTACTCAGCCGGTTGCCGACCAGGGCACTGGGGAAGTACTGCAGGCCAGGAGACAAGGTGTCTACCCAGTCATCTAGCAACTGTTTTTCCGCGTATGTTGAGCGATCTGTTGGACGGTACATTTCAGCAGCCGGGCACTGAATCTAAAAATTTTGGCAGCCAGGATACAAGGAGTCCATCGAGTCATCAGCTACCGTTTCTCCGCGTATGGCAGGGTTCTGCAACCATTTGTCCCATCGGGACACCTGATGAGTCATTTGGACAGTATTTCTACACAGCCGGCTGCCGTCCTCATGCTGAAACCCCCTCTGCATATTTATCGTCCGCCTACTGTTCTTCGGGGCACTCCAGAGGCCAGGGGCGAGCCCCTACACCTGGGAACTTTGCCTCATCTACCCTTAGAATAGTAGAGAGAGTTCTTTAACGTAAGTGCAATCGTAAACCACACAGGACCTCAGTTTAACCTCTCATGCTGCTAAAAAATACAGTCGAATATATTGCCTATGTGTCCAGTAAGAGGGACAGAGGTCCCGAAACCAGTAGAGCAGTAATCAGGGCCGGCCCTACAGTTTGTGGAGCCCAAGGCAGCAAGCGATAGCGGGGCTCCAGTACCAAGTTTTTTTTAATTTCCCAGCGCGGGGCCCAAGGTGGTTGCCTTGCCCTAAGGCTCGCCCTGGCAGTAATCAAGCACGCTACCCACTGCGGCGCCGAGGCGGGTTAATTAATACTAGAGCAACAAAGCAACTTCTGAACCTTTCCGCCAATGGCAGGGTCGGGGACCCATGTTGTCTCTCTGAATGGACACAAGGGGGATATATTGAAGTGTTTTTCCGCTTCCGGTTGCCGACGAAGGCTGCAGCCCCTACGTTTATTTATCGTCGGTCTATTGTTAGTTGGGGAATTCCACCGGCAACGCCAGGGTTGGCGAGCTCCTGCACCTAGGAATTTTGCTTCATCTATCCGCTACCTAGCAGAGAGGGTTCTTTGACGTGCAAATACCATCGTACACCACACGGGACCTCAGTTTTACTTCTCATCCGAAGGAAGGCACACTCGGGACTTCCCTCTCGCTCCCATTGAAGCCAACCCATTTCGATCCACTGCACCATTAGTTCGAGTCTATGGGTTTGGAGTTGACTGTAATGACATAGCTGCCATTTTTTTTTCTTTGTTTTTTTTTTAGGACAGTACACTGATCGGTAAGAAAGGAAATGTAATGAAGCTCAAAAATGTCTTACCGTTTTCTGCGTTTCTTGTCGATTCTTTTGGAAGGCAGCACAATTATTTAAGGATATCTTTGACAGAGCGGTGCAACTTTCGATGTAAGTGTCACCTTCCGCATACAGGGTCAGTTACTGATCAGAGCCAGCGTAAGCGGGCCTTAGGAACCTGTACTGCAGGCGTGCGAAACTACAGAAAGGCGCATTGCTTCTATGTTGCAAGAATTACTCAACATTTTTCTTAATATGGGCACGGGCGCTGAAGACCCTTGCCCCAGGCTTGGTTTTGGGAGAGATAAAGGTTGGGTGGGAAATAAGGGAGTAAGGGCAGAAAGGGAACTCATGGGCAAGTAGTAAGGTGGACCTAACTGACCGGCGACTAGCCTTCCTACTTACCTCTTTGGGAACTACAGGGCTCCTCACGCCAAGGATTACTCCTATAGCTTCGTGATCCAGAAGGTGGCGCGTTTGACCGGTGATTCCATGATTGTTCCATAGGCGACAAAGAGGCACTGAAGTGGGCCTTGTGTTGAATGGCTCCGTGTAGTGTGTACTATGTCACTGGTGAACAAAAGAACCCTTACTACATCGTCATACATTTATCCCCCGCCTGCGGCAGGGTCGGGTCTGCGAGTCCACAGAACTACTCTGACTTTGGTCACCCCAGCCAGGCGTCTGGAACCCGCAGGAATATTGGCAAAGTTGTAGGTGGACTCACTCCCGCCTATCCCCCACCAAGTCCCTTTGCACCACCTGCGTACACGTCTGTTTTGGTCTTCTCCTGTTCCTGGTGCCCCCGATCACCTGCAATCCTATAATGGCCCTAATAAGTTCCTCCTCTCCCCTTAAAGAATCTTACTACGTGGAATATAAAAGCCCTTGTCTCGCGTATGGCGGGGTCGCGTACTCATTAATCCCGCTGGAACTTGGAAGACCCGGAATTTAGCATTAGATTCGGCCCTAGAGCGGGATCTTATTCCCAGGCGTCGGTAAATTATCACTGGATAGGGTAATGGTATGTTTTTTTATACTTTTCATACCGCATTTACCCATTTGCGAGGCGAGACTTTCGTCGAAACGTTCGCAATCTTGCCAGATGGCCCCTCGCGCCCAACGCGAGTGCCACGAACGGCGAGGCGAACCACGAGGTGAATGACGAATGTGGTGTTCACACGTTCGTCATTCGCCTCGTCTTATTCGCGAATGTGTAAATACGATATTACAGGTCAGTATTGTATGCCTGAGGAAGGAGTTAAATTAAGTCCTAACGGTAACTTATTAACCACAGAAGAAATAGTTAAAATAGCCCGTTTATTTACCGCTGCTGGAGTTGACAAAATTCGATTAACCGGGGGCGAACCACTTCTAAGGAGAGACATTGTGGAAATCATAAGTAAGTATACTTTTTGTAAACTAACACTGGGGTTAAATGTCACCAGGGCCACCTGAAAATATTTGCTCCTAATATGGCCATTTTTTTCCTACAGGAAGTTTGAAACAAATTTCAGGCCTGAAAACTGTAGCCATGACAACGAATGGATTTCTGTTGACTCGGAAGCTGCCTGATTTACACAGCGCTGGACTCGATCAGTTAAATGTCAGTCTGGACACTTTAGTCCCACAAAAGTTTGAATTCATCACTAGGAGAAAAGGCTTTGATAAAGTTATGGAAGGCATCAATTTGGCAATCAAATTAGGATATCGACCATTAAAAGTAAGTGTGTGATTTACAATGGCGGAAGTTGTGCACAGCTCCAACCTGCTACTCGCGGAATGCGTAAGGCAGAAGTCGCCGTGTTATGAACATTATCGTTGCCCCAGAGAGTTTTGGACTAATTCGCTTATTGACTTCATTGCCCGCCTCAGAAGTGGTTAGCATGACTTGGACGATCGCGGTTGTTGGTTCGCTCCTGGCCGAGGCAGATTGGTGTTTTAGGGCTTCAACTACAAGGTCAATAGAGCCCCGTCCACAGCATAGTTCTTATGCAGAGACTGCACAGACACTGCACTTATGCGACGATTTATAGGTATTAGCAGTACCCAGTTTTCTCAAGCGGCCACCCATGTCAGTACTAGCTGGGGTTGCGCTGCTTAACCTCAGTGATCAGACGAGAAATGGTGTCCAACGCAATTCGCCGCTCCCCCGAGGCAGATGCCTTCTTCCAAGTCCGAGAGGGAGATGGAGAGGCTTGGAGAGAAAGAGATGGAGAGAGGCTAGGGATGGGAGAGAGAGAGGCAAGGGGGAAGAGAGAGGCAGGGAGAGAAACAGGAAGAGATGGTGAAGGAGGGGGAATTTAAGATAGTTGAGGAGGGAGGTGGGAGAGACGGAGGGAATAAGAAGGACGCGAGACAGGGATGGATATGGGAAGAAAAGGAGATACAGGGATAGATATAGGAAGAGAAGGAGCGAGGGACAGGGAGGAGATGGATGGCCAGAGGAAGACAAAGTGGGGGAAAGAGAGATGAAGCCGGAGACAGAGAAAGAGGGCAGAGAGTAAGAGGGGGAAGCAAGTGTACCTTCCGTCGGCGCACTAGGCACAGATTAAAATTTCGCATGTGGGTCGGCAAAATTGTTGTTGGTGGAGGAAGTCAACCCCACTTGGAAATTTGGTTGCAGCATTAAGTCGACAGCCTGGTGCTTGAAAACACCATTCAATAAACTGCCCCTGTGTCCCCGATTTGGAATGGGCTAACACAGTAGCGTAACTAGGGGCGGATTTTGGGGTACTTTACACCAGGGGTGGCCGACTGGTCGATCGCGACGCCAATTTTGGTCGATCACTCGCGATGTGTTGACTTAACACCCGCCTCGGTGACGTAGTGGCTCAGTGTTTCTAGGTTCGATACTGGACCGAGGTGGGTCCAGTATCGAACCTCCCCTCCCCAATTTGACTGCGATCGCGACACGTTTTAGGATAAAAAGTCAATCGCGACACGTTTTTAGGGTAAAAAGTCGATCGCGACCACGTTTTTAGGGTAAAAAGTCGATCTTATGTACACAAAAGTTGGCCACCCCTGCTTTACACCATCAAACGTGAGGGATCAAGGAGAAGGGGATCGGTAAATTTGTACACCGCCCTGGTCGGCATTAACCCAGCGACGCCACTGAACTAACAGATACCAGACCCTGTCCTAGGCGGGGAAAGAGCGATAAATGATGTTGGTGACTTATAATTTAAGTATTTTCTCCTTTAGATCAATTGTGTTGTAATGAAAGGGTTTAATGACGATGAATTGGTGGATTTCGTAAAATTTACAGAAAATCACGTAAGTATTACTGAAATTTTATTACACTTACATTAAATACACCATAAAGTCTTTCCGGTTCCGCTTACAGGATAGTAGTCCGCTCAGTAGTTCTTTTCGCTGGTTATTAAGAGGATGATATGGTAGTCCTAGGCACCAGTGGCAGATTCGACCCTTGGGCACATTGGAGTTTGGCTCTCTCCCTCCTCTGTTTAGGGAAAAAAAAATTCGTCTTACTCCGGGTTTCCACTACTATAGACATTCTTGGAAAACATCTTTCGCGAATGATTGTGCCACTAAACGTGCTCAGAAACATGAAAGAATGTTAACACAACGATTGGTACATGGACAAACGATGGCAAACTCTTTTCAATCATTCGGGAATGATGTCTCCACCAAATCCGCTCAGAAACTCCTAAACATTCTTTGATGCCCCGCCAGCGATTGGAAATGGACAAACATTGTCTAACGCTTTCCATTCATTCACGAATGATATCTTTACCAAAGCGACTCAGCTTGATTTTGCTGTGTTGGTGTTTTAGGGCCCTTCAACTACAACGGTCATTATAGCTCTGTCCACTACGTAGTTCTAATCCAGAGACTGCACAGACACTTTTTTTGGGTATTAGCTGTACCCTGTGTTCCCAAGCAGCCACCCATGTTAGTACTAGCTGAGGTTGCGTTGCCTAACTTCAGTGATCGGACGAGAACTGGTGTGTCCAACGCAATACAGCCGCTTCCAAAGCGGCTCAGAAGCTCCTTAACATTCTCTGAGGCTCCGCCAACGATTGGAAATGGACAAACGTGGTCAAACGCTTTTCGTTCATTCGCCAATATCTCCGCCCTACGCGCCCAGAAGCCGCCAAACATTCTCTGTTGTTCCCACCAACAACTGAAACATTAACAAACACTGTCAAACCCCTTTCATTCATTTGTGAGTAACGACTCTCAGAAACTCCCAAACATTCTTTGATGTTCCATCAAGGACTGCAACATGGATAAAGTTTGTCAAACAAAATATTGTATATCAAAATTACAAACGTTTTGTAGCGTTCGTAACCTGTTTGCTCACTTTGGGGAGAACGGACTTTAGACAGGAACAATGATGAGCCCTGAAAGAGCTGGCCTCATTGAGTTTTCTCGCTCTGCTGTTTGCTTTGATTATCAAAGTGATTTATTTTGTTCTTGCTATCACTTTGCCATGATGTCCACACTTTTTAAAATCTTGGAAGAATGAAGAAACAAACGTTTTAGTGTCACAAGTTCACTATTACCAGATCTTGTAAATCAATCCTCTGCAGTAGTGGGTAGCATTGGTGTCCATCAGCCCGGTCTACTGATCCTTAGATCCTGAAGTCGGCCCTATAATCTTGCATTAATAAATGCAAGACTTTTTAGTTCCACGCTTAGTTGTCCTGGAAAGCTGCTGCATAGTACGGTCCCCAATTACTGCTTATGCCCTCAATGCCCCCTAAGTACCAAGGTTCCTCACGAAATATTGTTGGTAAGTCACCGTATTTATGCATTTCTATTACAGAATGTGGACATCCGGTTTATAGAGTACATGCCATTTGATGGTAACAAGTGGAACACTGACAAATTGGTGTCATATGGACAGATGTTAAAACTGATTTCTGACAAGTGGGGCGATTTACAGAAATTGAGTGACCATTCCAACGACACCTCCAAGGTAATAGCTTCTGGCAGGGGCCCGCAATCTGCAGGTTATCAGCGAACACCTGAATTATGAATTTCAAAGAGCACCAGAAACAGAAGTCGTAAGGATAGCCTGGTGGCATCTCAATGGCTTTCAGAACTGCCTTTACCTCTGTAACCTCTGAAAATGACAAATGTGCTGGAGAGCACTGATGAGAAAAGAACACCATGGTGTTTGCAAATACCTGGCTGACGGCCTTGCCCTATCCGGTGCCTGGAAGCCACTCCTCACCACGTGTGCTGCTAATTTTCAAGCCGTTTTCTGTTTATTTACAGGCGTATAAACTGAAAGGCAGTGTGGGACAAGTTGGGTTTATTACGTCGATGACAGAGAACTTTTGCGGAAGTTGCAATCGTTTACGTATCACTGCAGACGGAAATCTCAAAGTAAGCTAACTCTGATGCAGAATGGGTAGCGGTTTCTAAGGATAGAGGTTAAGGGCTCTATGGATCATCATCCAGAGCCACTTGACCATCGAGCTCGTACACTGCTAAAGCCAATAAATATACAGAACTGTTAGACGGTTCTTTTTTCGGGGGTACCTTTTCTCCACCGATGCCAGGGACTCGGGGGTCAACTTACTTAACGTCTTAAGTCCATGGCTGAAGGGCTGATGCAGATCGAGACCGGGAACTCTTGTCGGATGCACAATAAATCCATGACCCCTTGTGGCGTGTACGATGTCACCACTACACGGAAAAGAACCATTATTTGACAGAACATGGCAGTGTGTTTGTGGAGTGGACGAGGAACTACTTGAGGCCCAACCCTGCATTGGGCGGGATAATGGGCTGGTGACAATGATGTTTGGAGCCCTTTCACTATCTCAGGGTTTTTATCTCTTACTTGTTTAAACTGCCTGTAATTACGTAACTGCTGGAATTTGAGCAGTCTTAAGCCAGGGAATCCACCAAAATTGCTAAACAAGCATTCTTCACGAACATTTCCAGACGTTTGTTAAATGTTCACTTTCCCAATCTCCACATCACGTCCATGGACCGTTTTCAATTAGTATTCTACTCATGTTTTGACTTACGGATGTAAGTGAAACATTGACGAGCATTATTTTTCAAATGCTTTTCGTTTATCCTTGGCTGGAGTCTCTCATCACGACTGTGGTTTTTTTATAGCTTCTGGGGGTTTTTAGCGCGCGCCAATGATTTCAAACATTCGATGAAGACCCTTCCTTCAGGAATTCCATCAAATTCTTCTAAACAATTTTCCATACAGGTGTGCCTCTTTGGAAATGCCGAAGTATCCCTGCGAGACGCCATCAGATTAGGATTGTCAGATGCTGAATTAATGTCAACAGTTGAGGCTGCTGTTGGGAAGAAGAAAAAACAACACGCAGGTAACAATTTGATACAAACTGTTGCAGATTTGGGAATTCTTTGCACTATTCTTACTGATATTGTTTGTTCTTCATTCTGAAGGAATGCTCAACATTTCCAAAATGAAAAATCGCCCCATGATTTTGATTGGTGGGTGACTTCATTATTCAGTCACAGTATGTAACTCAAATTTTAATTTAGACCATCGTTAGCAAGTCTGTTTAAGTTCTAGATCACCCATTAGGACAAAAGAAAGGCGTTTGACAGAACAAATCCAAAAACCCACCTCACTGGCATAAAAGTAGCCTGCTAGATTACTGCGTCAGTGGTTCCAGGCTCGCTTGGGGCACCTTTTCCTCCACCGACATGTGCGGCTGTATTACGTTGGACACACCAATTGCTATCTGTTCACTGAATCTAAGCAACGCAACCACAGCTAGTACTGGCATGGGTGACCACTTGGGAATATCCACTGCTAATATCCAAATCGTCGTAACAGCGGAGTGTCTGTGCAGACTCTGCATAAGAACTACGCAGTGGACGGGGTTAAAATGACCATTGTAGTTGAAGGGCCTTAACACACCAACGAAACGAAACAAATCCTCCACCGACGCCAGGGGGAGCTCTTACACCTGAGAATTTTGCCGTTGCATATAGAAAAGATTCTTTTCAGTACAGTAATGGCATGGTACATACCATGCCGGATTTACAGTACTTGTATTGGGTGAGCCTGAGCATTGATCCTGGAACCACGCAGTACTTGAGCACACTCTTCTGTGCCACCGAGGTGGGGAAAGAGCAAAACAGACTACAGATGACAATGGAAAAAGCTACAACTGTTGCTTGCACTCCTGTGCCCTTGCCTTAAGGTCCTTTGATATGTATTTCATGTCTAAAATTCTCCAACATTTAATAGGAGACAGGCCCAAGATGTCAGCTCAACTCTCATCACATATCTATACAAATAAACTGCAAATCCTATCCAGAATGTACCATGAAGGAACTGTCTCAAGGAACTCACCATTTTCTGCCAGAAGGGCTTTCAGATATCCTTTGTTACTGAAGATCAATCATATATGGACTTCTACTACGAGTGAAAATTCTTCTCAGTATACAGATGAACCCAAATCACTGACACACGTAGATTGCGAAGGCAAAGCAGTCATGGTGGGTGTTGGTCAGAAGCCAGAGTCAGTTCGAACTGCAAAAGCTCAAGTCACAGTATTATTAGGACAAGAAGCATTTCAATTAGTTAAAGCAAACCAAATAAAAAAAGGGGACGTGCTCACGGTTGCCCAAATTGCAGGAATTCTTGCAGCAAAACAAACCAGTTCTTTAATACCCTTGTGCCATCCTATTCCTTTGACCAAAGTGGACGTCACTTGTGAACTCAATCACGACAGATGTGCCGTGATCATTAAATCCAGTGCAGAAACCACTTGGAAGACTGGGGTAGAAATGGAGGCCTTATGTGCTGCATCCGTTGCAGCACTGACTGTTTACGATATGTGCAAGGCTGTTACACATAATATACTCATCACCGATCTGATGTTATTGAGTAAAAGTGGGGGCACTCGAAATTATCACAAGTCACTTGAAAATTCGTAGCTTCCGTTTCGCTAAAATTCGTTTTGCACTGTTTTCGTCACACTGCCACACTTACCCAATAGGATTGGACCATTACTACGTCTTTCAGGTTCCAGCACTTTGCTTTTAAAAACCACACACCTTGAATATACTCACAAAACGATGGATGCTTAAGATTCTTACGAAATTGTCGCCAATGACAGGGTTAGTCGAACATCTTAAAAGTAAAAGAAAATGGAAGCAGTGGAGAGATAGGCAGATATTGGAGAGACAGACAGAGGTGGAAAACAGATATAGAAATTGACAGTGGAAATAGTGGAATAGAAAGAGACTGAGAAGGAGACAGAAACGAGATAGGAGGGGACAGAGAAGGAGGAGACAGAAACGAGATAGAAAGAAACGGAGAAGGAGACAAAGAGGGAGGCAGAAACAAGATAGAGACGGAGAAGACGACAGAAACGAGATAGAAAGAGACAAAGGCGAGATAGAAGGGGACAGAAACGAGATAGAAAGAGACAAAGGCGAGATAGAAGGGGACTGAAACGAGATAGAAAGAGACAAAGGCGAGATAGAAGGGAACAGAAAAGGAGGAGACCGAAACGATATAGTAAGAGACGGAGAAGGACACAGAAACAAGATAGAAAGAGACTGAGAAGGAGACAGAAACGAGATAGAAGGGAACAGAAAAGGAGACGGAAACGATATAGAAAGAGATGGAGAAGGAGACAAAACGAAATAGAAGACAGAGAAGGAGTCAGAAACGAGATTGAAAGAGATAGAGATAGAAAAAGATGAGATGGACACAGGCGGAGGCATGAGAAAAACGTCAATAGGAAGGTAGACAGTGAAAGTTCATAACCTGATATCCCAACACTTTTAATCGCTTCTTACAAACATGCCGCTCCTGTAAGAGAAGAAGCCTTCACCGCCGCCAGATGAAATCTGATCTATCATTTTACAACAAATAATTACAATTTAACAGAATCAGTTTTGTTGCCGAAAGGGCCGTCTGCTGTTAGTGCCGAATATGCTCATTGTTTCTCTCTATCAATGATCACCCCATCCTTTCAGGAGCAGGAAGCGAGGAAGCTGGAAGAAAGTGCGCCGCAAATATTTTTAAATTCAGAATCCCTTAGTATAAATTTAGCTAGAAATTAATATAGATCCTCTCCTGCCCCTTAGACAATGTCCTATCTTCAGTGGTTTAGCCAACCACAGATTGGACTGCATCTGTTAGATTGGCAGTATACAGGGCCCGCTCTAAGGGGGGGGGGGCAACCCGGGCATTTGTCCGGGGCGCCATTTTGCCTGTAGGTGTGAGAACAGGGCAAGCGAACAGAGCGCTGTTTCAAGGGGCGGCAATTTGTCATTTTGTCCGGGGCGGCATAAGTGCTAGAACAGGGGTAAGGGAGCCAAAGGCACGATGGTCCCTACAGGAGTTTCATCCTTGCTGATACCTTAAAAAATGACCTTTTAGCTCATTTTCTTTGGGCCATATGGCCCTCCTCTTGTTCCAGTTAGGATTGTCTCTTGTCTAGCAACTCCTGTCTCGTTGCGACTTACTTCATCAATATATCCCTGTCGAGGACATCCTTGTTGAGGGCCAATGCACTTGTCCACGGTTTGTAATTTGAAGAAAGCATCCCGTGACACGTAAAAAAATTTCATCTTTCAAAAGTTTTCGGTCTGGCTCCTTCATGTCTACCTTCCTATTCTTCAGTCTTGCAACTTGTGGAACTTAATAGTACTGAACCCTGCCATAGGCGACAATTCTGGGTAAATGTGCTGTAGTATACGAAGAAAATTTAACCATATTATGAGTATCCTAAAATACCTTTATACACAGAGTTGTAATCAACTTAATTAAGTAAATATTAAAAGAATTTACTAAACAGTAACGATTTGAACTATGACACTTTTTTTTTCTCAAAAATAAATAGAATAGAAGTGAATCTGTGAAGAATGTCACATCACCTTGGTACCGGTAATTCAATCGGGCAAGGCACAAAGAACATATTACCGTTGTTAATTACTTATCAGTCAGTATCGCTTGCCGTTGCACCAGCTTTCGAAATATACCATCAGGAATCAGCATCAGTGATTCATAAGTTCCCAACTCTGCAATCCTGCCGTCGTTTAATACTGCGATTTGATTGGCTCTCCTGATGGTGGATAACCGATGAGCAATTGTAATGACCGTCCTTCCCTTCATCAGCCTTTCTAACGCTTCTTGCACTAAATATTCACTCTCCGCATCTAAAGCACTGAAATGTCCGTTCGAATCAAAAATTAGATCTCAAAATCAAACACCAAAAAGGACCACTCTCATCACCATCATCATACCTTTATCCCGCCCGTGGTAGGGTCGGGTCTGCGTATTCTGACCCTCGACTCCCATCTAGCTCCCACCAGGTTCCCCTAACTAGCTCCTCCTCCCCTCTTCTCATTACGTGTCCATACCACCGCAACCTACTCTCCCTCATTTTTACCGCGATGTCCTTCACCCCCAGGCTATCTCTAATATTAATACTCATTCCTAACTATCAGCTCTCGACACCCCTCTCATATATCGCAGCATTCGCATTTCGGCTAATTGTATTCTATTTACGTTGTTCTTCCTTACTGCCCACCACTGATCCATTTAGCATAGCGGGCCTAACCACTGCCCTGTCAAATTTCCCTTTCAACTTGATTGGGACCCTCCTATCACCGAGGACTGCATTTGCCTGTTTCCACTGAACCATCTCCCATTGATCCCATGGGTCACATACGAGTCTATCTCTCCATTGCTTTGGAAAGTTGATCCTAAGTACAGTAAAACCCCGCTATAACGAATTTGTAGGGGACTGCAATTACATTCGTTATAGCCAGGAATTCGTTACAACCAGGAAAGCTGTTTTTAACCCCAGATAGCTAACCAGTAGTCTGTGATACTACCCCAAATATCAAGAAATTGTGGTTTTGGTAGTTCTGCAAAACATTTGGTTTCTAATCTTTGTCTACCTTTGTATTTACCCCAATGAAACATTTCTGCATGTTTTTCTTACAATTTTAATGCCCGTTGATTTAGTTTTCTTACAGTTGGTATTCTCCCATACTACTGGTTAGCTGTAATGACTGCCCTTAGGTATTGAAGGGCAGTCAATTCTTGAGGAGCGCAGGTTATTAGGTGTTGGAAACAGGAATTCATGCAGGAAGTAGATAGGCAAGTAGACTGGGATTTGGAAGAGACAGCTGATGCAGTGTGGGTCAGGTTCGCCAGAAAAATTAGAAAATTTGGGGAAGCCATTTTAGGTGAGGCTAGAGTAGAAGGTACACTCCAGGGCAGGCAGACATAGTGGTGGAATAATGTCATAGAGGCAGCCACCAAAAAATAAAAGGCTGCATTCTATAGGTGGATGGAGATAGGAGACTATGATTCTAAAATATGCTACAGGCAGACCAAGGCCACAGCTAGGAGGATCATTTCTTTGGTCATACACCAGTAGTATGAGGTCCTCTATGATAGAGACAAAGGGGGAATGAAGGAAGAATGTAGCCTGGCCAAAACCAGGGATAGGGCGATTAAAGATTTACCCTGAGCCATAACAGTGAAGGATAGAAAAGGTGGAGTCTTGTTTCATACTTCTGAGGTAAAGGAGTGGGGAGAGTATTTCTCCAGTCTATCTAATTCCTGCAAAGGGTAAATCCTGCATATGGTAATGGCGGGGTGAATGGGGGATCATGGGGGAGATAGGCAGATGTGTAGGGCTAGAACCTGCATACCCGACCCTGCCACAGGCGGGATAAGAGTATGGTGGCGATGATGATGATGATGAGAAAATGAATATTTCTAATATTATCAGCCATTTGTGCATTCTGCCCTAGTAAAATAAAAAGTATGACAAGGCATACCTGTAAGTGGTGTTCAATTCAATATGTGGTGACCATTGAGTGGAAGTTTGGGTTAAATCCATAAATAAAAATTATTTATAAGGTCCATCATTCGTTATATCCAACCAAATTATCCAAACTTTTATAACTTTTCATCGTTATTACCAGGAAATTCGTTATATCCAATTCATTATATCCGATATTTTTAATATACAAACTCCTATCCTTTTTCCGGGACCTTGGAAACCATTCGTAACATCCAGGAATTCGTTACATCCGAGATCGTTATAGCGGGGTTTTACTGTACTTCACCTTTGCACCATCGCCACCAGTTCGCCCCTAGAGAGCACGTCACCACTATTTTCCTGTCCTTCCCAACTGAAAGCTATAAGGTGCGTTCAAAAAGTAACGAGCCGGAGGCTGGAATGCACAAACCGGTGACAGGATGGTAATATCGTGGCGTGTGTAACGAGGTGTGGTTCCGACCTGAGCGTGGCAGGTCACAGCACATCACTAGAGGGCACACGTGACGATACAAAGCGAGCAGCAGCATGCATCCATCATCCAATGCTGCCAGTCGCATTGCAAAGATGGCAATGCACATTTGACCAACATGGCCCCCTTCTGATACACTTCACGCCACATGGGACAACAGTGAATGCCCAGCGTTACTCGCAAACCTTGACCACCCTTTGCCAAGCGATCAAAACAAAACTACCAGGTAATGTCACCCATGGGGTCATTCTGCTCCACGACAATGCAAGACCTCATACGGCCAACACAGTCGTGGCACTCCTGCAGAAATTCAAATGGGAGGTTCTCGGCCACCCTCCATACAGTCCAGACCTCTCTCCCTGTGATTACGCCATGTTTGGTCCCCTGAAAAGGGCTCTGAGGGGCCACCAATTCAACTCGGACGTCGACGGCGAGCTGTACGTATGGAACTGGTTTACATCGCAGCCCAGGGAATTTTATGAGACAGCCATTCATCGCCTTGTGTCACAGTGGGACAAGTGCCTCAACAGCCAGGGCCAATACTTCTCACATACAGGTACTGGTTTCCGTCATTATGCCTCTGGCTCGTTACTTTTTGAACGCACCTTATAAATACTCTATCTTCATGTTTATCTTTAGCCCTTCCTTTTCTATCGCCCCTCTAATATCTTGTAGGCCCTTCTCTAATTGTTCTCTGGAGTCATTAAGTTTTCTGATATCATTGACAAATACCATGCACTGAGGGACCATTCTCCTACTCCCGTCAGCAGCTCATCCATAATCAGAATGAAAAGGTATGGACTTAGTGCTGAACCTTGGTGTACCCCGACCTTCAATGGGAAGCTACCAGTGTTTCCTTAAAGCGTCCTTACTCTTAGAGCTATCCGAATAAACGACTCTTCTACTTCCCTTTTTCTAATGTCTCGCAAACTACCTGTCGTGGACCACTGCCATAAGCCTTCTCCAAGTCGATAAATATGTTAAGAGACTTGTCATAAATACAAACTGTTACACAGTAAATGTGTGAAGTTTAAATTAATTCTATACTATCGACCAATTGCATTTTATTCCCTGTGTGGCCCAGGGGCCCATAATGCTCTTCAGACGGCTCTGCAGTGGACCACAGGTTAAGACCAATTGACCTAGAGCAGTATAATGTAAAAATATACCTAGTAGCTTCATCCAACAGCAAGATCTTAGGATTCTGCAAAAATACAAATATTCTTTTTTTAAAAAAAATCAAATCAGGACAATGCGTTAAAAAAAGGGGTCTCAAGTTACCTTTAACAACGCACGGGCGATGGCTATCCTCTGACGTTGGCCACCTTAAAAATGAAATTTAAAATCAAGAAACATCTTTCTTGTAAAAATAGATGCTGTTACTCATTTTTTGGGGTGAGTGAAATGCTTTTGCTCATCCAAGTCGGACCCTAGGACCACTAGGGCACTTGGATACTAGCCCAGGACTTTTTTTAACACATTACTTCAGGTTAGGCCTTCTGCTGCGCTCTTAGGGTGTCATTGGTTATTAGCGTGAGCTAAAACTCTTCTCGGCTCAGCTTAAACTTCTTTTCACGCGCTCCTCGGCAAGGTGTCCGCAATTGTCTCAGAGGCCAGGCGACCCACATATCTTTCCAGAACACCTCGATTAGCGACCCAGCTGTTACAGGTAAAGAATGTGTGATGGGCGCAGTCAACCGTCCCCGGGCAGAACATTCAGCCTGACGAATCGGCTCTCCCTTGTTATCATCAAAAGAGTTGGAGAAGCTCCAGGGCACATGTACAGAAGCCTAGCTTGAAGTAATGTGACAAACCGTTGCAGACTAGTGCTCGGGAGAAGGAGGTCGGTGCATTGCCTGAAACCCTGTGCAGGCAGGCACGGAAGGAGCCTTATCCACTAAGGAATGAGGTGACGTAGTATTCAATTTCCCCGTTCCACCTCACGACCCATGGCCTAACTTTCTGAATGAGCCCTGTCGTCCAGATGCTGTTGCTCTAGATACCTGACAACATTTGACCTCTTTCTCCAACAATTGTGTCGAATGCTTTTGGAAAACGCTGAATGAAATCAAAGGCATTGGCTTCCTTGCACGCAGTAATTAGCTGATCTTCTGAAACATCTTGAGGACGCGTGACACCGTACAAAATATTTTCTCGAATTGATGAGGAAAATAAAATTGGGTCCTAAGAAAAAAGACACTGTTCATGAGATGCAAAGTGAATCTCGCGCCTACCACAAACCTTTACCAAAAACTAGACTTACCTGTGTCACAGTACCAATTATGGTACGAACCCATTCTGGATTTAGCGAAGTAATGTTCACGCCATCAATGAATATGTTACCTAGAAGCAGGCAAAAGTGTTTACGAACATGTTTGCAAACTATTCCAAACCAAATGTATCCCATTCCCTTAACTAACCGGCTTCTGGGTCATATAATCTCAACAATAAGTGACCAACGGTTGATTTGCCTGAACCACTGCTTCCAACAATGGCTGTCATACTTCCAGCAGGCACATCAAGATTAAAATCTTCAAATATGTACATATCAGGGCGAGATGGATAATGGAAGGTTAGCGATTCGAACCTGACATTCCCAATAACAGTCTTAGGATTCTGGGAGTCATCTAAAATAAAGCAATTAAAATGAATCTTTATGTTGAAAGGACACAAGGGTGTCAAACTTATTTCAGCGTGGATGCCAATCACTTTTCCAAAAAAAAAATTCACGCGGGCCAAACAGTAAGTAAAAATGCGACTCATTCTGCTTTTCAAAGTTCACACTATCCTCGAAAGCAACTTGTAACCCTTGCTCCAAATATGAGAGGGTCGGATACCCATGTTTGTCCCACTGGGGGACACGGGTATCTGTTGGACAGTATTCTTATGCAGCCGACTGCCAACCTACTGCTACATACCACTACGCTTATTTATCATCGATCTGTTTTCTTTCAATGAGGCACTGTTTCTGGGGGTTATCCCTGCATCATCACTACCTCAGTGGCATGCTTGAATGCTGCGTCAGTGGTCTGAGGTTCGATACTGGATTGGGGTGGGTTGACTTCTTCCAGCCAAGTGAGAGAGTAAAAGAGTGAAGGAGAGAGAATGAGAGAGTGAAAGAGTGAGTGAGAGAGAGGGTGTGAGAGAGAGGGTGAGAGAGTGAGTGTGAGTGAGAGAGAGTGAAATGGGCTACAGGTGGCCTTACTTTGCTTTATTATATTTCATCTACAGTTTTTGTGGCATGTATTTGTTCAGGTATTTTTCTGCTTTGTGGCCCTGCCGAGGCAGGGACAGAATTTCCCATATCCTCTCAAGGGTAAGATGACTCTCCCGAACCACAGCCTAACCTCCTGGATAAGCCTTGCAGCCTAGAACACACCGGTTCTTATCTGATCACTGAAGTTAAGCAACGAAACCCAAGCTTGCCGCTTGGGAAAACTGAGTACCGCTAATACCCAAAAATCGTCGCATTAGTGTAGTATCTGTGCAGTCTTGGCATTAGAACTAAGCAGTCAACGGGGTTCTAATGACATTTGTAGTTGAAGGGCTCTAAAACACCAACAAATCAATCAATCAAAAAATGGAAGGGCCCTATAACGCCAACAAAACAATGGTGATCTATGGGTGACCGCAACAAATCAATGGGTGACCGCTTAGGATAGCTGGGTACTGCTAAAACAAAAATTGTCGTAGAGTATACAGTTAGAGAAATTCAAAACATACTTGTAAGAGGAATTGTCGGAACTCGATCGATGATCTGCCAAAGTCTCGTACTTGCTCCTAAACCTTTAACAATTTCAGAATATGCAGAAGTTACTCCTAAACGGAAAGCAGAATAAATTAAACGGCAAAGGACTAGATGGGATACATGTAAAAGATATACCTCCTAGGGAAATGCCAACATAGGCTGCATAGAGCAAGAAAGAGGACAGTTCTCCGACAGTAATTTGTGATTTTGTCATCATTAAACCACCATAATACAATACAGACAGCACAACAACATTTCCACTGAGTCCAGTCTTGAAACGGAAAAAGCAGAAGGGGGTTAATTTGAACAGTGATCTTATGGATGGTACAAAAGTTCATCAACATATACTTACAGCACCAAAGAATACGGCTTTCAGAAGTGATTCTTTGTACATCAGGTTTAAGACGTTGTTAATCCTTTCTTTATATGTTTGACATTCTTTCAATTCCTGAGCAAACGCTCTCACTGTGCGAATATTACTAATCCTTTCTTCAGCCACTTGTGTTGTTTGTGCCAGAGCATCCTGAATTGAGATCACAAACTTCCTGATATACCTTCCATAAATGATAGTCAGACCTGCAATGGGTGGAATGGTTGCTAATCCAACTAAGGCCAATTCTGTCGACATGTAGAACTGAAAGAAACAAAAACAGAATAAAGACGTTTGCATTGATTGACTTGTTGGTGTTTTAGGGTCCCTCAACTACAATGGTCATTAGAGCACCGTCTACTGCATAGTTGTAACGTAGTCTGCACAGCCACTACGCTGTTGCAATGCTTTTTTGGTATTAGCAGGGCCGGCGCATTTCCCGCATTCGTCAGAGCCCGGCCCCGCGTTTACTAAGGCTCCGCGCGCGGGCCTCTACATTACAAAATGTAATGTGTTTCTTCCTACAAAAGGCCTCGCAAAATATGGCCGTGAGAGAGTAGTCGGCAGTAGGTGTTTTAGGGCCCATCAACTACAATGGCTATTAGAGTTCCGTCCACTGTGTAATTCTAATGCAGTCTGCACTTACACTACACTGTTACCACGATTTGGCGGTCACCCAAACTAGTATTATCAGGGTTGCGTCGGGTGCCGGGTTTTACACCTCCACTCGGAGTGCAGCTGCGAATATGCAGACATTGATGAAGACACAGTAGACCTACGTCAGTAGTTTCTGCCTAGAGTAGTTTGGCTTTCGGTGAAGAAAGAGGCCCCCAGTGTGGCATCCATCGGATAAGAAGTGCAGTCATGGTCCTAGTGTGCAATGTCATTTGCACTTCGAAGAGCCCTTTCTCTAAGCGAAATTGGACACACCAGTTCTCGTCTGATCACTGAAGTTAAGCAACGCAAGCCCAGTTAGTACTGACATGGGTGGTCGCTCGGGAAAGCTGGGTACTGCTAATACCCAATAATCGTCGCATTAGTGTAGTGTCTGTGCAGTATATGCATCAGACCTACACAGTGGACGGGTCTCTAATGACCTCGTAGTTGACGGGACCTTAAACTCCAACAAACAATCTAAACGAAATGTGCAGGCCAGGAGTAGGAACACGCCATTTTGGCGTCAGTGGAGATTGACGAAACGGACAGTGAATGGACGGGTTTGTTAGGCCTCTCTATTCTAAAAATAAGTAACTGAGTAACTCAAAGATTTGAAAGTTAAAGCAAAAACTCCGTACCCATTTCCCGCCTATGGCAGGGTCGGGTACCCATTTGTTCCTCTGAATGGACACCGGATGATATATTGGTCATAGTTTTTTCTGCAGCCGGTTGCCGGCCAAAGCTGCACCCCTACGCTTATTTATCGTCGGTCTAGTGTTCGTTGGGGAATGCTACCGACGCCAGGGGGCGAGCTCCTACACCTGGAAATTTTTGCCTCATCTACCCGTTGCGTAGTAGAGAGGGTTCTTTTACGTGTAAGTGCCATCATACACCCACACGGGACCTCGGTTTTACTTCTCATCCGAAAGAAGGCACACTCGCAGCTTCTCTCTCGCCCGAAAGAAGCCGACCCACCACGGTCCAGTATCGAACCTAGAACTACTGGCGTAGTTGCCGAGCGTGCTAACCACTTGTGGCTGATTTGAAATGTGTTGCAAATGCTCATCATTGAGCTTTGAATGCCTTGAAGTGCTGCAAAACGGTTTCCTTTCATCGCCAATTGCACCCTAGGAAATCGAAAATAGCCACAAGGAGGCAAATCGAGTAAATACGTGTTTGAAGGAAAAACTTAAAATTCTGGTTTTAACAACTGAGTGACAATGGACAAACGCCCTGTCCACCGCACAGTTCTAATGCTGACACATCACAGACACTATGCTGTTACAAACTTCTGGGCAACCACGCTAGTACTAGCCCGTGTTGCGTTGCTTAACTTCAGTGATCAGACGAGAAGATGACAATGTGCAATATCGTGTTGTAACAAACGTCAACTCCCCAATTCTCGATATTCACAGCGAATAAAACGAATGCGGCCTACCAAATGCTTCCATGCACCAAAATAATACTTAGCATTAACCGCCGAATTGCGAAGAGCCATTCCGATTACTTTTGGGACATGGGGTGTAGATATTCCTGTGTGATAAGGGGGTCCCAATAAAGTTTAAAGAGGAGTTCTACAAGGCAGTGATTAGGCCAGCCATGCTATATGGATCAGTGTTGGGAGGTAAGGGAGAGCCTAGTAAATGGAATGCAAGTAGCCCAGATGTAAATGCTGCGCTCCATCGATGGAGTGTCGAGAGTTGATAGAACTAGGGATGAGTATATTAGAGGTAGCTTGGAGGTGTGGGACATCGCGGAAAAAAATGAGGAAGAGGATTACTGTACTATGACAACGCAGTGAGAAGAGGGGAAGAGGAGCTCGTAAGGACCATCATGGGAAAGCAGGTACAGTAGTTGAAAGCACGAAAGGCTACGGTAGCGTACTGGGTGGACGTGTACCTGGTAGGAGATAGGTGGGAGTGGAGGGCTAGAACCCACAGATCCGACCCTGCCACAGGCGGCATAAGGGTATGATAATGATGACGTAGGGCAGGCATGTCAAACTCGTGGGATCCTGAGGGCCACATCGTAACAAGTACGTTGTCATGAGGGCCATCCAGTGTTGCCGTTTTTTTTCAATTTATTTTTAAAAGTACCAAGACAATTGTCGATATGGTATTTAACAATACAGTAGAACTTTAATAATATTGCCCCCCCCCCCCCCCCGGGAAAGAAAAAGTAGGCAATATTATCGAGGGTTCATGTTATGGAGAGCCCCCTTAATACAGCCTTTTGCCAATAGTAAAGAGATTTTGTTCTTTAGGTACAGTAATTCTGCACTTTCATGCATACTTAACCCTTTGCACGGAAGATCTGTCTATTAGGCAAATATGATTGGTCTTTTGCCTCTGGGAGGGCTATTGCAAGATGTACCTGATCGATCCACCACTCTAAAGTGCTTCAGCCTGGATCTCACCTTCACATAGAGATGTTTTTTACTTTATTTGATCACAGTTTTCAGGTTAGAACCATTCTTTCACACCCATGTCAGTCTCAAAGACGACTTTCCACTCATATACTCATCCACTTAGTGTTCATTTTGCATTTATATTCTTTCATTCATATAATTTTCATTACTTAACGGAAATCACTGTGTTTATATTATTTCGTTCCTGTTCTAAAAATTGCATTATTTTTTCTGGGTCTACCTCCATTTGGCGCATGACAATTTGGCGTATGACAATTTGGCGTACATACAAATTTGGCGTACATACCGATCTCTTGGGTGCCCAAATTTGTTCAAAATTGCAACGGTCATAACAACAGTCATTGCAGGGTAATAGAACAATGAATGCCTACCATAACTGTTATAGGGCCCTAATGACCTTTGAAGTTGATGGGCCCTAAAACACAAACAAACCCAACTGTGTTATACGGGACCGTTGCAATGACTGTTATGACCATGTGCGGATCTAGGATGGGGTTTTTGGGGTTGCAACCCCTCCCATGCACATATAAACTTATTTGCATAATATGTGAGGTTTAGCTCAACCCCCCCCCGACGAAAATCCTGGATCTGCCACTGGTTATGACAGTTGCAATTTTGAACAAATGTGTGCACCCAAGAGATCGGTATGTACGCCAAACTTGTATGTACGCCAAATTTTCCGTACGGCAAATTGTCATACGCCGAATGTGTATGTACGCCAAATTGTCGTACGCCAAACTGACTACGGCAAATTGCCATACGCCAAATTGTCATGCGCCAAATTGACGTGATCCCATTTTTTCTGTCTAAGGCATTAAATTTTTATATTTTATGATAAAAATAGTAGAAAAGCGATGTTTTCAAATGTATGTCTCACAGGCAGATATTCCTAGAAACAGAGAAATTATAGATGTTCCTGCTAGAGGGTTAAAACTACAGTCAAACTTCGCTATAACACTTTTTGGCTTATAACACACACAAGGGAAAGTCCCAGCCAGCGCTAATGCATAAGTATATAGAAATTGATTGGCTATAACACACTCGGATATTGCATATAACACACAACTGGTTTGGTCCCTACAGCACTTTCAACGTGAGAGAGACCTCCGATATAACAAACAGCTGTAACATGAAACAAAATGGCATACCCCACAGCTTATGTAAGGCTATATAGCGCAAGAGTTTCCAGAGCAATGGGGAAATCGACTCTGACATGGCCTGTAGGGTTAATGCAGGATGGCTGAAGTGGAGACAGGCAAGTGGGCAAATTTTACAGAACTGTCATTAGGCCCACTATGCTATATAGCTCAGTGTTGGGCTGTTAGAAAGACCCATGAAAGGCAAATGCAAGCGGCTGAGATATGAAAGCTACGCTACATGTGTGGGGTGTCATGATCTGACAGAATTAGAAACGACTACGTTAGTGGCAGCTTGGGGGTGGCAGATATTGCGGAAAGGATGAGAGACAAGCGTTTGTGGTGGTATGGGCATGTGATGAGGAGGGAGAGGAGGAGCTTATTAGGTGCATTGTGGGACTGCAGGCAGTTGGGGGCACCAGAGGTAGAGGAAGACCAAAACGGATGTGAGTGCAGTAGTGCAAAGGGATATGGTGGCATGTGGTGTGGAAGGGGACTTGGTTGGGGATAAGCGGGAGTGGATGATTAGAACCCACAGACCGGAACCTGCCTCAGGTGGGAGAAGGGTGAGATGATGATAAAAGGATAAAATTCTCAGCAGTGTTGAATCTGGCAAAATTGCAGCTGACTGCAAGTGTGTGTGTCTTGAAGTCTAATTATACAAGTCTAGGTCGACGAGTCTAGGTTGAATTTATCTTGAAATTAGCATATTTTTGTTCAGTTAACAACGCTTTGGCATCATTTAGCATTGTTTCTGTGATAACACACTCTCAGTTATAAGACACAGACACGAGCAGTCCCGAAGGTGTGTTATATCCGAGTTTGACTGTATAAGGTGCGTTCAAAAAGTAATGAGCCGGACACATAATGATGGAAACCAGTACCTGTATGTTAGAAGTATTGGCCCTGGCTGTTGAGGCACTTGTCCCACTGTGACAAGAGGCGGTGAATGGATCTCATAAAATTTCCTGGGCTGTGATGTTAACCAGTTCCACACATACAGCTCAACATCAGCGTCCATGGTGAATCAGTGGCCCCTCAGAGCCCTCTTCAGGGGACCAAACATGGCATAATCACAGGGAGAGAGGTCTGAACTGTATGGAGGGTGGAGGGTGCCACAACTGTGTTGGCCGTATGAGGTGTTGCATTGTCGTGGAGCAGAATGACCCCATGGGTGAGATTGCCTGGTCGTTTTGTTTTGATTGCTTGGTGAAGGGTGGTCAAGGTTTGCGAGTAACGCTGGGCATTCATTGTTGTCCCATGTGGCATGAAGTGTATCAGAAGGGGGCCATCTTGGTCAAATTTGCATTTCCATCTTTGCAATGTGACTGGCAGCATTGGACGATGGATGCATGCTGCTGCTCACTTTGTATCATCATGTGACGTGCATGCGTGCCCTCTAGTGACGGGCTGTGACCTTCCACACTCTAGTCAGAACCACACCTTGTTACACAAGCGATGATATTGCCATCCTGTCCCTGGTTTGCGCATTCCAGCCTCCAGCTCGTTACTTTTTGAACACACCTTATACATTCTTTTTGCAACATACATTCGCTATTAACACGTACAATATAAAATTTAATTGCACTTGGTGGATGCTTTACATGTTGTGAGACACATGGCGTTCCTTATATCGATCATCTCTAATCATACCTACTAATCGCTTGTCTTGAACCGTTGTTGTGACTCTTGGTCTGCCTGATCTTGTTGTTACTTTCACTGAGCCAGTTGTTTTACTGTAATTTGTTCATAAACGTCATGAAATGCTTAATGCTAAATGTGTCTCAGATGTAAAGCATTCACCAAGTGTAGTTATTTAAGGCACCATGAGTTTATCAGTTGTTGGCATGTGGACATTGTAAGTGATCATCTGATTCCCCACATCAAAATTTTATTTTGAAAATGATGATTTTATCTATCAATAAGATATTGTCCCATGCCACACACCACATACTACAGGCATGCGGAAGATTCGTCCCCAAACATTTCGTCCCTAGGAAAATTCGTCCCCAGGCTATACTTTCCCTTTTACCCGGTTAGGCTTTTTTCTGTTCGTTGGTGCTTTAGGGCAAAATTATTGATGAAAACAAGTATTTTTATGAATAAACATTATTATTTTTGAAATGACAGAATTACAACTCGGGTGTGGTGACGTTGGCGCCGGGCAGATGGACAGCAGAGTTGATCTGTGCCTAGAAAAGTGAGATTTGTACAAACGGGATATTCGTGGCTACACAAGATCATTCACAGAATCGATATGTATCTGGTTTGCGGGGAGGAGGCGAGAAGGCCGGGGGACCGAAAGTAGAGATCATTGCAAAGGTACTTACCAAAAATAATTCAGAATTTTAGTTCAAAGATATTATTATTAGTTATTGTGAAATTTTTCCACCCGGGGCGGGCCGCCCCCGCCACCCTACGCCACTGCTGCTCACGCATCAAACCTCGAAGACACCTCCGATCCTGCAGCCTACGAACCAGCTGGTGAATTCTAATTTGAAGAAATTCTTCCTCAAGCACTAGTTGTTGTTGTTGTTGTTTGTTGGTGTTTAAGGTCCCGTCAACTACAAGGTCATTAGAGACCCGTCCACTGCATAGTTCTAATGCATATGCTGCACAGACACTACACAAATGCGACGATTATTGGGTATTAGCAGTACCCAGCTTTCCCGAGCGACCACCCATGTCAGTACTAACTGGGCTTGCGTTGCTTAACTTCAGTGATCAGACGAGAACTGGTGTGTCCAACGCAACTTGCCGCTCCCCCAAGCACTAGTTCTGACACTGCTTTGATGTGACACAGCCTCATAATTATAGATTTGGCCTGGCACGGTGCTACAAGAAGGACTTTCACCTCTGCAAGTAAGTGGCAGTGGTTGGGGAGAGTATGTCCTTTGGGACACAAAATGATAGCACTCTTCAGGAATTTATAGTGTTTTGGGGGCTGGAACGGAGTAAAGGCATTTCAATTAATTTCTATGAACAAAAATAATTTGACATATGAGCAGTTTGAGTTACGAACTCAGTCACAGAATGAATTAAACCCGTAAGTCTTGGTATCACTATATTACATGATATCGATTGTGAGGGCCGCAACTCTAGGCTTCGTAGCGTGTAGATTAAGATGCATGCTCATAAATAGTAACTTCAAACGATTCAGAATCTATCAAACTTTCACCATTCCAGATGGAATAGCAACTCGTAACCCTTTACTTGCCTATGGCAGGGTCGGATACCCATCTTCTCCATCTGAATGGACACAAGAGTGATAAATTGGGCAGTGCTTTCCACAGCCGGTTGCCGCTCAAAGCTGAAACCCCTGTAAGGTGGGGAATTCCACCGACGCGCACAGTAGGGCAGGAGAGCCTCAAAACTGGAATCAATTCAAATATTATTCGACGAATGTTGTAGGTTGCACATTTCCTAAACTAGATGTATTTCCAAATACAGGTGGGAAAATGAAATATTTCATCGCATCCTTCTTTGAAGCTTATTTATATAAATTCCATGTACTGCAATATTAATTTGCCAAGTGTTCAATATTAGGGTTTGTCGGTTTTGAAAACCGGTTTTCAACACCCATTTTTTAACGAAGACTCTAAAAACCGGCTTTTTAAATAAAACGTCGGATTTTGTATAAATCCTATTCAATATGTTACGCCAGCGGTCTTCAAACTGTGTTCCGCGAGAGGGGAAATGAGCAGCACCCAGCGTTCACTACCAACCACCCATGTTGGTACTAACGTGGGTTGTGTTGCTTAACTGCAGTGATCTGACGAGAACTGTCCAGGTGTGTCCAACGCACCTCAGCAGCTACATACCTGAATATAAAGGCTCCATAGAAAAAATTTCCGATTTTTGAAGTTAGATATGTAAACTGCGACACTTTTAGGGCTGAAAATAACTGCAATCAGACCATTTAAGGTTCAACTGTAGCTTATATTGCACAAAGCAGTGCAGAAACCTGTAAATCGCTAGGGCATGGTGCAGGAGAGTATACAGGGTTTAGTACAACCCCAGATTTTATTTCTTGGACATTTTCATTTTTCAAATTTATGCCAGGTTTCGGGCTCTCCTGCCCCACCGTGCGACGCAAAGGGGCGGCAGTGGCGGTTTTAGGCACGTGCAAACTGTGCAAATGCACGGAGCCTCGCTTTTGCAAGTTGCAAATTTTTGGAAAGGGCCTCGCGTATGCTAGAACCGTTACTGAGGGGCGGAGCTCCTATACCTGGAAATTTCGTCTCATCTACCAATTGCATATGAAAGAGGGTTCTTTAAGTGCAAATGCCATCGAACACCACACGGGACCTTGGTTTTACTTCTCATCCGAAAGATGGCACAGTCGGGCCTCTCTCTCACCTGAAAGCCCTCGCTCTAGTATGAATCCTAGAACTACTGAGGCAGTTACCGAACGTTCTACCCACTCAATCCGTTCCAGATGGAATGCAACCGAAAAGCAAACAACTTCCTAAAGTTATTATTATAACCTACGAATTGCCACATCTTTCCAGAGATTATAAACTCTTGAAACGTAACCGCATGCAAATAGAAAGTGACAAATACATTACCATCATTGAAACACCAGCAACTGCAGACGTAACAGATCGCAATGCATCGGAAATATTCATCGAAATTGAATTTCCCACTAGAGAAGTGTCAGCAGACAAACGATTAATAAGCTCGCCAGTCTTGTGCTTATCGAAAAACGCTATTTCTTGCTTGATGATGGAAGAGAAGACTTGAACACGCAGCTTTTGAGTGATTCGAAATCCTATTAAACATATTAAAAACAAGACATTTGTAAAGAAATGATAGCAAAACGTCTTACAAAACAGACAGCATTTTTGGAAACGTGTCACGAAACAACTAACGTCCAACATTTCAGAGATGTCCCAACTGCTTCTCTTCCTTGGCCTCATTCTCTGTTTAGCTCTGTCCTTTTCTGCCTTTCTAGAGAATACTTTCCCTTTGGGTTCCTACCAACCTTACTTTGGATTTTTGGTCCTTCTCTATGATATCTGGGAGCGGCTTATTGAGTCGGACACACCAGCTCTCGTCTCATCACTGAACTTAAGCAATGCAACCCCTGCTAGTACTAACATGGGTGGTCGCTTGGGAAAACTGGGTACTGCTAATACCCAAATATCGTCGCATTAGTGTAGTGTCTGCGCAGTTGACAGGGCTCTAATGACCTTATGGCTGAAGGGCCCTAAAACACCGACGAAACAATCTATGATATCTGTGTAACCCGCCTTTTCAACGCAGAGGTACAGCGTTTCCAGGTTCGATACTGGACAGAGGTGGATTGGTTTCTTTGGTCTCACTCTTTCTGATGTTGTGCCTTCCGTTGGATGGAGAGTAAAGTTGTGTTCCCGTGTGGTGTACGTAGTCATATGAACTTAAAAGAAACCTCTCTACTATACCACGAGTAGATGAGGCAAAATTCCCAGGTGAAGGAGCTCGCTTTCTGGCGTCAGTACAGTGCCCAACGAACAATAGGTCGACGATAAATTAGTACAGTGTATAGGGTTTGCGCATGTGTTCCAATGGGAAAAAGGGGTACCAGACCCTACCATAGATAGGAATAAGGCCGGAAGATTGATTGTGGTGGTTTGGCACCACTGAACTCTGCTTAATGCTAGCTGGCCCCTATCACTAAGGAAATTTCCCATTATGGACCTAGGACGGCTGAAAATAAAAAAAAAACATAGCAAATATGAACAAGGGACTGAATTGGGCGGAGATTGTGACATTGCTGACGCTCTCCCGCTATG
This sequence comes from Trigoniulus corallinus, assembly GCA_013389805.1. Classification (NCBI taxonomy): domain Eukaryota; kingdom Metazoa; phylum Arthropoda; class Diplopoda; order Spirobolida; family Trigoniulidae; genus Trigoniulus; species Trigoniulus corallinus. The sequence goes on along the minus strand of JAAFCE010006156.1, from coordinate 4,752,559 downwards.
TACTTGGTCGCCAGTTGGTCTGTTGGAGAACCGAAATTCTGTTCGGAAAACGAGCCTCTAGTATATATAGTAGTATATATATATATAATTCTGTTTCTGTGCATGGTCGAAGTCATCAAATACATATTGGTATTTCAAGGGTGTTAGTTCTTCGACAGGGTTAAACGAACCAGGGTCAGTATTGGACAAATAGTTGTTTTAAGTGCTGCTACTAAACGATTTAAGCAAAGTTAACATTACTTTATGGACAAATGCCAAAAATCACCTGCAGTACTCATTAGATAAATTCTTCCAAAATTTGCCACAGAGCCCAATGCAAATATCACCAAAAGCACTTTAGAAACAGCTGTCAGGTTGGCTTTCATAGTTTCTGAATTTGATGTATAGATGATGTCAATCACTTTTCCCATACAAAAAGGTACAGCAAGTGTAACAGCACTCGATACAAACAGCAGCAAAATGGCCCCTAAAAAGTCAAATAAAAAAAATGCGAATTAAGCACACATCAGCACATCAAAGTATCAATACATCGTGCATTTTTTTTTTTTTACAATGCAACTTGTACAAAAAGAATCCTGGTAGCACATGGAATCTCTAATTTCAATGTAAAGATTTTATTTTAGGATTGGAAGGGCTTTTTGGTGTACTGATGACGGTTCATAGACATGCCAAAGTCATATTTCTAAGTAACGGAATGTGTACTTTTAGACTTCCTCAGCCCAAAAGAAACAAGCAGCTTTGTCATTTGAGGAGAGCAAGAAACGATTGGAATTTAGCAGAATGCCGTTAAAATTCTCACTCTCAAAGTGGTTTATTGTCACAATGGTGACGTCATGATAGGGCCAGCCACCAGGTTCTTACCTCGTTGATACTACTGTGCAAATGCTCGCTGGCAATGTGGTTTATTGCCTGTCAGAACAGTAAGGCCTGAGAAGGTCTACCACCAAGTTCTTGTCACGTGTTGTTACAAAATACGGCAAAATTAAAAAGATAGTAATAAGGTGGTATCGTTCCAGAGGCGTAACTGGGGGGGGGGGGGGGCGGCAGGGGTACATATGTCCCGGGCGCCAAGGTACAGGTGTGCCAAAATAAGGCTTACAACGTTACATTATAAGAATATTGTATATCCTAGCTACGCCGCTGTATCGTTCACAACAATAAGTGCTGAAATAAACCATCATTTGGCTGTAGTCCTATCAAATATACAGTGGGTCCTCGATAAACAAATTCAATTAGTTCTTCCATTCAGCATTTCGTAATGGAGAAACTTCATAAAGACAATACTTGGGATCCGTTCCTAAAACACATGGTTGAACCTACCAAACCGGTTTGGAGGTTTTGTAATAACTTTGCACAAATTCACTTACAGGATTTAGACTTTATGGAATGATGAGATGAATAAATGAAGTATAGGATGTTGAAAGAGCTTATTATTTGGATGGGGAAGCATCTTGAATATTAATTTCAGGCAACAGTGGCAACTGTTCAGGAATTCTTGAACACTACATGAAAGGTGAGATCTTGTTGCAAATCATCAGAATCAGGCTGTAATTCAGGAGCTGAAACAAAGTAAGGAAACAGGATATTTTTAAATTTATCTAGGACAGCCTGCCTATTGTTGCTGAGAAATTTCCTGTGCAAAATCACAATAGTTTGTCTTTAAAACCACATAATATAGTGGAATGACTCTTATTGATATCATATAATTACAGTATCTGGGAGTAAATTCGTAATGGAATTTGTTCATATTTGATGAGTTCATATTTCGTTGACCCACTTTATTAAAACTTGTGTGACGCGGGATACGTACATGTTACATTGTCTTTATAATTACCTGTAGTCACATTTATAATATGAATTTTCTGAACATGAATAACATATACCTGTCAATCTCCATTTTTCATCTTTAGCCAGCCCGAGTAATCTTTTTACTTCGTTGAGAGCAACACCTCTGATTCTAGGCGGTTTTGATTCACTGGAAAACCTTTTGGGGCTACAAAAATGAATTACGGGATTTGTTTTCAAAGTCAGACAGATATTAGAAGAATTTTTTGCACAACCAAAATTGGCACGAATGTAACATACTGAAGAAAACGTCCGTTTATATTTGACGACCATTTCATTTCTATCCTTCAGAAGAGGAAACCATTTCCGAACATCTTTGTAACAAGAAACTTTAGCAATATTTCGAATTAACAGCCTCATGATAGCGCACTAGACATAAATATCACCGACTTCAATTAAATATTTACTATCAGATCAAATCAAAAAAACTGCAATTAACAGTCCATTTAGCAACAGCTGAAATACAGACGACGATGTTCGAAAACAGTCGTTAACCGATTACGGCGCTATCTACTGGCAAGGCCGTTTCATAAATACCGTGACATGGCTGAAAATTCAACATGCCGTCAACACTTCATAGGGAGCAGTCTCAGAATGTTCTGGGTTAAAGTGACCAGATTTTCCAGAGGGCAAAGCGGGACGGGAGCTTTTGGTGAGTGCCTCAAGTAGGGGTGGTGAGACATGCGTACCCACTGTAACATATCTTGAATGTGTGGCCATCCAGCACAGGATTCATCATCATCATAGCCTTATAGCCGGGTTCTGGCCCTCCACCCCACACCTGATCCCACGTCTGCTTCGGTCTCCCATGCCCCGGGTGCTTCCGACCACCTGGATTCCTGAAATGGAACTAACGAGCTCCTCCTCTCCGCTTCTCATGATGTGTCCATACCACCTCAACCTATTTTCCCTCATTTTTTCGCCGATGTCCACCACTCCCAGACTACCTCTAATATACTCATTCATAATTCTATCAGCTCTCGACACCCCACTCATGTACCGCAGCATCTTGCATTCTGTTGACGTGGCTCTTCCTCACTGCCCAGCACTCTGATCCATATAGCATAGCTGGCCTAACCACTGCCCTACCGAACTTCCCTTTTTATCTTGATTGGGGCCCTCCTATCACACAGGACTCCGCTTCCCTGTCTCCACTTCAACCATTCCCATTAATCCTACGGGTCACAGGACGTGTCCAGCACGGGATGCCTGATATTTTAATTTGATGCAGACGATATTCAGTTGCCAACCTAGAAGGATCATTCTGTGTGGGTGCTCCACACATATTTCATTGACGAGTAAATGCTTCTGAGAAGTTGCCGAAAAAGTGGGACAAACGGGCGTCCCGCCGAGACAGGGGAGGGGCGGCGGGACATGCAGTCTGAAATCGGGACGTCTGGTCACCCTATTCTGGGGTACTTCTGGTGTCATTAGGTATGAGTATATCAGAGGTAGCTTGGGGTGATGGAAATCAGAGAAAACATTGGGGTGGTACGGACATGTGATTACAGTAAAAGGAGGAGGAGGAGGAGATCGCTAGGTCCTTTAGGCCGCAGCGGCCACTAGTCGCTGTACACGGCCACCAGTGGCTGCCACAGGCGGCAGCAACGTGACCTAGTGCTTGCGGTAATAGGAAAAACGCCGCCAACGGCCACAAGTAGCGAGATACGGCCACTGCCGCAGCTCGTGGCTCAGTAGCGCTACTGCAAACGCCTTGTCAGCTGCAACAGGTTCGCCACCAGCGAAGTAGCATAAATATACGGCCTACCAATCAGAAGCGTACTAAAAGGAGCCAGTAACCCTGGTGCAGTCAGACGGCGTAGTCTCAGTGGGTGATATTTACGCCTGATGATCTGCTGGAGAACTTCTGGTGTCTGTTTGGTTGGTGCTTAGGGCCCTTCAACTACAAGGTCATTAGAATCCCGTCCACTTCATTGTTCTAATGTAGAGACTGCATAGACACTACAATAATATGACAATTTTTGGGGATTAACAGTCCCCAGTTTTCCCAAGCAACCAACCATGTCAGTACTAACTGGGGTTGCGTTGCTTAACTTTAGTGACCAGACGAGAACTGGTATGTCCAACGCAGTAAGCTGCTCCCAACTTCTGGTGTCATTAGGAATGAGTATGTTAGAGGTAGCTTGGGGTGGGGAAGTCGAGAAAGAGACGAGAGAGAATAGATTGAGGTGGTGTAGCGGATGATGGTGATTTCAGTTCCACCACGGTTTGATTTTAATGCCCATGAATGCATAAATCTGAAGAAATTCCGTCCAAGTAACAGAATAAATATTTAATAAAACTACGTTAATCATGTGATAAATACACTACCCTATCAAAAGTCATGGGACAACCCTTATTTGCATGAAAATGTGACATTCATTTACAATATCATAGGTGGCATTCCTCCCAGCACTATATAACAAAGAGTACACTATTATGAGATGATACTTCTGTGAATGCTGAAAGAATGCCTCAAAGAAAAGAGCTTTCAGACTTCCAAAGAGGTACCATTGTCAGGTGCCATCCCACAGGCAAAACTGTAAGGGAGACGCCAGCCCTCCTAAATATCCCAAAATCGACCTTTCACAACGTCATCTGGGCCTGGAAAGAGAAAGGCACCACAAGTGTTCCACCTAGGACTGGAAGACCCAAGATCATGTCGGCTAGAGACCAAAGAGCTCTTCATTAAATGGTCACTGCAAACCATCACACATCGCTTGATGAACTGACAAGATCATTCATAGAGTCGACGGGAACAACTGTCAGCACCCTGACTGTTTGCAGAGAGCTGCATGCAATGGGTTTTTATGGCAGAGCGGCAGCCACAAGCTTCACATCAGCACCAGCAACACAGCAAAGAGATTGCAATGGTGCAAAGAGTGACGACATTGGACTCTGGATCAATGGCAAATGGTTGAATGGAGTGATGAGTCCCGCTCACTATCTGACAATCAGATGGACGGGTTTGGGTATGGCGAATGCCCGGCGAACGTTACCTGCCAAGCTGTGTTGTGCGCACGGTGAAGTTCGGCGGAGGGTCAGTGATGGCGTGGGGGGTGCTTCTCGTGGTATAGGTTGGGTGCAATCGTTTCTGTGGATGGACATCTAAACGCAGAGCATTACCTGGACATTCTGGACAATGCAGCACTCCCGTCTCTCTAGCAGCACTTTGGCAATGGCCCTTTTCTGTTTCAGCATGATAAAGCACCTTGCCATAAAGCACGGGCTGTAGGCACATGGTTTGATGAAATGGGGATTTGAGAACTTGACTGGCTTGCACAGAGTCCCAATCTGAAACCCATCGAACATCTGCAGGACGTGTTGGAACGTCGATTGCGCACTTGTGCAGAACGCCCGACATCTGTGACCAAACTGCCCAAGACAGTTTGTGGGTTGGGGTGTAAGCCAGGCAGCCATAACAGGTCATCCCCTTAGGAGGCTGCCCACGGGAGATGAGGAGGTAGGTGAAAGGACGAGGAAGAGGGTTTATTTGCAGCACCCAACGTTCTTTACCAACCACCCAAGTTGGTATCGACGTGGGTGTGCGTTGCTTAACTTCAGTGATCTAACGTGAACCGGTGTGTCCAACGCAACTTGGCCATACATGGCTGTAATGACTTAGATTGAATGTTGCATTTTCTGATAATGCAACACTAAAATATGTATATTTGTGAATGTTTCTATTAAAGTGGTGGTGTCCCATGACTTTTGATAGGGTAGTATATATTTTAAATTAATGTATGAATTATGAAATTGTTAAGTTAGCAATTGTAAAACAAGATATTCGCGGAGCTACACGTTAGCGCATCCAAACATTACCAAATATGAAAATTACTAAATCAAAAATTAGAACGATTTTGAATCTCTGAATTCGAAATCAATAGCGGATGTTACACGCTCAGCCCGGCATCAGTTCAATCCATGACCTTGATCATGAATGGACTGATGGCAAACTGATGGATTGATGGATGACATTACACCATCAGTCAGACTGACCATCAGTTTCCTCAAAACACTGAGTGTTACACGTTTCTGCAAAAACATGATGGATTGCAAGAAAAAAAGCTTGTATTACAATTTTGGCAACAATAAAACGTTTTAAAAGGCAACGATTGAAGAGGGACAAATATAGAGGGGGAACAATACAGCAATTGCTCCCCCATTGGGAACCGCCTTGGGCAATGTGCTGGTGAAGTGAAGAAAATTTCTTTTTTTTTTAAAAAAACTGTATTTTGATTAATTATGCGTTTAAAGACATTAAAGTACAGCATGAGTAAGCAATCAACTTCATGAATCTTGGTATTGAGGCCCCTGCTATCGTCTGCTGCCCTGGGCTCCACAAACTGTAGGGCCAGCCCTGAACGGTTGCATTGGCATTGTTGCAGGTGACGGAAGCAGTGATAACGCGTGTCTCTCCATTGTTGTCCAACCTATGACTGACACCAGACTGCTGAAATGCGCTCACACGATCAATCTGACGTCATTCATGCACAGACTGACGAAAATGATCAAAATATTTATAAATCCTTCAGTCCATCAGTTATCACATTATAAGCGGGGGTTACACGCTCAGTCTGGCATCAGTTCAGTCCATGATCTTGATCAAGAATAGACTGATGCCAAACTGATGGATTGATGGATGACATTACACCATCAGTCTCCTCAAAAACCCTAATTGTGCAAAAGAAACGATGGATTGCAATAAGGAAAAAGCTTGTATTGCAATTATAATAGGTTTAGCAACAAGTGGCAAAAGGCAACGTTGGACCAGGGGCGGATCCATATGGGGAGCAATGCAGCAATTACTCCACCCTCAATGCCCCAACTGGCGTGAAGCCATTTTTGACAAAGCAAGATACATGCATGAAGAAGATACCTTGCTAGTGAGATTTTTCATGCTAGACCTTTTCATTCTCCACCAGCACCCAGGCCACACCTTTGCCCTTTTCACCCATTCCAGCCGCTCCACCCCAACACCCACCACCCCTGAACCTCTTCCAATGTGGTGGTTCCACAACCCTCCCCTGCAGTGATCCAGCGCTGGACATGCCAGTATCACATGCCTGACGTCCTCCACTTGATCCACACAGCCCTCCTCTCCGCCTGTGATCTTTGCCATCCTCTGTTTCTTCTCCGGTGACCCAGCTTTTGTACAAAACTGGAGGGAGCCCTCCCACATATTGTTTCACATGTAATGTACTCGTATAAGTCTTTCTCTGGTTCCAACAGTTGTACAGGCATTGTTGCAGGCAGTGCCGGAATTAGATATGAGAGGCCCTAGGCTATTTCAATTTTCAGGCCTTTTTCAAGCCCGTTTCTTAAGTTTTGAAGCCCGCTAAATGTTGAGACCATAGGCTTCAGCCTACTGAACATAGTGGTAAATCCAGCACTTAGTCCCAGAGACTGGGGAGGGGTTAAAACGCATATGTCTCCAATGCTGTCCAAGCAGTGACTGACACCAGACTGATGAAAGGCGCTCACACGATCAATCTGACGTCAGTCATGAAGAGACTGACGAAAATTATCAAAAAATTTAAAAATTCGTCAATCCATTCCATCAGTCCGTCAGTCATCATGTTATACAATCAGTTTGGCGTCATTCTGACCACAGTCATGGACTGACCTGATGCCAGACTGAGCGTGTAACCCACACTATACAATCAGTCTGGCATCATTAGGGAGATTGAGCGTACAGTTACCGATAACCATTTGTCCCATAAGCAGACGACACTTAAGTTACGCATGCTCCGAACAATTAATTTTATTTGTGGAGCATGCGCACCTTAAATTTCGTCTGCTTATGGGACAAATGGTTATCGGTAACTGTACGCTCAATCTCCCTATTCTGACCATAGTCACGGACTGAACTGATGCCAGATTGAGCGTGTAACACCCGCTATAGAATACAGAGTGGAGAGCATATGCAAGTCGTGATGCATACACGTGACATGCATTGACCACTGCAGTGGTATGGGCATGTAATGAGAAGTGGGGGGAGGAGGAGCTCGCTATCTCCTTTACGCTGCAGGGATGTCAAAATGACAGCCCTTGAAGACTAGAGTTGCGGCCCGCAAAATCGATATATACCCGACTTGCCACTCAGAAGGGGACAGCAGCCACCGAGTGCAGTTACACGGGGACATCATGGGCAATGTATCGCCTTCGTGACAACGATAGGGAGCGGCGAATTGCGTTGGACACACCAGTTCTCGTCTGATCACTGAAGTTAATCAACGCAACCCCAGCTAGTATTTACATGGGTGGCCGCTTGGGAAAACCGGGTAACGCTAGTATCCGAAGATCATCGCATTAGTAGTGTCTATGCAGTCTCTGCATCAGAACTACACTGTGGGCGAGGCTCTAATGACCTTTTAGTTGAAGGGCCCTAAAACACCAAAAAATAAACAACAAATGACAACGATATGTTACCAATTTGGCCCAAGGGGTACCTCCAGTTTGACATGGCTGCGTTATGGGGCTGCAGGTTATTGCAAAGCATCTGGGACAGGGGAAGACCAAAGGGCTTGATAGTGTGTGGGGTGAACGGGGACGTGGTGAGAGATAGGAGGAAGCGGAGGGCTAGAACCAACAGAACCCACCCTTCTACAGGTGATAAGGGCATGATGATGCTGCTCCAGAGTCAATTAAGGCCAATTAATTACTGCTTTTCAAATGGTACATAGTTCAGAATTTGGAAGACGGATTCCCCCCTCACGTTGACATTTTCTGAACAACTAAAGCTGGAAATTTAAAGAATTATAGACAGAAGCGGTACCGGGTTTTGTCTCATCCTGCAACAATGCAATCATTCGCATGCTGTAGCTATAGAAACAGCTTCTTGTGTGACGACCTCTTCAGTCCATTTTGCCGGAAAAACACCTTGGGCCACAATAATTCTACTTTGTACCCTACACAGATGGACATTCATGATGTTAATTTAAAGACGTTCAAATTGACTATAGTGAACAAATCTGAAAAAAGAAACCTTTATTTGTACATTTCACAAAGTTCATATGTCGACGACCTGTGATATAAAACAGTTTTTTTTTAATATTTACAGGTGTCAGGACAGAATTTGACGCTGCGTCTCTCCACAGGGCAGAATTTCGGAAGAGGTCCTCAATTCCATTTCTATTTTTTTATACAAATGTTTAGATTCTCGTTTCTTGATACAAGCACGATAGAATTTCTTGAAGCCATTAGTATACAGCAAAGTCTGAAAAGAAAGTAATTATTCAGTTCCGCCTGTAACAGGGTCGGGTCTGCAAGTCACGGTTCTCCAGCCCCGCCTATCGCCCTTTAGGTCATCATCAACACTACATTTATCTCTTCATGCAACCTGCTCCCAACATCTCATTTGATCCGCTCAAACCCGATTTTATTTTGTACCCTTCAACTACGAGGTCATTAGAGCCCCATCGACTGCGTAGTTCTAATGCAGAGACTGCACAGACACTATACTGACGCGACTATTTTTGGGTATCAGCAGTACCCAGTGTTCCCAAGGGGGTCACCCATGTTAGTGCTAGCTTGGAGTTGCGTTGCTTAACTTCAGCGATCAGACGAGAACTGGTCTATCCAACGCAGTACAGCAGCTCAGCAGCTTCCAGAACAGCAGCTTCCAATAATATGCATACCTGTCCTTTTCCGGGGGTTTGCTGGAATCGGTCCGGGGTCCCAGACTGTCAAACTTCAAAGACTTATCAATAAAACTATCCTCATGGACAGAGATGTACAGTATACTGCTACGTAAGCGTCAACAGTACTGGAAAAAAGTCTTTATGAAAGGGTTGGCTGCCTAAACAGCCAAAACTTTCATAGACGGAGGTAAAACAGCACCCGGGGATGAAACACTAGGGGTCGGGCACCCTGAATGAAAAGAATAGAAAAGATAAGAAAACTTAAGATAAGAAAAGCAGCGAAGCTTCACGGGGTCACATCCCCACTACTGTCGACCATGAGGAATTAGTAAGTGGATCCCTGGTGGTTACAATGTCGAAAACTCATTTGTCCTTGTGGAATAAGGAAGAAATGGCAGGGCGAGCCCCTACATTCCGTTCTATTATACAGGGATGCAGGTTAATGGAAGTATCCGGGGCAGAGGAAGATCAAAACAGACGTGACAGTAGGATTGGGACCTAGTGAGAGACAGGTTGGAATGGTGGGTCACACTCCGGTGATCTGAACCTACCATAAGCGGTAAAAAGTTCTTACGGTGACGATGAAACAAAACACTAGGTTAGTAGCAGCAAGTAAACTTCTAACCAGTTGCCGGTCTATGACCGGGTCGGATACACACCTTGTTCCTCTGATTGGACAAAAGGGGTGACGCAGTATATGGGACGGTGTTTTTCAGCAGCTGGCTCTGCAGACCAAAGCTGCAACCCCCTCCCCCCCATGATTATTTATCGTCCGTCTACAGTTTGTGGGGGCACTCAACTGACAGCAGGGGGGGGGCGAGCTCCTACACCTGGGAATTTTGCCTCATCTATCCGTTGCATAGTAAAGAGGGTTCCTTTACGTGCAAATACCATCGTACACCAAGCGAGACCTCAGTTTGACTTCTCATCGTAAGGAAGGTGCACTCGGGGCCTCTCTCGCCGGAAGAAAGGCGCACTCAAAGGCCGTCTTTGTCACCCGAAAGAAGGCGCACTCGAGGCCCCTCTCTCTCTCTCTCGCAGGAAAGAAGCCAACCCAACTTGATCCAGTATCGAACCTGGAGTCACTGACGCAGTAAAACGAGCTTATTGCAGTGTAAGAATGCATTTCACGTGTGGCCAATTAGTCTACGCCAGGGGACGACTAGTGTGGTAAAAATCGATTAATACTAATTACTTACTTCTACAACAACTGAAAGGATTAAATTCAAAATTGGTAAAATAAGCAGCCATATTCTGAATTTCATTCCAGGCCACTCCTGATAATGAACCAACTAATAAAAAAAAAGATAAATTAGTGGAGAGAACACACCAAGAGGCAAAAGGAACACATTAAACACCATTTTACCTCAAAAAAGGATGTTAACACTGGTCCAGGATACAACAACAGCACAGTAGAGAATAGTGCCAAAATAATTAAAGCCATCAATAAAGGAACTAAAAAACAGAAAATCCAAACGACTTATAGCATATCCCATACCCCGCACCCACGACTTCCACACCCGAAAATGTAGCATGGAATCACTTTAATTTTCCCTAATCAGAAAGAGGGGCGCGAACTACCGTACTTGGAAAAAACATGCTCCAGCAATGTATAGCAGGCAAAAAACTAACCTTCTCACTATTGATATGATCGGGTACTCAGTTTCAGGGCCGTAACGAGGGCGTGGCGAAGAAGGCGGCCGCCACGGGCGCAAATGTTTAAGTTTTTTGTCATTATTGCGTTACGGGCAAGCGAAAGTTAGACACTTGCCACAGGCGCTTCATACCCCCGTTACGGCACTGCCCAGTTTTATCCCACTAGGACACATTAGCGATCTGTTGAGCGGTTGCCGACTTAATGCTACCACCCCACCCCCCGCTTATTTATCGTCGGTCCTGTTTGTTGGGGTGCTCCACTGACGCAAGGAGGGCGAGGTCCCATTTCGGTTGATACGCGCCACACAGCGGGGCACCGGTATCCTTTCCATCCGGTGCACTCGGGGACTCTCCCGAAAGACACCAACCCACCTCGATCCAGTATCGAACTTAAAACCACTCCCCGCACGCTACCTCAAAGAAAAAAACGACAAGAATAAAATTATCGATTACCATTTTTGTAAACCGGATGTCGAAATGGCTTCCCTCGAGAGAAGGCAACGGCTACAATCAAGTATTGAAATGAAGAGATGCAAAATATGATTGTTTCTTCGTACGATTTGGTGAATTTAACGTTGACTGTGGGAAGTATTGGAACATACCTAATAGAAATTCATTATAACCATCATTTCACTTTCTTCCCGGTCCATGGCAGGGTTAGGTACCCAGTGGCGTCACTAGAGGGGTGCGGGCCGCACCGGGTGACACCACATGCACCATGACAAATGGGGTGGAACCAAAGCAGAAGAAGCGGCTTTTTTCGGGAGAGGGAGTGACACCATGGCGTCACCGCACCGCATGACGCCAACCCTAGCGACGCCACTGTAGGTACCTACGTGTCCAGTTTGAACCAGTTTGTTAGCTTTGTTGATGTTCAAGGGCCCTTCAACTACAAGGTCATTAGAGCCCCATCCACAGCGTAGTTCTAAAGCAGGAACTGCACAGACACTACACTAATGCGACGATTTTTGGGTATTAGCGGTACCTAGTTTTCCCAAGCTGTCACCCACGCCAGTAACATCGGTGATCACACAACTGGTGTGTAAAGCGGCTGTATTGTGTTTGACAGAACAAGGGAAAAGGGCCTCGTTAAGGTCCCTTGTTGGATTTCGGGTCCTGGATAACAAGGAGTGGAGATGTGCCAATGCAAACTAGGTTGGAATGAGGGACAGGTTGCCATGGGCGTCCAGAGAAAATTTCCTAGCGTAGGGGGTAAATCTTAGTCACAAAGTTCCAAGCGGGACAAGGATTGGAAACAGTATTACAGAGAAGAGGGGTAAAGGTTGGGGAAAACTAATCCAGTGAGGGGGAAGCCAAAGCTTGAAACAATGTTCCAGGGAAGAGGATTTAGGACCCGCCAACTACAATGTTCATTCGAGCCCCGTCCACTGCGTAGTTCTAATACAGAGTCGGCACAGACATTACACTGTTAAGACGACTTTTGGGTTTTAGCAATAACCAGTGTTCCCAAGCGGTCACCCATACCAGCACTATCTGGGGTTGTGTTTCTTAACTTCCAAAGTGATGTGGCCAACACAACACAGCCGTTCAGTTTGAACCAGGAAACACAGGAGCACACAGGTGATTTACACACCACAATCACCAGGGTTTCAGCGTTCCTGGACATGAGCATGACTACAACTCTCAGTCCTCAGTCCGTGCCGGTTATTGACAGCATTGGATGAAGGTGATTTCGTAGTGGTTAGAATGCAGCAGTGGTCGATTTACCTGATTTTGAAGGTTCACGACTTGAACCGAACTACTTACCAGGGCTGCTGGAACAGGAACGCGAGGCCTGCTATTTGAAAGCAGATGGACAACAGAATTTGTAACAAGATGGAAGACAGAACAACGATTCCTAAAAGTGATCCATTTGGTCGTTTATCAACTAAGTCATCTGCTGCCTGCGTGTACCCCACTAGAGATACAAACAGAAATTACTCCGTGACCCTCAAAGAGACGGAATAACTAAAAAAACATTTCTACAGTAACATATCAATGTACTTACTTAACACTGCTACAGACGTAGTGATGGCCAAATCGATATAAAGAAATTGAAAGTCGGCCAGATTTGTATAATACTAAAAAACAAATTATAGTTTCATCATCATACTAATTAGTTTTTAATTGAATGATTAATTAAGACACTTTTTAAAACCCGCAGACCCAACCCTGCCCCAGGCGGGAGAAGGTTGAGAGGATGATGATGATTGATTAAGACACTAGGCTTGACTCGGTGGCGCAATAGGTAGGGTGCTCGATTTATTACACCAATCTTTCCAGGTTGGATACTGAACCGATGTAGGTTGCTTCTTTCGGGAGGACGGACAGACACAGAGAGAGAGAGACACAGACAGACAGCGAGAGAGAGACAAACAGGCAGGCAAGCAGAAAGAGAGACAGACAGGAAGGCAGGCAAGCAGAAAGAGACAGACAGACAGGAAGGCAGGCAGAGTGAGAGACGGAAAGAAAGAGTGAGACAGAGACAAAGTGACAGAACAAGGGACAGAGTGGCAGTGGCGTAGCGTGGGGGGGGGGCCAAGGGGGCGGCTGCCCCCGGCGCAAAATTTCAAGGGTTGCAAAAATTTTCGAACGAAGAAATAAGAAATATAAAATCAGCGCGTCATATCCTTCACATTTTGCGATTTCCTACTCCCAGTCTCATTGTGAAAAGTGGTCAATGCTTGCTGCGTCCACAACTGACATGTGGGTGACGAAAGTATCTTCTTAAAACACAGAGTTACCTTTATATTTTAAACCAGCCTGGACAGGGCCGTCGTGATGGGCGTGAGAACTGAATGACAGCACAGGGCCCCGTGCATTCAGATTAATGAACCTATTTATAGGACCTCACTTCACGTCGGGTCTGCGGGTTCTAGCCCTCACCCATCTGTCTCCCACCAGATCTCCGTCCACCCCACACACTACCATGTCCTTATGGACAACCTGTTCCTACCTCTGCTTTGGCCTCCTCCTGCCCCCGGTGCTACAGACCACCTGCATTCCTGGCAAGGACCTAACGAGCTCCTCCTCCCCTCTTCTCATGATGTGCCCATACTACCTCAGCCTATTCTCCTTCATTTTTTCTGCAATGTCCACCATACCCAAGCAAGCTCGACACGCCACTCATGTTCCACAGCATTTGCATCTCGGCCGCTTGCATTCTATTGACGTGACTCTTCCTTACTGACCAACACTCCAATCCATACAGCATAGCTGGCCTAACCATTGCCCTGTAGAACTTCACTTTCAGCTTGATTGGTGCCCATCTATCACACGGGACTCTGCTTGCCCGTCTCCACTTCAGCCACCCCCCCCCCCATTAATTCTATGGGTCACATCCAAGTTATCTTCCCATTGCATTGGAACATTGATCCTAAGTACTTTACCTCTTGTACCTTTTTCATCAGTTCGCCCCTCAAACGTGCGTTACTATTGTTTTCCTGTCCTTCCTAATTGAAAGCTAAATGCTCTGTCCTCATCATGTTCATCTTTAGCCCTCCCGTTTCTATTACTATCTGTTCTCTAATATCACTAACTTTTCCGATATCGTCGCCAAATGCCATGCACTAAGGGGCTCAATCTCCTACCCCCATAAGCAGTTTGTCGAAATTCAGGATCAAAAGATATGGACTAAGTGTCAGACCTTGGTGCACTCCAACTTTCAAATCCAACTTAGCCTGGTTGTGGAACCATCATACATATCCTGGACTCTTCGAATAAACACTTCTTCTACTCCCCTTTTTCACAATACATCCCAAACTACCTGTCGTTGGACACTGTCATAGGCCTTGTCTAGGTCGAGAAAGATGGCATGGAGATCTTTCTTTGCTGCCATATACTTTTCTATCATCTCCGTCAGAATGATGATTGGATCAATTGTGGACCTACCTGGCATAAAGCTGATCTCATTTCCTAGGACACAAGTTCTATCCTGGAGGTGGCGTTCCATTACTCTCTCCCAGAGCTTCGTGGGGTGGCTCATTAGCTTTATACCCCTATAGTTACCACAACCTTGCACATCCCCCTTGCCCTTGAAGAGTGATACTATCAAACTCTCATGCCATGCAGATGGCATTCTATCACCAACAGCTAACCTACAGAAAAGTTTCTCTAACCACCTGGTGCCTGTCCTTCCTAGGCTATGCCACACTTCGATGGGTATTCTATCAGGACCTACAGCTTTTCAGCCTTTCATCTTCCTAAGTTCCCTGGCTACTTCTTCCTCTGTTACACAGTCCACCATCCCAGTCGATGCAGGATAGAGGGCAAAGTCCTCCTCTCCCCTTCAGTATTGAAGAGGTTTTGGAAGTACTCCTCCCACCTTCTCTTTACTTCTCATGGCGAAAACAGAACCCTACTTTCGATATCGTTCACTGTTATGGCTTGAGGTATGCATGTAGCTGCCCAATGTCTAGCCTTGGCAAGCTTGAAGACTTCTCTCTCTTCTTCCTGTGGCTATAACTGCTCATGGAGGGCCTCACAATTCTGGTGCTTGGCCAGGGCAGTGATCCTCCTAGTGGTGGTCTTGACCTGCCTATATTGTATCTTAGACTCCTGGTCCCCTAACTCCTGCCACCTGTGGAACGCAGCCTTCTTTTTCTTGATGACCGATTCTACCTTCTCATTCCACCGGCCCTAACCAGCCATTTCCAAAAATTTAATTTTGATCAATAAATAAGATCATTATTAAGTTTAAAAATGGTGTTACTACCTAGATAGTTTAAGAAATTTGGCTCTCAAAAGAAATCCCAATCATGTATTGTTGTTATTAGGCTCTTTTGACTGATGAGTTTGCTGACCACTAGTCTAGAAGACCACTGGTCTGTCCATAAGTTAGGGGGCGCCAATTTTTGCCTTGCCCCGGGCGCTAGAAACACACGCTACGCCACTGCAGAGTGGACCTAGTATACCAATAAGCCCTAAGCAGCAGCCGTGCGTCATTGACTCTATTCGCTCTTAGGGTAATATTTCGAATCGTTATACAAGGCGTGCCATTTCTAAACTTATGGTATTTCGAATTCATCGAGGAAGTCAACCATTGCTAGAGGAAGTCAACCAAGTTTGCCTAAAAAAAAAGCCCTCGCTATCTGATGAAGATGGTCAACTTACGGTGTAAAGTATCAGCACCGAAATGAACTGGATGATACTGTACAGTGCCATGTACTTGAAAACGCTGAAAGACGTGACTAGTGAGCAACGTCCTTCTCGAATAAGGATAGGAATGCATTCGATATTTTGAATTTTGGAAGTGAATGGTGCAGCCACTGAAGCCTCCGCATCAGACAACGAGATTCCAACATGTGCTGCCTTCAGTGCCTATAAAAGGAACAATTGTGCAGAGTTGAAAATCAAGTCCCATTCCTAATCAATTATGTCCAAAACTAAATTAAAAGAATACATACTCCACAATCATTTGCACCATCTCCACACATTCCAACGACATAACCCTGGACCTGTAGCAGCTCTATAAGCTGCGTTTTTTGGTCAGGGGCCATCCTCGCATAAATGGTACCACAGACTGCTAGCTGTACAAAAAAAAATTCATTTAATGGGATGAAGACAAAAAATAAAAGACTACTGACCTTGACTGACCTTCTGCATCAACTCTGGAAAATGGCGTAGCACAACGGCAAAGGACTTGCCATCTATTGCATAATGATGCCGAATATCCGAAATTCCTATGGATAGGTCTGATGTGTCACCTTCTACCTACAATTTCAAACAACAAGACCTCAACATTCCAACCAATACTATGGCTATCGTGGCTATCTGAGGGCGGTCTTTAGCAACAATGAAGCCAAATTAAGACATTACAACTCCTAATCGTTTTCCCGCCTACGGCAGGGTTGGGTACCCATCTCGCCCCAGGCGCCACAACTGAAGTTACGCCACTGCTGCTCACTATTACACAGGGCCGTAACGAGGGCGTGGCGAAAAAGGCGGCCGCCACGGGTGCAACTGGGTTTGGGGCGCAAAATGTTTAAGTTTTTTTTGTCATTATTGGGTTACAGACAAGCGAAAGTTAGACACTTGCCACGGGCGCTGCATACCCCCGTTACGGAACTGCTATTACACTCACCTCTCGCATTGGTAATTCTGTGGGCTCCCACTCTATAATTGCACTCGATCCTTCTTCCAGAGTAGCAGCCTTGCAAATTGTTATTTTGTGTTTCCGGTGTACCATGCCACATTCCCGGGCTACACTAATTGCAGTATGCATATTGTCACCTGGCAAATAAAACGAAATACTTATTAAAATCCAATCATCAAATTCCTCAGTTTCTGAAATAGAAAAAGAATGACTACATCAGGATTCGAACTGTTTACACTCGAGTAAAATGCGACTACTAACCCTTTTCCCGCCTATGGCAGGATCGGGTACATATCCTTGGCCCTCTGAATGAACATGTGGAAGGCATTTTTAAGCAGCCGGCTGCCAACTAAAGCTGCAACCTTATGCATATTATCGTCGGTCTACGATTTGTTAGGCCTCTCCACTGACACCAGAGGGTGCGAACTCCTACACCCGGGGATTTTCCCTCATCTACTCGTTGCATAGTAAAGACGGCTCCTTTACGTGCGCATGACATTGTACACCAAACGAGACCACGGTTTTAATTCTCATTCGATGGAAGGCGCACCTTTGGGGCCTCTCGCCTGAACGAAGCCAACCACCTTGACCCAGTATGGAACCTAGAACCACTGACGCAATGATCGCGCACGTTGCCTTCTGCACCACCTTATAAGCCATAATAGGGGCCGTGCGATTGATGTTATAGCGGGAGCTTGCATAGTAACATTATTGCTCTGTCCTGCATAATCTTCGAAGTCATCACTTTAGCCCATTATCCCACCTATGGACAGGGACAGATCAAGGAGGAGCACTTCAAAAAAAGTGCGCCCCAAATATTTTTAAATATTCAGAATCCCTTAATATAACTCTAACTAGCAATAACAATAGGTCCTCTACTGCCCCTTAGACAAGGTCCCATCTTCAGTTGTTTGGCCAACTGCAGATTGGACTGGCAGTATAGTCTAGAAATGAGGATAGCAATGCAAAGGTGCCTCATTAGTTGCAAAGTTGAATCATGCATCAGTTGAAATATGCGCCCCACTGAGGCACTGAAGGGGGAGGAATTGCTGCATTGCTCCCTCCTTGATCCGTCCCTGCCTATGGCAGAGTCGGTTACCCATTTTTAACAGTGTTTCTAAAGAAATGGGGAAACTAATTCCGATGTGACCCGTAGGAATAATGTAGGGTGGACAAAGTGGACTCCTGGTCAATGTTATGCGGACCAAAGTGTTGGGCAATGTGGAACAGCCCTGCAAATAGAATGAGAGTTCCTGAAATGAGAAGGTAATGTATGGTACATTGGTGGGGTGTCAAGAGCAGGTAAAATTAGCAATAAGTATATTACGACCCGGTCTACAATGGAGCCAATATTTATCCTAAGGCAGGTGATAGAAAAGTATAGGGCAGCAAAGAAGGACCTCCATGCAATATTCATTGACCTAGAGAAGGCGTATGATAGCGTTCTTAGACAGGTAGTATGGAATGTGCTAAGAAGAAAAGGGGTAGATGAAGGTCACATTAGAATAGTGCAGGATATGTATGAGGGCTCTATTGCTAGGGTGAGGACGGCTTGGGGAAACACAAAAAGCTTCAACGTGCAGGTGGGCGTACACCAAGGGTCAGCACTTAGCCCATACTTATTTACTCTAGTCATGTAAAAGGGGGAGCGGGAGTGGGAAAGCTTGCAGAGTCCAACGAGGAGGCCGAAAAGGGGCCTACAAGACATCCAGGTAGCAATGGGAAAGGGGGGGCCTGAAGGTGAATATGAAAAAGACAGAATACCTAGCTTTTAACTGGAGTGGTCAGAGGCCAGAAGGTGAGGTACGCTCAGAAGATGAGGTGATACCAGCAGCGCAGGAGTTTAGATACTTAGGATCAGTGTTCCAGGGAAATGGGGAAATAGACTCGGATGTGTCGGGAGCGGCGAGTTGCGTTGGACACACCAGTTCTCGTCTGATCACTGAAGTTAAGCAACGCAAGCCCAGTTAGTACTGACATGGGTGGTCGCTCGGGAAAGCTGGGTACTGCTAATACCCAATAATCGTCGCATTAGTGTAGTGTCTGTGCAGTATATGCATTAGAACTATGCAGTGGACGGGTCTCTAATGACCTTTTAGTTGACGGGTCTCTAATGACCTTTTAGTTGACGGGACCTTAAACACCAACAAACAAACAAAAATCGGATGTGTCTAATAGGATTAAGGCAGGTTGGCTGAAGTGGAGACAGGCAAGTGTAGTCCTGTGTGACCGCCGGGTGCCTATAAAGCTGAAAGGCAAAGTCTACAGAACTGTAGTTAGGCCATTACAGGAATATGGGTGGTTGGAACCACCCGGGACAGGGGAGATCAAAGCAGACATGACAGCAGCTTGTCCTTAAGGATATGGTAGTGTGTGGGGTGGATGAGGACCTGGTGGTAGATTGATGGGAGTGGCCGGCAAGAACGCACAGACCCCACCCTACCACAGACAAGATTGGGGTATTATGATAGTTTCATTAACAAAGTAGCATATTTTAAATATGCTCACTGGCAACACTGATTACGGGTAGTTTGCAGGTGGGGGCCATGGCGGAAAAGATGAGAGAGAGTGGAGTGAGGTGGCATGGGCATGTTATCAGAACAGGGGAGGTGGAGGTGGTTAGGTCCATTACGGGGGTGCAGGTTAATGAAAGCACTCGACACAGAGGAAGGCCAAAGCAGACGTGGGAGTAAGTTGTGAAAGTCATGAGTGTGTGGGGTGGATGGGAACCTGGTGGGCGATAGGTGAGAGTGGAGGGCCAGAACCCGCATATTTATTGGTGCTTTAGGGCCCTTCAACTACAATCGTTGTTGTTGTTGTTTGTTGGTGTTGTAGGGCCCTTCAACTACAAGGTCATTAGAGCCACGTTTAACTGTGTAGTTTGATGCAGAGGCTGCACAAACACTACACTAATGCGACGATTTTTGGATACTAGCGGTACTCAGTTTTCCCCAGCGGCCACCCTTGTCAGTACTAACTGGAGTTGCGTTGCTTAACTTCAGTACAACGCAATTTGCCGTTCCCCCACCAGAACCCGCAGACCGCACTCTGAAACAGATGGGACAGGGGTTTGATGATGACGATTATAGTGTAGTCAACGTATCTTACCTGTTACCATTACCATTCTTACATTGGCTGCTTTCAATTGACTAATTACAGGAGTTGTTTCCGGTTTCAGAGTGTTCTGCATCACAATGAGGCCAACAAACACCAAATCTTTCTCGATCTTCTCTCTGAGACAAAAAGAGCAAGTGTTCAACGAGATTATTAGGGCTTTTACCACTTAAATACGTCAACAAAAAGAAACTCCTAACCCGTTTCCCGCCTATGGCAGGGTCGGGCACCCATCTTGTCTTTCTGACTGGATAAAAGGATGATATATTGGACGGTGTTTTTCCGCACCCGGTTGCCGATCAAAGCTGCATCCCCTAGGCTTATTTATCGTCCGTCTACTGTTCGTTGGGGATTTCCATCGACGCCTGGGGGCGAGTTCCTACACCTGGAAGTTTTGCCTCCTCTACCCGTTGCATAGTAGAGAGGGTTCTTTGACGTGCGAATGCCATCGTACACCACACGGGACCTCGGCTTTACTTCTCATCCGAAAGAAGGCACACTCGGGAACTCTCTCTCGCCCGAAAGAAGTCAACCCACCTCGCTCCAGTATGGAACCTAGAACCACTGACGCAGTTGCCGAGCACGCTACCCACTGCGCCACCGAGGCGGTGGAGGTGGGAACTGATCACTTCGGTGTGCACACACCGAACTGACACACCGAACTGACACACCAAACTGACACACCAAACTGACACACCAAACTGACACACCAAACTGACACACCAAACTGAC
>JAAFCE010006156.1:4716589-4731465 GCA_013389805.1 Trigoniulus corallinus | reverse complement strand
AAACTGACACACCAAACTGACACACCAAACTGACACACCAAACTGACGTGTGTGTGTGTGCAAAAAAGTTTTTGCTCACACCAAAAATTTTAACTGACGGTGTGAAGAAATTTTATCAAATCGGTGTGTCAATTCGGACTGACGTCAATTCGAATTGAACGTGTGTGGGGTTGCTCACATCAATTGTTCACTTTTTTTGTTCTGCGCATGCCCAAACACGGATAAACGTCATCTTTACAAAAATTGCACCATGGTAACGGTAGAATTACTGGTTGATGCGGACAATCAAATGACGTCACATGACGTTTCACGAAAAGGAACATAAGTACGTGACACACAAAACTGATCGTGTGTGGGTTGCGTTGGACACACCAGTTCCCGTTAGATCACTGAAGTTAAGCAACGCACACCCACGTCAATACCAACTTGGGTGGTTGGTAAAGAACGTTGGGTGCTGCAAATTAACCCTCTTCCTCGTCCTTTCACCTACCTCCTCATCTCCCGCAGGCAGCCTCCTAAGGGGTTGACCTGTTATGGCTGCCTGGCTTACACCCCAACCCACAAACTAATCGAAATATACACCAAACTGAACACATCGATGTGCACACACCGAACTGACACACCAAACTGATCGTGTGTGGCGGGCTTTAGCTACCGAGAAATACAGAGAAATGTACTTTAGAAATGCCAACCTTTTTATCCTCTGTAGATGATGCCACGTGATCTTGGAACTTAATCTTCTCCATGCCAAGGCCAGTACTCTATAGCCCTTAACCGTGTAATAATGAAGCACATCGCTGGTGTCCATAGGCACTGTCCCAGTAACGAAGCACATTAAATATCTGAAATCTTAGGGGCTGACAACGAAGACAAACGACGACGATGCCCACCTGTCATATCCTGGCATAGAGAAATGATTTTTTCCGGGGCTCCCTTAGCATACAAATCCATATGTTGCCTTCCCAGGGTCCGTGTCACAACGCTCATCATTTGCATGCTAGAAGAAAAAGGAAACTGCCGTAGTATACCAATTTCATAAGGCACCTAAAATAAAGTAATATGTTCAACATCACCTTGGGAATCTCGGGCAGCAGAGAGAGTTACAACAGTTGCAAAACAAAATCAAAGTACAGTCAGGTCTCGTTTTATGCGGGGGATACGTTCCTCAGAAAATCGCATAAAATGAGACTATAGGTCTATGAAAAAATGAGGGATACGTTGCATAATTTTTAAAATTCGCATAACTCCGAATTAACGAATCTAAATGAATGTACAACCACATAAAAAAAGTTTGTTGATGTTAAAGAAAATAGGTTTCTTAATAAATTTCTTTGGGAAGCTGAAAAAGATTTATAGCAAAAGCAAAGCAACTCCTAACCCTTTTCCCGCCTATGGCAGGGTCGGGTACCCATTTGTCCCTCTGAATGGACACAGGGCGATATATTGGTCATAGTTTTTTCTCCGGTTTCTGGCCTGAAAAAGATTTATATGAACCTTAAATAAAATTGTATTTCAATTCAATTGTCTATTTGGTAAGGGTATACACCATCTGAAAACTGTTTGTAAATCACTTTCATCATCAGAAATAACTGTCTTTGCAATAGATCTCTTTGCACAGGAATTACATGGCTGAGGAAGCTTTTCAATAAAATAGCCAGTGGGAACCGAATGCCATCTGTATGGCGGGAGAGTTGGATTGTCCCACTGTTCAAGGGCAAAGGTGATGCCCAGGACTGTGGGAACTATAGAGGCATTAAGCTAATCAGCCATTCTATGAAGCTGTGGGAGAGGGTCATAGAATGTCGCCTCAGAAATTGTACTAGTGTACGAGGAAACCAGTTTGGGTTTATGCCTGGTAGGTCAACAATGGAGCCCATCTTTATTCTATGACAAATGGTTGAGAAGCATAAAGCAGTAAAGAAGGACCTGCATGCAATCTTTGTGGACCTTGAGAAGGCCTATGATAGTGTCCCACGACAGGTAGTATGGGATGTTTTAAGAAGAAAGGGAGTGGATGAAGGGCATATCAGAATACAGGATATGTATGATGGTTCCACCAATAGGGTGAGGACGGCATGGGGGAATACTGGTGGCTTCAAGGTAAAGGTAGGGCTTCATCAAGGATCAGCTCTCAGCCCATATCTATTTGCTTTGGCAATGGATGATCTGCTGACAGGAATAGGGGAATGGCCCCCCAGTGCTTGGTATTTGCTGACGATGTAGGAAGCTTAGAGGAGTCCCAAGAGGAGGTTCAACAGGGCTTACAGGACATTACAGCAGCAATGGCAAAGGGGGACCTGAAGGTGAACATGAAGAAAACAGAGTACTTAGCTTTCAATTGGAGCGGCCAGGACCAAGGGAGACAGGTAAGCGGGGTGCTGTGTGACCACAGAGTCCCAATAAAGTTGAAAGGTAAGGTTTACAAAACTGTAGTTAGGCCCGCCATGCTGTATGGATCAGAGTGCTGGGCAGTGAGGAAGAACCACGAGAGGAGAATGCAAGTGGCCGAGATGCGAATGCTGCGTTACATGAGTGGGGTGTCACGTGCTGACAGAGTTCGAAACGAGTATGTTAGAGGCAGCTTGGAGGTGGGAGACATTGTGGAGCAGATGAGGGGGGAGGAGGAGCGAAGGGGGGAGGAGGAGCTCATGCGGTATATTATGAGGCAACAGGTGAAATCAGGAGTAAGGGGAGACCCAAGCGGATGTGGGAGCAGGTGGTACAGAGGGACATGATGGCATGCGGAGTGGATGAAAGCCTGGTTGGGGATAGACAGGAGTGGAGGATTAGAACCCGCAGACCCGACCCCGCCATAGGCGGGACAAGGGTGTGATGATGATGATGATGCAATAGATCTCTTTGATATATTATAGACGATACATTTTCACAAACATATTTTTTCTCACTCTCTGCAGGCTTTTGTTTTGACCATCATCATCATCGTCATCGTCATACCCATATCTCACTTGCGGCAGGGTCGGGTCTGCAGGTTCCCTGAACATGTTCTAACTGGGGACACTCCAGTCAGGCGTCTGGAACACGCAGGAATATTGGCTAGGTTGTCTGTGGGGGGATGCTGGCGTCACACGTCAAAGTGTCCGGGGTCCACTTGAAAGTATCTGGCGGGACACTTTGAGACAATTTTTGAGTACCTCAAAGTGCCCACCATCTAGGTTCGAATGCAGACGCCGGAATTTGTCTCTTTTCTGCAGAGCACATGTGTAACGTGAATCAACGCGAAATTTCTATCAAAATAACTTACCCCGGGTAATGGAAAACGGTCGAGACACTTTAACGTGAAAGCGGACACTGAGGTACATGTTAAATTATCTCAATGTGTCCGGGGACACTTTGACACCAGCCTGCACCTAAAGTTAGTTTAATAATATGATCGTCATTTAAGACATCATCCACCAGCAGTTCTTCCATATCATCATGGTTAAAAATGTTCAAATCACCTCCAAAATAAGTTTTAATTGTAGAGCATGTTCAGTGGAACTGCAGACCCGACCCTGCCACAGTCGGGATAAGGGTATGATGATAATGGTATGATTGTTAAGTGTCATGTACAAGTGCGGAACCCCCTATTATGTATGCTAATTTCCGACAGACTAAAACTTCTTTGACTGGCTAATGCAATGGTCGGTGGATTTTATCAGTGTCATGGGCCTTAGACTGACTATACTTCCTGAACAAGCATACAGTATGCATATTTAGCGAAATTTTTTTTAACCAAGTGCAAACCGCGTAACTTGGAAATCGCATGAAAAGAACCCGCATAAAAAGAGAGCCAACTGTACTGTAATAACCAAGAAGAGGACCACTTCTACTGGCGGTTATAAAAAGGGCTTAAGATCACTTCAAGGGAGGGGGGAAAGCAAAAAGACAGAAACGCAGTCAACCTCAGCAATTGCAGTGGGTCTAAACATCACTTTTAAGAATAAAGACCGCTACTAACCCCGAGTTTTCAGGTCATCTGACGAGGGCAACTCATAAAATACGACATTTTTGGGTTCTCAAGTTTACACTGGTGTTTTCTTGTTTCTGACTGAATCTGTTAGGCTAAGTTTGGTTAGATTTAGGTTAAGAGAGGAGAGGGTTACGTTCAAGTTAGGAGAGATTGGGTTAGGTTCAGGTTAGGAGAAGTTTCATTAAGTTCATTTTAGGAGAAGTTTCATTAAGTTCAGTTTAGGAGAAGTTAAATTAAGTTCAGTTTAGGAGAAGTTAAATTAAGTTCAGTTTAGGAGAAGTTAAATTAAGTTCAGTTTAGGAGAAGTTAAATTATGTTCAGTTTAGGAGAAGTTTAGTTAGGTCCAGGTTAGGAGAAGTTTGGTTAGGTCCAGGTTAGAAGACGTTTGGTTAGGTCCAGGTTAGGAGACGTTTGGTTAGGTCCAGGTTAGGAGACGTTTGGTTAGGGCCAGGTTAGGAGAAGTTTGGTTAGGTCCAGGTTAGGAGAAGTTTGGTTAGGTCCAGGTTAGGAGAAGTTTGGTTAGGTCCAGGTTAGGAGAAGTTTGGTTAGGTCCAGGTTAGGAGAAGTTTGGTTAGGCCAAGGGTAGGAGAAGTTTGGTTAGGTCCAGGTTAGTTAGGTTCAGGTTAAGAGAGGTGGGACTCATGTCTGAGTAGAAATGGGGAAGTCCCGCGGCAGCAGTAGCCACTTCGAAAAGTTTCGAAATTGTAAGTCAGGTTTTAGAAACAACTCTACTAAGGAGCTGTTCCCCTCTTGCCCCCTTCTCGATGTCCTCCAAGGGCCTGGGTGTGAGATGATAATTTTAACGTGAAGGTTGACTATCTATTTATATTCACCTCCCTCCCTTTCTTCTGAAATGACCATAAGCCATAAAAAGTAACAAATTAACGTGGTAACTTTTCTAAATGACTACTTATGTACTACATACACATACTCTGCCTATGGCAAGGTCAGGTGCTCCAATGTCCAGGTAGGGTTGAGGAAAAGAAAAGTAGAAACACACAGACGTTGCAATACACCAGTGGAAAGATATAGATGAATTACAAGTACACAAAAGGACACTAGGAATTCATGGGCAGTAGTGGATCATCGTACAGGAGCAACAGGTGAGCTGTTAGGGGCCTCTCTCCACAGGACAGCATATTACAATATTCAGAACCCAGGTGTCTCAAAACTGGATTCTTCTTGGGCTTTCATGTACCATGACGCGCTACTGTACATGAACTAAACGCTGAGGGAGAACGCAAAAGAACTGATCGACTACCAATGTCGTCGTCAGCATCATCATATCCAGGCAGGGCACTCATTTGTCCCACCGAAACTAGGAACACAGGCGAAGTATGGGACGATATTTTTACTCAGTGGGATATGGTCCAAACGCAGCAATCTCTTGCTTAGTTTCTTCTGAGCTCGAATATATTTTACAATGCATGCAAGAGATAAAAATTATCAACTAACCTCTTCTTCATACATTGGTAATTTCAGGCTGGAACTAGTCGGTGGACTGACCACTGTGGGTGCCAAACGATCAAACATGGTTGTCTCAGACCCCATTTCATTCATCACCTAGAAAAAGCAACAACAGGCATTAGGTTTCTTTCGTTGGTGTTTAGGGCCCTTGAACTACAATGGTCATTAGAGCCCCGTCCACTGCTTAGTTCAAATGCAGAGTCTGCACAGACACTACGCTGCTACGACGATTTCTTGGTATTAGCAGTACCCAGCGTTCCCAAGCGTTCACCCATGATGGGAGCGGCAAATTGCGTTGGACACACCAGTTCTCGTCTGATCACTGAAGTTAAGCAACGCAATGCCAGCTAGTACTGACATGGGTGGCTGCTTGGGAAAACTGGGTACCGCTAGTATCCAAAAATCGTTGCATTAGTGCAGTGTCTGTGCAGCCTCGGCATCAGAACTACACAGTGGACGGGGCTCTAATGACATTGTAGTTGAAGGGCCCTAAAACATCAACAAACAAACAATTTACCCATGCTAGTGCAAGAGTGAAGACCGTCGATAAATAAGCATAGCGGTTGCAGCTTTGGTCTGCAACCGACTGCGGAGAACACCGTCCAATGTATCACCCTAAGGCGGCTTTCACACCAAAGATGCAAGAGGCAAGACATGTGCCTCCCGGATGCAGGAGGCATGCGTCTTCGAACACCAACACATATAAAGAGACGACGTCTTTCACACCGAAATG
The DNA here is from genome assembly GCA_013389805.1 of Trigoniulus corallinus. Lineage (NCBI taxonomy): Eukaryota > Metazoa > Arthropoda > Diplopoda > Spirobolida > Trigoniulidae > Trigoniulus > Trigoniulus corallinus. Next base: position 4,725,295 of record JAAFCE010006156.1, on the reverse strand, counting down.
ACACGTGCATCTTACGTCCTGGAAGCATGAGGCACATGCTCCTTGAAAACCGGTTGGTTGGTTTTATGCTTCCTGCCTCTTTGCCTTTTTGGTCAATGTGTGATTCCCCTGTATTAGAAGATTTGCTTTATTGCGTTGGACACACGTTGGACACGCAACCCCAGTTAGTACTGACATGGGTGTTCGCGTGAGAACACCAGGTACTGCAAATACCCAAAAATCATTGCAACAGCGTAGGGTCTGTGCAGACCGCATTAGAACTATGCAGTGGACGGGGCTCTAATGAACCTTGTGGTTGAAGGACCCTTAAACACTAACAAATCAATGAAAATCTGAATTAGCACATGCACTTTCCAATGTGTAGGGAGGGATGAATCCTAAACATGTTACCTCACAATCAACAATGTGACAACATTTATTTCTGCCTTCGAAGAGTACCAGGCACTGTATGACACTGCATCTTCTTATTCCAACCAGGATGCGCATGTGAGAGCATGGAAGGGCCCCTGTCATAAAAAAAGGTGGGGAACAGCTTAGTGATTTGGACACACCAGTTAGTACTGACATGGGTGGCCTTTTGGGAGCGGGAAAGCTGGGTACCAGTTATAGTGAAAAATAGTCGCATTAGTGTAGTGTCTGTGTACTCTGCGTTAGAATACACAGTGGGAAGGGCCCTAAAACACCAACGAACAGATCAAATTCATAAAAAAATATAGAATATTAATAAAAAAAACTTATTTTTATTCTGATTTTTATATATCTGTCAGGTAGAAGCGGACAGAAGATGCAGGCTGCATATGCCTCTTTGGTGTGAAGCATGTTTCTCCAAGGAAAAGACACTAATGCCTCCTGCATCCAGGAGGCACATGTTTTGTCTCTTGCATCTTTGGTGTGAAAGCCGCCTTATGTCCATTCAGAGGGACGAGGTGGGTACCCGACCCTGCCATAGGCGGCAAAAGGGAGGACGGACTATTGAGGCGCGTCCGTGCTCCAAAAAAACATTCAACGGAAAAAAGGACAGTTGAGATACTTGCCCACTTGGTAGCTTCAAACATTTTGATATCTAACGGATCGCCGGCCAACTGTCCTTCAATGACGGTCAAGCCATGACAGGTTGCCATAGCAGCCAACAAAATATCTTCACGATCCAGGTGTGACACATCCCGAACTTCGGCCTGGAACCTGTCATCAGAGCACGTTTCACATACAATTAAGCGACTCAAAAATTTACCTACCATAATCAAAATTAGCGACTAAACATTTCGATACCTTCTATTCTGCACTGGAATTACAGAGTAAAAATCTAAGCCCTCTTCTGTCAGGGTGCCAGTCTGAAAAACAAACCAAACTTCAGTAAACTCGAAAGTTCAACCTGGGTTTCCATGGAGTGCGCTATAAGTTCGAAAACGTTAAAGAACGCTAACAGTGTTCCCAAACTCGAACTGCAGTTGGGTTGACGGGCTCAGAAAGAAAAGCGACTGCCAGCCGGCCTGTGCTGACATGTAAGGCGCCCCTGCAGTGACTAAGTTACACATTTTGACTAGAGGGTCTTATAATCTGTGGTTTGTGGATCCCCAGGGAGTCCATGAAGACCTGAGATTTCGTTAAAGATTCTCTGCTCCTGATCCATAGGGCTGATTTAGAGATACATGGATCCAGAGGTAGGCATCATGAGGGATCAGCATCACTGCAGGACAAGCTCAAGGATACCGACAAATAGCACTCTGAAATGGCGGTTTAACGATCAGACCGTCTCCAAATTTTTTGGCTAGGTTGCAAGACGACTTTCTGGAACCATAAGAGTCCGCAATTGCTTGTCGTTAGGTTCTAGATCTGTCAAAACCTAAAATATTTAGAGTGTAACATGGCTGACAACCACTGATTTAAATTCTTAAAGACGTCGAGTAATGGAGTAACGAAGAAATAGATTCGGATTTGACCCATGGGTGGGACAGAGGAAGTGGAGACGAGCAAGAAGATTCAGTGGGTGTTGTACAGGGGTAGGAGCTTCAGTCAGTTACGCTCAATGAATCAAAGTGTCGAGCTGGGCAAAAAAGTCGCGAGCAAAGGCAGCGGCAAGGACAGTTTAGGAGTGCGACTAAAAATTAAAAAAACCGATTGAAGCGATATGGCTACGAAATGTTATAATGAGGGATGTAGGCTTTTAGAAGCAGCTGGGGATGCTGGACATCGGTGGCAGGATGGGATTCTAGATTCGGTGGTGTTTTAGGGCCCTTAAACTACAATGGTCATTAGAACCCTGTCCATTGCGTAGTTCGAATGCAGAGTACGCACCGCCACTACTCAGTTACGACGATTTTTCGGTATTAGAAGTACTAGCTGGGGTTGCATTGCTTAACTTCAGCGATAAGACGAGAACCGGTGTGTTCAACGCTTAAGCAAAAACTCCCGGGCAAGACGGGGATGCAGGCCATCGGCGACAGGACGGGGATGCAGGCCATCGGCGACAGGACGGGGATGCAGGCCATCTACGGCAGGACGGGGATTCAGGCCATCTACGGCAGGACGGGGATTCAGGCCATCTACGGCAGGACGAAGATGCCCGCCACAGACGGCAATTTCGAAAGTAGAAAGGGCAACACAGGTAGGGCCAAGGTTAACACGTGAGACAATCGAGGAAGCAGCCGGGGCCAAGGGAAACACGAAAGCAGATGGGGTACAGGTGGAGGCAAAGAAATGCGGGAGCAGTTTGAGCGACGTGAAACATTGATTTGTTTGTTTCGTTGGTGTTCTAGGGCCCCTCAACTACAAGGTCATTAGAGCCCCGTCCACTGCATAGTTCTAGTGCAGGGATCAAACAGACACTACTCTAATACGACGATCTTTGGGTATTAGCAGTACCCAGTTGCGTTGCTTAACATCAGTGATCAGACGAAAACTGGTGTGTCCAACGCAATAAGCCGCTCCCGTGAAGGGTGTACGTGTGTGTGGTGAATTGGGAGACCTGCTGGGGAATAGAAAGAAAAGTAATCTATGCCCGTTGTTTTACTGATATTCACGGACGTCCTCAGGAAATTCTCTAAGACAGTGATTCTCAACGACTGTGCCGTGAGATTCATAAAATGTGCTGTCACTGCGAACACCCGTACACAAGTGACGTCAGACAAGAAGTTCAATCGGTTCTGCTTTCCTAGGAGGGACTGGCTCAACCAATGGGCATGAGTATTACAGTTCTCACTACTGGCTAACTAAGTAACTTAGTCTACTAGTCACCTGCTTGATGTGTGCATAGGGCTACAGTACAAGTAACTTCTAACCCTCTTCCCGTCTATGGCAGGGTCGGGTACCCATCTTGTCCCTCTGAGTGGGCACAATGGCGATACATTGGACTCTGTTTTCCGATTTCAAGTTCCTGAACCCGGAGGCGAGCTCCTACACCAGGAAATTTACTTCCTCTACCCGTTCTATAATAGAGAGGGTTCTTTCACCTGCAGATGCCATTGTACCACACGGGACCTCGGTTTTCCTTCTCTTCCAAAAGAAGGCGCACTCAGGACTTCTCTCTTGCCCGAAAAAAGCCAACCCACCTTGGTCCTACATCGAACCAAAAACTACTTATGCAGTTACCAAGCGTGCTACAAACTATGCCACCGAGACGAACTTTTGTATAGGGTTAGGTTACGGCTCATATTTTCTTTGGCGTCTGTGGGCCCTGAAATGTGTCATTGTTAGTGTGCCGCCAAAGTTTTAAATTATTAAAAGGGTACCGTGATGAAAAAAAGGTTGAGAATCGCTGCTCTAAGAGACGACAGCAAAGAGCAATGACAATGTTTACAGGGAACACTTCCAGGAAGCGGGTGTACCACCGGCTGGCTACTGCAGGATACACATCTCCTACAGAACCAACAAAACAAGAAATACTGCCACCTCTCCGCCCGAAACCACTTAACACTCAAATCATTTACCTTATCGAAGCAGAACAGGTTTAATTTGCCGGACATATTAATCCGCGGTGGACTGGTGCAAAAAATATTCTTCAATCTCATTCGATTTTGAGCGTGTAGAGATCCCACAGTGATAGCAGCCGGCAGGGCCGGTGGCACCACTATAGTTACAATATCCAAGACACGTTTAACGATGAATGTTGCACTAGCCTAATAAAAAAAATTGAATGGCCCTGTAAAATATTAAAGTTGCTTATGGTCATTTCGGGAGGGAGACGGGCACTGCAATTACTATTTGGAATAGTCGTCTACTACTAGTGTGGACATTTCAGGTCATTTGACGAGGACAACCCATAAAATACGAATTATGATTTTTCAAGTTTTTCACTGGCATTTTACTCGTCCTGAATATATGGGTTAGGAACCTCAGGAGTACCCAAACGATTGGCGGTGCCCTTCCTGAATGTCGGCTTGCTCACCGCAGGCTGTTGACCATTTCTTTCGGCTTACACCAAACTGCAACTAATAACCCCTTTCCATTCTATAGCAGTGCCGGGTATCCATTTTTGTCCTTCTGGATAGACACGCGGGCGATCTGTTGGACGGCATTCTTTAGGCAGCCGGCTGCCGACCAAAAAAAGCTTGCAAACCCCATTCGATGGCATACCGTGTGTGGCAAAGGAATTCCCTTTGTTGACCTTTGCTACAAACGGTTAATCCTTGTGTCACCCACTCACTTGTAATTCCCTTGTACCAGTGTTCCAGTGTCACCCAGCGCGGTCCGAACTCCTGCGCCCCCTTCGGTATGCTACTGACCCCTATGCTTATTTATCGTCGGCCTACTGTTCCTTGGGGCAGTAGACTTGCCCTCCTCTAATGTCCTTTGATAACTAGAATAATCACCCGCTGATTCAGTGTCTGCATTTCGGGCGTGCCCCACTACAGAAAGGGTGCCCTCTGCAACGTTATTAAAAAAAGATGGAGAGGGGGAGGTCTTTTGAGTTTGATATTGTTTTACGGTCTACAACTACATTGGTTATTAGGGCCAGTACCGTTTTAAGGCGTGCCCCCGGAGGCCCATGCTAATCTGTGGATGTCAAGTGACCATCTAATTATTCCTGCGAATGGTCGTAGGGGCCCGAGCACAATGCTTTATCCATGGACCCATAATTCGGTTAAGACGGCACTGATTAGAGCCAACAATGGAGAAGCAATGTGGACCCTTTATTGGGAACCACACATTCCCAGTACCCAGTATTGCGGTCACCCTCCCTGGTACTACCTGTACTTGTGTTGATTAACTTCAATGATCGGACAAGAACTGGTGTGTGCAACGCAATAGGACCGCGCCCTCTTTGGCAATTGACAGGTGGTCGCTGAACACCCCAAAACCTTTCCTGCCCTTGATCAACAACAAACATCACCGAAGTTGAATTGCGTTGGACACACCAGTTCTCGTCAGATTACTGAAGTTCAGCAACGCACCCCAACTTAGTACCGACATGGGTGGTTGGTTGGGAAAACTGGGTACTGCTAATTTCCCCACTCCTACTTCCCCTGCTCCTATCTCCCCCTCACTCGCGAGCAGCCCCCACAGGGTCTGGCTCGTTATGGCTGCTTGGCCGACTCACCCACCCGTTGGCGTAATTAACAAATAGTAGCAGAAGGCATACCTTTCGATGAATGTACACTGCAGCACCATAAATCATTCCCAGAGAAGCAACGATCGTCAAGAAGCCAATGAACTTCAAAGAATCGTTGTAGAATTTGAAGTCCACGGGTCTCGGAAAGAGTATCGATCGGATCAAATCTCCTTTGGCCGTGTTAAACCCTAAAAATTTTCTTCCCAAATTAGAACTCCTCTCCACCGAATTAACCCAGAACACTAAAGTATCATTTCTCACCAGTTCTAACGACCACGGCTAAAACATGATCACTGCCGTAGTACCGAGTCTGGATCACCTTGGTGCCGCTATATAAAATGTGATGCTTGAATTTGCTCTCATGAAAAACGTCGCCTTCTTGGTACAGCAATGGGGTCTTGGTGATGGGGACGCTCTCTCCAGTCAGCATGCTTTCATTCACAATACAATTTCCTAAAATCAACACCGCATCACAGGCCATGGTACACCCCATTGGTGGTATGACCAGCACGTCACCCGGAACAACAGCCCTTGATGGTACTAGCTCATTATCTATAGGTAATAAAACATCAATAACAATTAAAAGACGACCGAAATTCGGTTGAAGGTAATTTACGCAAGCCCGATGGAAGAAGGACCCGCCTTGGTGGAGCAGGAGATAGCGGGCTTGATTACTGCATCAGTGGTTCTAGGTTCGACACTCGATCAATGGTGGGTTGGCCTTTTTTGGGCTAGAGAGAGTTTTACTATTCTTCCGTCGGATGAATAGTAAAACTGTGGTCCCGTGTGGTGTACAATGACATTTGCACAAGAACCCTCTTTGCCAAACAGAAGGCAGATGAAGCAAAATTTCCAGGTGTAAGAACTCGCCCCTTGGCGTGGGTAAGTTCCTCAACGAACAGTAGCCGTCCAATATATCGCCCATGCGCCCATTCAGAGGGACATGGGCATCCCTCACAGACAAGTTTGCCAACATTCCTGTGGATTCCAGACGCCTGGCTGGGGTGACCCCAGTCAGATTATGTTCAGTGAACCAGCAGACCCGACCTTGCCACAGGCGCGATAAGGAGCCGCATGGGGTGACCAAGGGCCTGAGGAAGTTTAAGGAGGTACGGATAAACCAGAACTGACATAAGTAGATGAGAGGAAAAGTATATTGTTAATGACGAAAGACTGGTGACATTATTAAGTTGCTAAATGGTGATTATGATGTCACTAGACGTTAATGACGTCAGAAAGTGTGAGGAAAAGAGTAAAAAGTGACATCAACTGAAAACATACCATTATCTTTCTGCAAAACATTGGTGGTAGTTGGGAAAGACGCCACCACCATGGAGTGAATGGTCTCACTTTGCTAATTAAAGAAGCGTAAACACCAACTGCAATGACGTCATTCTCGACACCGAATAGAAAACAATAGAAAACAATTACCTTACGTGTCTTGTACAATGACGCCATAATGGATAAGAACGAGACGACAAAGATGCAGCTAGCAAAATAATAGTAGTCGTCTAATGACCACAGAATAATACTGAAGATTTGAAAAATATAGAACGGATTCAGCACCTGAAAGAAACACAATCAAAAGTCAGTCCTCAACAACTGCTACTAGAAATCAGTTCTGACAAGCTCAAGAAATATTCCAGGGGGAAGTAAGTTCTAGGAGACAATATTCAATTGGGAAGCAACAGTTAGGAGAAAACATTCCAGGGAGAATCAATGGTTAGGAGTCAATATCGCAAGGGGCTGTTACGGCGAGGAGAATGTTCCAGGGGGAAGCAACGGCTAGTAAACAACATTCTGGGAGCAATGTTTAATGAATCCAATCATATCTTTCCATCCCGGGGAGGGGGGGTAAAGTGGTCCAGTTGGTCCTCTCCCCCTTGCAAACCTAACACTTCATCCGGCAAGACAGAAAGACAAGGTGAGAAACAGAAACGGAAATCGCCCGTGACGCACAAAAAATAGGTAGTCAGCATCATTCCGCTTATGGCAGGATCACACCTGCGAGTTCAAGCATTCCAGTTTTTCTAATTCACACCAGGTCCAAGCTCACTCCAAACAGTGCCACGTCTCACTCTGTAACCTGCTCTTAAGGCTGCTTTGGCCTACCACTAGAGCGTGCATCTTTGGGACGGGCCTAACTGGATTACCGACGCCTCGGTGGACTTCTTCTCAGTGGTTCCCGGTGGGTACCCGACCCTGCCGTGGGTGGGAAAAAGATGGGAGTTGTTTGATAAACAAGCACAAGGGTTGCAACATTAGGTTGTCAGCCAGCTGACAGCCGACAAATCGAACACGTGCCCTAACGAGACAAAAATCGGCACCCCACTTTGCCATAGTGAGGAAAACGGTCAGCGATCTTGAAGGGCCCTCCAAGCGGTTGTTTTGCCACAGGCTGCGACCCCCAAATAGCCGGCAGTCTACATACCTCTTCAATTAACAGTTTCTTATACGATTTCACTTCGACGTCTATGCTGTTTTCACCAAATATGACAGATCTGAAACAATAAAAAAATAAGAGTGGAACACGAATGGTAGCCCATGGCATGCATGTGAAAACGAAGATCGAAACCTGAGGAGGTGGGGGACACGAGAACCGGAAAGGTATTTTCCTTTTAGCCACATCCAACGACATGAAGGGTAACGCCTTCTAAATAACCCACGATTAAAGGGGGAACGGCTTATTGCGCTCCTAGCCCTCCTTTAGTCCACCTTATTGCACTGTAGGCCTGCTACGCTGCTACGACAATTTGGGCATTAGCAGTATCCCGTGTTTCAAAGCGGTCACACACGCTAGTACGAACTGGGATTGCGTTGCTGAACTTCAGCGATCAGACGAGAACTGGTGTTTCTAATCAGCTCTCCTATTTCAAGACTGTCGTCACCGTCCCCTCCCCCACATTAAAACTTTCACGAGAACATCTGAAGATCCTCTAAAGCTGCAGGGTCCTAAGGGCCTTAAAATATTAATTGCGGGCAAGGCAGTCTGCTCTCACCTGAAAAAAGAAAAACAACACCTTACCACGTGACCTACCTTTCCTCCCTTTGTTGAGTTGAAAATCCTTTGAAACGTTCATACAAATCACTGCACAAAATATTTCCATTGTATCCTCTAAAGTAGGGGGTGACGAAAATAAAAAATCCCGGAAATCCGG
>JAAFCE010006156.1:4689745-4711589 GCA_013389805.1 Trigoniulus corallinus | reverse complement strand
CCACCTCGAACCTGAAGCCATGGAATCAAAAGTCGAGCACGTGTAGGAGCTTGGCTACAGGCGCCGGTGCAGGGATAAAGTGTCCCAGGGAAGAAACTATGCCGACGATAAATAAGCACAGGGGTTGCAACATCAGGTTGGTAGCCGGCGAAGAGATCGCCCATGTGCCCCGTTGATAAAAAGACGTACGCCAAACTGCCATAGGCGAGAAAAGGGGTTAGAGAATTTAATGCAATTTTAATTACCGTAATTATTCTAATAAACGACGCGCCGTTTATTTTTTCAAAGACCTTTTTGTTGCGCCGTTTATTGGAGGGCGCCGTTCATTATTTTTTTCAATTTATAAATGGAAACTTTTCAGCTGGACAAGTTGATTTCATTAATTTTGATTTTTGCTGATGCCACTCTCGCATCTGAATTTAATGGCAAAATGAAATTGAGAAAAATAATCAATGGTTCATTTAAAATTTAAATCCATACCCTAGATTCAGATAACTGTAGAGGTTTAGCCACAGGACGATTACTATCATTCTCAACTGCAGAAATTGCCAACAATTTAAATGCTAAAGATTACTTTCTCTTTGAAACATTTCTTTCAACAATATCTGCACTAAAGCTTAGTTTACACGACTGCGACTTATTAGGAAGTTCAACCTATCATGTGAAAATACTGTGAATCGCATTGCACCAGGGTCACCCACAGAACAGAGAGGAGGGAGAAAAATCCTGGGGTGCACCAGTACCTCTGTTCAGGCATGAGCCTGAGACCTTATTGCATTTAGTTATTGTGCAATAGGTCAGACACCATGCAATATTAAAACTAAGAAAGCATTAATTTACCTGCCAAAATTTATATTTTGGTTGTAAAATGTGGTGTTGGAACAGTGGGGTAGGCCGGTGTCACACGTCAAAGTGTCCGGCCGGACACTTTAAGCGCATACCTCAAAGTGTCCGCTTTTACGTCAAAGTGTCCTGGCTGTTTTCCATTTTTCTCGGTTAGGTGTTTTTTTGGTTCGTTGGTGTTTTAGGGCAAAATTATTGCCAAAAACAAGTATTTTTATGAATAAACAATATTGTTGTAATGACAGAATTGCAATTTGAGTGTGGTGTCGATGAAGCCAGGCAGAAGGAAAGCAGAATTGAGATTTTTCTGTGTCTAGAAAAATGAGATTCGTACAAATGGAATATTCGTGGCTACACGAAATCATTCACAGAATCGATATATATCTTGTTCGCGGGGAGAAGGGCGGGGGACCGAAAAAATAGATCGTTGTAATGATATATACCAAAGACAATTCATCACCTTCCTCTTTCACCTCAATCGCTAGGTAATATTAATAACCACGTAAAATGGAAAGCGTACACCAAAAATGGAAGAACACTGCATCATCTACGACAGTGGTTCTCAATGCGTGTTCTGCAAACAAATTAAATGCAGAAATAAAGGCGTTGGAAAAAAACGGTACAATTTAAAATAATTTTTGGATGGGATTGTAATCAGCAAACGATATAGTTGTTCGTTTTATTGTTATAAGAAGTGGTAGTAAGTCCCATGTGTAGAAAGTGTACAAGCTGACTTAAAGTTTAAGTTGAATTGTAAATGTTCCGTGCAAGTAAAATTCACAGTGTAGCGTCCCCTGGCTTCAAAGGGATTGAGAACCACTGATCTACGAGATGGTAAGTTAACATTTAATATAAATTATGCCTTGATTCACGTTGCATATCTTCTCTGCAGTGCATATGTGCTATGCAGAAAAGAGACTAATTCGGTCAACAGCATTCGGATCTAATTGGTGGACACTTTGAGATATTCAACAATTGCCTCAAAGTGTCTGGCTGGACACTTTGAGGTAGACCCGGGACACTTTGACGCGTGACACTGGCATTCCCCCCACAGACAACCAGCCAATATTCCTACGGGTTCCATACGCCTGGCTGGGGTGTTCCCAGTCATAGCATGTTCAATGGACCCACGGACCCAACCCTGCCACAGACTGGATAAAGGTGTGACGATGATGATACCAGTACCCTTGTGTAGCATTAAAGGGTTAATCATTAAAAAAATTCTAGTTAACTTGCACGATCACTTCCAGACAGTTTTGAAATAAACGGCGCGCCATTTATTATTTTTTTCCAGGGGAAAGGTGCGCCGGTTATTGGAGGGCGCCGTTTATTAGAATAATTACGGTATAACAGTTGCAACCTAATTACCCTGATTAGGACACAATCTGCCTCCGCCAAAACACATCTTGAAAATTTCCATCGCACTCTCCACTTTGGCTGCCAACGCATCAAGAGAAGTGGCACACCAAGACTAAAAACTGTCCACAGAGAGAAAAGGCCAGCTTTCCACCAACTTTTTCGGTATCCAGAACATTCCTGAAAAACAGAAAAAAAGACATTACAATTATTCAAGTCATTCTCTCCTACTCTCAATCCGGTCCCTCATCCACTGCTCTAACAGTGCCTTTGCCATATAGCTTGCTTAAATGCAGTATTAGCTTTCCTCTACCTCTTCCCGACCGGCTCTGGGTAACAATCTCTTCAAAGGAGCTAACTCGCTCCCTTTTTCGTTGCCTGCATAACTTACAGGACTCGGTGAAGAATGGATAAACTGGACACAGGGAAATAAAACTAGAATAGCAGACAATTGTATAGCTTGGTACAAAAGGGGCGAGTAGAGTTAAAATCCACGTGATAAATAGTACACTAGGTCCTTCCGCAGATCAGACCCTGCCATAGGCAGCCGGTTGAACAACGATTTTTAGGTGATTGATTGTCAGTCTGATATAACCATTTCAGGGCATAATAATCCTAGTAGGATATAATGGTCCTTAAATTCACGTTGGGATTCGTTGAGCCTTAAGTCATGGAGACAGGGCCGGCATGAGGCAGGTTCAGCACATTTGCTGGAACCCGGCCATGCGTGCAGGCCTTATGGAAAAGTCAAATGTGTTTGCACCAGCACTGCACACAGGGATACATATGGCCTTAAACTCACCCTGGGATAAATTGGTCTTAAACTTGCGACGCAACGCATATGTACTTAACCACATCCTGCTATACATTACGCCTTAAATGTAACCTGGGATACAAGGCGTTCCTAAAGGAGACCTGGGATACATTGAACCTCAAACTCATGCTCAACCTCATGCTCATACAACCACCAAAAAAGTCCAGGAAAACTGAAAACAAATCACACTAAATAAAAGTGATTTAATATTAAATGCAATTGACAGTTTATTTGTGTGAAATATTGCTGGAGACAAAGACAAGTGATTGTTAAACAGCAAAGTACACTAAATTCAATAAATCAACTGTTGCAAAATGATACAAACACCTTAGCCTAACTGCAAATGCCTTTATATCAGTGGTTCTCAAAGTGTGCTCTGCAGAACACTGGTGTTCCATGAAACCACTTCGTGTTCTGCAAAAAAATTAATGCACAAATAAAGCAATGGAGGGATACTCTGATGTGACTTGCAGAATCATTGGGGAGGGGGTGACTGAAGTGGAGACAGGCAAGTGGAGCCCTGTGTGATAGGAGGATCCCAATCTAGTTGAAAAGGAAGTTATACAGGACAGTGGTTAGACCAGCTATGCTATATGGATCTGAGTGCTGGGCAGTGAGGAAGAGCTACATAAAAGGAATGCGAGTAGCCGAGATGCGAATGCTGTGGCATACGTGTGGCGTGTCTAGAGCTGACAGAATTAGGAATGAGCATATTAGAGGTAGCCTGGGGTGGTGGACATCGCCAAAAAAATGAGGGAGAATAGGCTGAGGTGGTATGGACACGTCATGTGAAGAGGGGAAGAGGAGCTCGTTAGGTTAATTCCAGGAATGCAGGTGGTCGGTAGTACCAGGGGTAGGGGGAGACCAAAGCAGATGTGGGAACAGGTTGTCCATAAGGATGTGACAGTGTGTGGGGTGGACAGGAAACTAGGGGAGAGATAGACGGCAGTGGAGGGCTAGAACCCACAGACCCGACCCTGCCACAGGCAGGATAAGGGTATGATGATGATGATGTAGTAAGTACTAAGTGTAGAAGGTGTACAACTTGCTTTAAAGTTTATGTTGAATTGTAAGTGTTCCGTGCTAGTAAAATGTCACAGTTTAGTGTTCCCCAACTTGAAAAAGATTGAGAACCACTGCTTTATATGACAGCTGTGAACAAATGACCAACAAGTTGCATTCTAATATGTTAATATTTTAATGCATATTTGTCTGGAGTTTAAGTGACAGTGATGGGAAGAAAAAAATGCTACGAGTGCTTTTGAAAAAGGCAAAATTTGTGGTTTACATGAAGATTTTTTGACCACAGCTTTTGCAAGAAACATTGGACAAAGTCCTTATATTATAAACAGTTTTTTTTTTGAAACTCAGAAATGAGTATGGGACAAAAAATCACCAGGTCAACTACATGAGCTTACTCCAAAACAGGAAAGAATTGTCATTAACAAGCTCAGTAGAGGTGAATCATCCTCATGTCTTTCAACAATAGAGAGTTTGCTGGATACCTAAATGTGCCTTGCACATAACGTATCACAAGAAATTTTTAATTGCACATGTGTCAGCTTTCCCATTGGGTGGAGCTATCGCACTATGTTCTGTGTGAGTGAGGCTTTGTTTGGACTGTTGTGGGCTTACATGCGATGACATAAATGGTGGAGGAAATTCGTAAATTGAAATGTCTTCCAGTTGCACCTAGATGGCAGCACATAAAAATGGTATGAACCCATCTATGCATGCAGCATACTCTGTTAGTACCCGTTTTCCTATGTAGATCACATGATCTTTGGGTGCATGACAATTTGGTGCATGACAATTTGGCACATGACAATTCGGCGCATGGCAATTTGGTGTACAAAAATTTAGCATACATGCAAATTTGGCATATGATAATTTGGCGTACATAAAATTTGGCATATATCAATTTGGCATACATACTGATCTCTTGGGTGCCCAAATTTGTTCAAAATTGCAATGGTCATAACAACATATTTCAACAGTCATAATTACATTCATTGCAAGGTAATAGAACAATGAATGCCTACCATAACTGCGTTACATGGCCCTAATGACATTTGAAGTCGATGGGCCCTAAAACACAATTAAACACTGTGATATATGGGACCGTTGCAAAGACTTATGACCATGCACAGATCTAGGATGGAGTTTTTGGGGTTGCAACCCCCCCATGCACAAATAAACTTATATTTGCATAATATGAGAGGTTTAGCTCAACCCCCAACCCCCCCCCCCCCCCGATGAAAAACCTGGATCTGCCACTGGTTATGACAGTTTCAATTTTGAACAAATGTGTGCACCCAAGTGATCAGTATGTATGCCAAATTTGTATGTGCACCAAATTGACTATGCCAAATTGCCATACACAAAATTGTCATGTGCCAAATTGACTATGCAAATTGCCAAACACAAAATTGTCATGTGCCAAATTGATATAATCCCATGATCTTTGCACATAGGTACGTTCCATGTTAATGAATCCAGTAAACTCTATTATCTAAGGGCAACCATTAATGTTCACAAGTCTACTCTGTCTAGAGCAGTCTGTCAAAGATCCTGCCTAAAGTATATGAAGAGGAAGAGACCGCCCAAACTTGCATGCATCAACAAGATGAAATGATTGGCTTGGGCACATGCTCACATGAAATGGAATGCAGAATGGAAGAGAGGTGTTTAGTGATGAGAAAAAATTCAATCTTGATGGGCCAGATGGTTGTAGCTACTATTGGCATGATATTCAGAAGGAAGATAAAGTCTTCTGAAAAGGACACCAGGGTGGAGGGTCATTAACCCTCGAATCACAACCCAAAAACTTATGTGTTAAATCACAACTGGGAGTAAATTTTATTCCTTAATTGGGAGTCAATTTTACTGCCTTAAATCAAAAATTTTCTTAATTTTTGAAAAACACAAAATTAATTTGTTATGCAGTGTTTACATTTACACACATGTGCAAAGTGATCACAGTGAAATCCTTTAACAATAATCATTTACTTCATCTCATGTTGGATTCTCTAAACTGTCATCAACATCACTCCAGAAGTCATGCACCTATTCATTAACCTGGAAAAGCAGAGTAAAATTTCCTCCTGAAAATTTTTAAAACACTTAAAAAACAGTGAAAAGATACACCTTATAGGAAATGCCAATATACTAATTATTGGCAAGGTATTGAAAAACACATATCATGAAGTTGGACCTTGCAAATTAATTATGGAATTTTTAATTGAAGTAAAACTACAAGCTGGAGTCAATTTTACTCCAGGTTGTGATTCTAGGGTTAATGGTTTGGGGTGGATTTGATTGTCAAAGAACAACAAACTTGGTCTTTCCAACCTGTCATTTAAATGCTGTGGATTATCAGGACAGGTTGGAAGATCATCCTTTGCCTATTGGTGAAGGGATTGGAGGCCTATTCTGGATTTCCCAAAAAGACAATGCCTCAATTCATGTAGCAAAATTCATAAGGGAATAGTCTTTGGATAATGGGGTTCAGGTAATGGAATGGCCAGCAAATTCTCTAGACATGAATCCCATGGAAAACATATGGGTATTCTATCCAGACGGGAGGAGATTCAGCCTACAGTATTTAAAACTCTTGTGCAATCAGTGCCAGATTGCACTTTCCACTTAATTTCTAAAAATATCATTTTTTGGTTATTAACTAAAGTGGTTGCATCATTTTGCAACAGCTATTTCTTTTAGTTTTCATGTTCTTTGCTGTTTACAATTTTCAGACGAATTTTAATAATGATTTCATATAAATTAAATACGGTATGCTTATTTTATTTCAAGTTCTGTTACAAAGATCTAGTATGGGTTGTTTTCAGTTTTCCTGGACTTCGATGGTGGTTCTATCTTTTTACAACACACCTCAGGAAACACAAGGCCTTTTTGGGACTGGGAACACAAGAGCAAAGTGGTGAATTGTGTTGGACACACCAGTTCTCGTCTGATCACTGAAGTTAAAAAAGCAACTCCTAACCCTTTTCCCGCCTAAGGCAGGGTCGCGTACCCTTTTGCCCCTCTAAATGGACACCGAGTGATATATTGGTCATAGTTTTTTCTGCAGCCGGTTGCCGGCCAAAGCTGCACCCCTACGCTTATTTATCGTCGGTCTAGTGTTCGTTGGGGAATGCTACCGACGCCAGGGGGCGAGCTCCTACACCTGGAAATTTTTGCGTCATCTACCCGTTGCGTAGTAGAGAAGGTTCTTTTACGTCCAAGTGCCATCGTACACCCACAAGGGACCTCGGTTTTACTTCTCATCCGAAAGACACACTCGCGGCTTCTCTCTCGCCCGAAAGAGGCCGACCCACCTTGGTCCAGTATCGAACCTAGAACTAATGGCGTAGTTGCCGAGTGTGCTAACCACTACGCCACCGCGGCGGGTCGTCTGATCACTGAAGTTAAGCAACACAATCCCAGCTAGTACTGACATGGATGGCTGCTTGGGAAAACTGGGTACTGCTGATACCCAAAAATCGTCGCATTTGTGTAGTGTCCATGCAGTCTCTGCATAAGAACTACACAGTGGACGGTGCTCTAATGACCTTGTAGTTGAAGGGCCCTTAAACACCAACAAACAAACAAACACATGAGCAACGTATTATACGGCAATCCGAATTCTGCAACCCTTTACTTATTTTGATGTCTATCTACCGTTTTCGTGGGACACCTTCGTTCACAGACGCGACACCAACAGAAGCAACTTCCAACTTCCTACATCTCATCCCATGTCAATCTCGCGCCCAGGGTC
Source organism: Trigoniulus corallinus (assembly GCA_013389805.1). NCBI lineage: Eukaryota > Metazoa > Arthropoda > Diplopoda > Spirobolida > Trigoniulidae > Trigoniulus > Trigoniulus corallinus. The sequence goes on along the minus strand of JAAFCE010006156.1, from coordinate 4,703,802 downwards.
GCCAGCACCTTCGGGAAGTACAAAACCCGTACACCCACTACTTCTACACATCACAAGGGGTCATGACGTTACTTCAAATTCGACAGAAAGTGCGCACTGGCCACCGTTCCCTCGCTCGCCAAAAAGCAGCCGACACACCTCGATCAAGGATCGGCCCTTCAATTATAATGGTCATTAGAACCGCGTCCACTGCGCAGTTCTAATGCAGAGTCTGCACAGACACTGCGATGTTAAGACGATTTTGGGCATTAGCAGAACCCAGTGTTCCCAAGCAGTCACCCATGCTAGTACAGTACTAGCTGGAGTTGTTTTGCTTGACTTCCGTGATCAGACGCAGTAGTCAAGAATGCTACCTCCGGGCCACAAAAATAGCCCACCATTAATGCGGACAGCGACGATTACAACTGAACTTCGCGCCCCAGGGTATCTGGCGCCTTGGAACAGCGCATGACCAGCACATCTACTACGATCGCTATAATGTGGCGCCTAGATCAGAATCGCACCTGCAACCATCGACCAAACGAAGAGCATGAATGTCATAAATGGGAAATAATTTAGCTGTTCCAGGGGAGGCAGCAAGCACAGGCCCATGGGCGTTGTTTAAATATCCTGACAATCAAACTGCGAACAGAAAAGGCTCATTTATAGCCCCTCTTTTAAATGAAATCAAGCTGCTACACATATGGCACATTCAAAAGGGGCTTTGATCCCCACTTGACCTGGATTCGTGGACTGAATAACGACGAACAACGGAAACCAGACTCGCGTACCAAGCATTGTTCAAACACAATGGCATTCATTCATTTTTAGAATTCGGTTATATTTCATGACGTCACCAAGCCTGTCACGCAATACCTGGATATCGTACCCTCCCCAGCTGTGCCCCAAATAGGCGCCTACTGACCAAGCATTTCTCATGCATCACTCAAAATTCCCTCCTTTCTACCTATCGACGTCATCACTGGAGTTCAGCAATGCAACCCCGGGGTAGTACTAGCATTGGCAAGCGCTTGAGAACACTGTGTACTTCTAATACCCAAAAATAGTCCTAACAGCGTAGGGTCTGCGCAAACCCTGCATTAGAACTATACAGTGAACGGGGCTCTAATTACCTTTGCAGTTGAAGGATTCTAAAACACCAATGAAAGAAACAAACCACCGCCTTTCCAATCAATTTCGCCTATGGCAAGGTCAGTAACTCAATTGTCCCGTATATGCCCCGGGATTACAGGCGTAACTATTCGACGGTATGCTAACGCAGCCGGTTGCCGACCTAATGCTTCAATTCCTTGCTTATTAAACATCGGCCTATTTTCCATGCCCTCCACAGGTACAAGAGGGTGCGAGGTTGCCCTGTCAACTTCAGTGCCAGTTACCCTAACGCCACGTTAGAACCGAGGGCATACAGAGGAGTTATTCAACGGTATCTTCATGCAGCCAGCTGCCGAAAGACGGCCCATTTCCGTCGTAGGGACAATTTCCGTGGACAAACACCGTGGAGGTGGGGCGAACTAACCCTGGAAACTATGCGGACCTATACTTACATTAAACTCCATTTAAAATGGATTCATTGTACAAATTCACAGAGCTTGACTTCCGACCTTAGGGGATTCCCAAGTTGGAATGTCTCGGCCGGGACCGATCCTGCAACCATGAACTGAGGAAATCAAAGAGGCAGACCGCCAAGATTGACATCGAGCTATCTGCTTATCGAGTTATCGAGCCAGCACTTTATACGTGCTGGCAGTCGACCATGACGTCACAATCCTATTAGGCACCTCTTGGGATAATTATTTGAAACTTTCTGGAATGAGTCCATTAGACACCTGTTGGGATGACCCCATTAGACACTTCTTGGGATGAGCCCATTAGACACCTGTTGGGATGACCCCATTAGACACCTGTTGGGATGACCCCATTAGACACTTCTTGGGATGACCCCATTAGACACCTCTTGGGTATAAATCTGTAGATGCCTCTTCGCATGACCCTTTTGCCTCTTTGGGTACACGGGTGACCTTGGGATGACCCTATTAGACACCTCCTGGGACGGTAATTTTATGCTGCCGGTGGCCGACCAAAGCTACAATCCCTTTGCTTATTCATCGCCAGTCTACTTTCAATCGCGGTACACCACCGACGAGACGCCGAGTGGGGTACGATTCCCTACACCTGGGAATTTTGCCGATCTACTTGTTGCATTATAATCAGTGGCGGATCCAGGTTTTTTTCATCGGGGGGGGGGGGGGGGGGGGGGGGTTGAGCTAAAGCTCACATATATTATGCGCATAGGGGGGTTGCCACCCCAAAAACTCCACCCTGGATCCGCGGGTGATTATAATAGAAAGGGTGTAGTGGCGACATAATGCACACCACACGGAGCGGCCACAACGTCACTTCCCATCTGACGGAAGGCGCATTCGGGCCTCTCTCTCACACCTGAAAGAAACCAACCTACCTTGATCCAGTATCGAACCTAGAACCACTGATGCAATAGTCAAGCACGCCACTGAGGCAGGGATGACGTAGAGATAACATCCAGAAAATCTGGGAAATAAATACTTACAAAATGATCATCAGTTCCTTCGTTTAGGGAACAGGTGTAAGGGCAGTCCTCCACCAGCCTTTGATGCATTTCCGCTGCCATCCCTATTAACGAGAAAAATAATTACTCATAGCACCACACTCTATAACAAGGGCCCTTACTGCGATATCTGGGGGGAGACAAAGCCACTCAGCCGAGAAACCCCTAGGCTGAGTCCCGAAGTGGCATTTAACCACAGTTGAACGGGACACAAACCCAAGTCGGCGAAAAAATGCCCACAAATTTTAAATAAAGGCCCACCAGGATAAGGCCAGCAGGAGCCTCGGCTGAGCAGCAGAACCCTGACGGCCTGCCCCCAATGAGAAGTATCACTTCCTGGCGTCATTAATAAAATTCACCACTGGCATCTCCTTACCACTATATTCGCCTATGGTAGGGTCTGGCTCTCCCTGTCCTGTTGGAACAGGGAACACACAAATCCCTGAAGACTAGATTTGTGCTGTCGGCTACGGAACTTATGCCACAACCCCGTGCTAATCAAACGTCGACCTATTTTTCTTCCCCCTGCCCTAGACAACTTCGCTCACTGACGTCTGGGGGCGAGAACTCCCACAGCTGTGAATGTTGCGATCTGTTACTTTCCGCGCAGAAAAGGTTCGCTTCCCTGCAGTGTTGGCATCGTCCACACGGACCACACCACATGTAACCACGGCTTCACTTCACAAAAGTCAACGGGGTACAACCATTCTTTTTTTGACGACAAAATTTCCGGGCCATCTACTTCCGTGGATGAGTTTCCGGGATAGAATCTTGCCGGAAGTTTTCCAGTACTAAAAATAACGTGACTACAAACTTTATGATATTTTAGAGGATCCAACATTCGCTGCCGAATTGGCCATGTGCATTTGCCACACTTCTGCTTCCTTGCTTTAGTAATTGCTAAATTGGACGCTAGACGGTGTCCAGGGTCGATCCTCAAGCGGATCAATCCTCGAATGAGATGCAATGCCCTGGCGTGAACATGTCACCTGTCGGCGGAAGTGTCGGTGCTTTCCATGTGGTCTGTGCCATGTCACTACAGCACGCATATCAGCACAATTTCCACTTGTAGGAGGTCGCCCTCCCTGGCGTCGGGGAACGAAATAATCACCACGAATAGACCGATGTTAAATAACCGCAGGGTTGAAGCATCCCGGTGGAGACAGGCTGCCCCAAGGCGTCGAAAACACCTCGCTAATAGACCGACGTCAAATAAACACCGGGTTCGCGGCAGCCATCTGCTTAACAACACCATTCAATAGACTGCCTGTGTGTTCTCGGGCCCTGTGGAAAGATTGGGCGTCCGACCCTGCCGAAAGCGGAAAAAGGGGACGAAATTATATCTGCTATTTTCGGGTACGCAAACACGTAATTAGTATTAACATAGTGCATTTAGGAATACTGGGGGGATGGGCTACAGCTGCTACTACTTCTACAATGCCAGCCCGAGGCTGGACAGCCAGATTGATTGATTGTTTGTGTTTAAGGTCCCGTCAACTACGAGGTCATTAGAGACCCGTCCACTGTATAGTTCTAATGCATATTCTGCACAGACACTACACCAATGCGACGATTATTGGGTATTAGCAGTACCCAGCTTTCCCGAGCGACCACCCATGTCAGTACTAACTGGGCTTGCGTTGCTTAACTTCAGTGATCAGACGAGAACTGGTGTGTCCAACGCAACTCGCCGCTCCCCTGGACAGCCAGAACTTTGTGGGTCCCTGAAAGAAAATCACATTGTAACTCGTGTTCTTATTTAATAATTAATGCCCATTATATGAAGTAAGCCGGCACCCCTAACACACATGCCGACCAATATTTCTGTGGGGGGTGTCTACAGTCAGAGTTGCCTCCCCAAACAAAGGGAAGTGGAATGTGGCGACCCTTACAGGGAAAACTGGGGAACTAGTTACCATTTTAACGACAGCGTAAGATCAAAATACGTGTTGTTGTTTGTTGGTGTTTTAGGGCCCTTCAACTACAAAGGTCATTAGAGCCCCGTCCTCAGCACAGTTCTTATGAAAAGACTGCACAGTACTAGTTGTGGTTGCGCTGCTTAACTTCACTGATCAGACGAGAACTGGTGTCCCCAACGCAATGCGCTGCTCCCTCAGTGTACGTGAGAGCAGGTTGAACGTAAAGATAAAGTAGTGGGACACAGACGGGGAATTGGTGGGAGATAGCCGGCAGTGGAGGGCTAGAACGCGTAGACTCGGATGTATCCCATAAAACCAATGGGGATAATTGAAGTGGAGACGGGGAATGGGGAATCCTGTGTGATAGGAAGATCCCAATTAAGTTGAAAGGGAAATTTTACAGGGCAGAGGTAGGCAGGGAGGAAGAGCCACGTAAATAGAATGCAAATAGCCGAAATGCAAATGCTGCGGTATATGAGCGGGGTGTCGAGAGTTGATAGTTAGGAATACGTATATTAGAGGTAGCCTGGGGTGGGGGACTGCGCGGGAAAATGAGGCAGAGTAAGCTGAGGTGGTATGGACACGTAATGAGAAGAGGGGAGGAGGAGCTGGTTAGGTCCATTTCAGGAATGCTGGTGGTTGGAAGAACCCGGGGCAGGGGTAGATCAAAGCAGAAGTGGGAGCAGGTTGTACGGAGACCTGGTGGGTGATAGACGGGAGTGGAGACCCGACCTTGCCACAGGCAGGATAAGGGTATGATGTGGATGGTGATGTCTAGAATCTGTACGCTGACTGTAAGGTGCCAAATTCGGCGTTAAGAACTCCTAAATTCATTATTATTTCTCGCTTGTCATCGGCGATTTAACTTACCAATCGGTAAAATAGATACCGGTAATTCAACTAATGAAAACGTGGCGTTAAAACATTAAGCAAATCAACAGTTACTATACCGCTAGTTTATACGATTCGTACCGAGCAATGCAAATAACTGTACGTTTTCAATGCTCAATTAATCAACTTTGTTGTTTTGGCAGCGTTCCATTTTGAAATTTTTGTTTCAAATTCTACCTTTATGAAGGTGAAATGTTGATTGCAAATAAATTTATAAATCTTTCGATCGTCCTCGCAATGATTAATCATAATCAGGGCAAATAAAACAAATTCAAAGTTAATAGTACTTACTGCGAGCGTTTCCAAACCGTTATCCCATCCACGTTGTTCGGCGATAAGTGAATTGCGACATTTCCTCATGACTTATTTTCTTTCAAAGCTGATCGTATAATGTGACATAAACGTCAACAGCCTGCTGTAAACCAATTACGTGGAAGTTTGTTCAGCTGACCTCAAATTTCAACTAGCAGATGAAAAAATGATCAAGGAAATCGTCAGCCATAGTTCGTGATTCGCCGGCAGTCAGTGCGTCTACTCGAATTTCGAAGTAAGAATTCGCTTAAAAGTTGTTGACAGAAAAGATATCCCACTATTTCCAATAAATATGTTTGCAAATCGAGAAAAATATGTTATTTGTCAACGAAAATAGGAATATTTCATGTCTAATAAGTGACGACGAACGTCAAAATGTCGTGAAATTTCATCAGAAGAAGGAATTTCATTTCGAATATGCGCCGCCATTAACCATTTTCCCGCCTAAGGCAGGGTCGGGTACAAATCTGAATAGGAACATGGGCGATCTATTGGGGAGCCACCGGCGGCTCATGGGACAGGCAAACCTAGGCGGCTAGGAGCGGCTAATTGCGTTGAACACACCAGTTCCCGTCTGATCACTGAAGTTAAGCAACGCAACTCCAGGTAGTACTAAAGCGGGTGGCCGCTTGGGAAACTGAGTCCCGCTAGTACCCAAAAATCGTCGCATTAGGTTGGGGAGTAAGCCGAGCAGCCATAAAAGGCCACACCCTTACGTGGCTGCTCGAGGGAGATCAGGAGGTAGGTGTAGAGCGGCGGCCTTCAAACTGTGTTCCGTGGAACCCCAGGGTTCCGCAATACATCTCTGGGGGTTCCGCGAGTCAAAATGAAAATTCGTTAGCAGCGGCAAGTAATACTTTTCTAAAGGTGGGATGGGGTCACCCCAAAACATCTTATAGTTCTAAGGGTTCCGTGAGTCGACAAAGTTTGAAGACCACTGGTGTAGAGGATGTAGGAGATGGGAAATTTGCAGCACCCAATGTTCTTTACCAACCACCCATGTTGGTACTAACGTGGGTCTGCGCTGCTTATCCTCAGTGATCTCACCAGAACAGGTGTGTCCAACGCAATTTGGCTGCACAGAACTGGTGTGTAGTGTCAAGGTGGCTTCCTAGGGCGGCTAATTTCAAAGGTACTTACTTCCCTACCATGCAGTCTATCCGGCATTTAAGATGTGCATAGTCCTGGGGTTCCCAAACTTCTCTGATTGGTGGGGCCATTTCTAAATGTTGACTTTCTCGAGGCGCCTTGTTGCAGTCACAGCAAATCCATTGGCAATGGGACAAATGCCCAGGGCGTATTCGGGGTAGAGACAGTCTAAAGCAGATGTGGAAGTAGGTTGTACGAAGCGGTATGATGGTGTGTGGGTGGATGGTGACGTGGGGGTGGAGGGTTAGAACCCGCAGACCCGACCCTGACACAGGTGGGATAAGGGCGTGGTGATGTGGATGTAGAAGGGGTTCTTTTCAGTAAACAAACCACACCGGACTTAGCATTACTTCCCATCTGACGGATGGCCAAACTGGGAGTTTTCTGACGGTCGAAAGCGATCATGTCTGACATCCCCTTGGTGGGGCAGAAAGTGGCTTGCTCGGTTACTGCGTCTTTGTTGTTTGTTCGCTGGTGTTTTAGGGTCCTACAACTACAAGGTCACTAGAGCCCCGTTAACTGCGTAGTTATGATGCAGAATCTGCACAGACACTACACTAATGCGACAATTTTTGGATACTAGCGGTACCCAGTTTTCCTAAGCGGCCACCCTTGTCAGTTGCGCTGCTTAACTTCAGTGATCAGACGAGAACTAGTGTGCCCAACGCAATTTACCGCTCCCCCAGTTACTGCGTCAGTGGTTATAGGCTCGATAGTGGCTGGATGTGGGTTGACTTCCATCGAATGAGAAGTAAAACTGCGGTCCTGTGTAGCGTACAATAGCATTTGCACGTAAAAGAATCCTATCCACTATGCAAAGGGTAGATGAGGCAAAATTCCCAAGTTAGGAGTTCGCCCCTTGGCGTCGGTGGAGAGCCCCCATCGAACAGTAGACCGACGATAAATGAGCATTGGGGTTGCAGCTTTGGTTAGCAGCTGACTGCTGAAAAATATTATCAAATATATCACCCGTGTGGCCACAAACCCGCTGCGGTGGCGCAGTGGTTAGCACACTCGGCAACTACGCCATTAGTTCTAGGTTCGATACTGGACCGTGGTGGGTCGGCCTCTTTCGGGCGAGAGAGAAGCCGCGAGTGTGCCTTCTTTCGGATGAGAAGTAAAACTGAGGTCCCGTGTGGGTGTATGATGGCACTTGCACGTAAAAGAACCCTGTCTACTACACAACGGGTAGATGAGGCAAAAATTTCCAGGTGTAGGAGCTCGCCCCCTGGCGTCGGTAGCATATTCCAACGAACACTAGACCGACGATAAATAAGCGTAGGGATGCAGCTTTGGCCGGCAACTGGCTGCAGTAAAAACCATGAGCAATATATCGCCCTGTGTCCATTCAGAGGGACAAGATGGGTACCCGACCCTGCCTTAGGCGGGAAAAGGGTTAGGAGATGCATTTTTATCACCCGTGTGGCCATTCTGAGGGATAAGATGGATACCCGACGTTGCCATAGCCGAAATGAGAGTTATTAGGTGTTTTTCGTTGAAAGACGCCATGTCTTGACCAGGATCGATCCTGGAACCATCACCTCATGATGTCATAGACACCCAACAGCTGGGAAACTAGAGATAGTAACGAAACTCTTTCGGTTGATTACGGGGCATGAAATAATATCATTTGACCTTTACCCTCCTATCGTGTTAAACTTCACTTCTTTTAATGGCTCTTTCAAGATCAGATATTAAATTACAGCGGATCATGCTTCCAACCGAAAATGATATCACATCTCACTTGACCATTGTTGCCGCAAGCGGTGAAATGCCTCCAGTACATATTTGGCAACTATTAAGCCCAGCGCAAAATCAGACGCAGGGTGTAGCAGCCCGGCGAAATTCTGCTAGCAGGCAATCACCGCACATTGAATCGCAGTTTTTCACCATACTTGCATCAAATAACAAGAGAACTTCTCTGCTTCGCACCGCTTATTGTTATTGTCACGCCAACTTCACGCAGGAAGCTGCGGCATTGGCACTGCGCTCCGCAGGGTCACGTGGCGCAGGCACTGAGTCACGTCACCCTGCAAACTTAACATGCGCAACTACATACTATCATGTCATCATCATCATACCCTCTCCAGCACGAAACTGGGTCGGGTCTGCGAGTTCCAATCCTCCATGTTCCAATCCTATCATGTGAGCCACAGAAATTTATAGTGAGTCACCCTACGGAGACTGCGTCTCATTTTGCGCTGGGCTTTACAGTAGGCCTACCCTTTTTGCCTACGAAATCGCAAAATCAAAGCCTGGTATACACGTAACGTTTTGCCGTCAGTCTTGCACGATCTGCAAAGACTGAAACAAATCATGTGGCTACACAGCTCAAACTTTTGCTCAGTTGTTCTGAAATCACCATACAATAAAGACTGTTACTGACTATCAGTGCCGGATTTACCAATAGGCTAATGCCTAGGGCCTTAACATGTAGCGGGCTTCAAAACTTAAGAAAAGGGGTTCAAAAGGGCTTGAAAGGGAACTCATTGAAATAGCCTAGGGCCTCTCAATATCTAAATCCGGCACTGCTGACAATAATCGCACTAGGTGCCCAAAAATTAAAAAAAAACAAAGTCTGTACGTCGTTCGCGATGGTCCTGACAGTGGCTCTAGAGCCCAGCGTTCGATTCTCCCACGAAGGTTCTTCGAGAACTGCAGCAGGAACCAGAAGATTGGTGCAATTGTTTGCATATGGATCTAGGACACGTACTGTCAATTGAGGGGGTTAGAATCAAAACAGGAATTCTCCCAAAAACTCATTCTGAGATAATCGCCAAAAGCCTTCTGGAGTTTTGCCAGCATGTATGCAAAATATAGGGATTGTTTTGGAAACTTTAGGGTCCAAAATTTTGAAAACCACTGGAAAAAGCCCTGAAATGATAGCTTGAAGTGTGATATTTCCACATATGCTGCTATCTCAATTTTGTCAAAAATGGAGAATTCCTGTTTTGATTCTAACCCCCTCAATTGTTAACGATTTTAACTTAAAAAACACAGAAGCAAGACACTGCCATGAGGCTGGCTGTCAGCCCCCATTAATGTAAGCCTGGTTTTTCTTGTCTCTGATGCAATAAAAAAATTCTTTGATTTTACTTGCCAGAGGCAAGATAAGTTTTGGTAGAGTTCCATGAACTCAGTGCCTCATGTATGCTGCCATTTTCTCTCACCCCTAAACATAATAAAAATATCATTTGTAACCTACAGCGTTGCCGACAGCAGACGACAGGGAAGCAAAGTTTGACCATCTTGCATGTACATAAAGCTCTAGCCCATGTCTGTTGAGAGGTTTGTCCAACCTCTGTCTACACGCTGTCGTCCGACAGCTGTCTGCTGTCTACCAACTTGCTGTCTACACGTAACGTTTTGTTTGTCATATCTGGCATGATCATAGTCTACAGAACTGTCGTTAGGCCCACGGTGCCACGAGCCGATAGAATCCGAAACGATTACCTAAGAGATAGCTTGGGGGTGGGAGATAGAGAATCGCTTGAGGTGATATGAGCATGTGATGAGGAGGGAAGAGGAGGAATTTACTAGATTCATTATGGGACTATGGGTAATTGGGGGCACCAGGAGTAGAGGAAGACCAAAACGGACGTGGGAGCAGGTGGTGCAAAGGGACATGGAGGCATGCGAGGTGGAAGGGGAACTTGGTGGGGGCAGAGGCGGCTCATGGGGCAGGCAAACCTAGGCGGCAAATTTCATAGGGGCGGCCAAATTACAGAGGTACTTCCTTGTCATGCAGTCTATCGATCATTTTAAATGTTCATAGTCCAGGGGTTCTCAAACTTCTGATTGGTGGGGCCTTTTCGAAATGTTGGCTTTCTGGAAGCTCCTTGTTGCAGAGCATTAGCAATGCATTGTCACAAATGCTAAGGGCGTGAGGGACGCTCGGACAATTTAGAACTGCATTAAATTTAATGGGGGCGGCGATGGACCCACTTGCCTAGGGCGTCTGAAACTCACGAGCCGGGCTTGGGTAGGGGATAGGAGGATTAGAACCCACAGACCCGACCCTGCCTCAAGCGGGATAAGGGTGTGATGATGATGATGATCTGGCATGATCATGCAAGACTAACGAGAAAACGTTACATGTATAACAGGCTTAAGAAACAGCACTGACGATATGGACGGATGTGTGCAGCACTCAATAGGTCAAGAGGTACTACGCGATCGGTTGTGGGGGTGTTACGGTTCGGTAGGGATCTGCAGGCATTTTCAGAAGCAACTCCGATATGCGGAGCCGCAGCGGCGCCGGAGATACGGGTGCACTCCCTCAATGCAACTTATATTGACGGATGTGTGCACCGGGCTTTATCGTCGGTTTACTGGTCGTTGGGGAATTCTACCGTTGCCAGGGGGAAAAAGCTCTTACACCTGGAAATTTTGCCTTATCTACCGGTTGCATAGTAAAGAGGGTTCTTTTACGTGCAAATGCCATCGTACACAACACAGGACCTCTATCTCTCGCCTGAAAGAAGCCAACCCACCTCGGTCCAGTATCGAACCTAGAGCTACTGACGCAGTTACCGACCGTGCTGTGCCACCGAGGCAGTAGTAAACGCTTTCTGAATCTGAAAAAAAACAATAGCAAGATGAACAAAGTGATAAACATGAACACTTCTGGTATATTCTTAATATCCACTGAAAGACACTGAAATACATTAAAAAAAAGCACAGAAACACGAGGGGTAGGGGTAGCGGCAAGGGCTCAGGGGTAAGGAGGGAGCGGGGGAGGGGTAGTAATTAAATAACAAATATTGCAAAATAACAAAAATAGCCCTGGATGAACAAGAAAAAAAATTTACATGTTGCTCAACCAACACTGAAAAATCAAAGGAGAAAACTGGCGAACACGTCAACGAATGCAAATATACAAAGTGATTCCGTACAAATGTAAAAACAATGATGAGGGAGGGAATGAGGGGTAGGGCCGGTGGGGGTGCATGAAGCTAAAAAAACTGGAAGACCCGAATGTCTAAAATATCAACACTATTTATATATATAAAATAAAAAAAATCAAGCGCATGGTTCATATTTATACAACGATCTGAAATATCCTAGCACACTACAGATCAGAATTGGATACGATCCCGGGACACCCTCGAAGAAGAGGAAGTGGGGCGAGAAAAGAGAAGGGAAAGTAGGGCCGGTAAAAAGACCAAAATAGGAAGCAGACTTGAGTATATAACACGTGTATATTTTGCATAAAGTAGCATCTAATCTAAGTTAAACACAACCATACTCATACCAGATGGAATTATCAACAGATCGTTCCCGGGGCTGGCCTGCATCACTTGCTGGAATGCCATTTGGAACACTGGACTTCTCGCCACCGCCCGGTGTGGCAGGGGCGGAGGGCATTGTTTTGGAATTATTGACCTCCATCTCCGCAGCAGCCGATCGAGTGACCATAGGCGAACTAACCTTCGACCCTGTATTGGAAGCAGGCACTTTATCAGCAGCAGCAACAGCAGTGGCACTAGCGCCGTAACTCAAGGCTTGTGAATACAAACTCCTAGTATCCGAGGACGTCTTGCTGGGTGAGCCCGTGCTACTACCCAGCCTGGAATGTGGGCGATGTTTGGGAGACGCTTGAGGTGTCCCATTCAACCCATTCTGGTCAGTAGGGTCAGTTAAGGAGGGTATATAGCTAGATCTGGGTCTGGCTGGCAGAGAGGCCCTTTCGTTATTCGGAACAAGGCCGTTCCTGTGGGGAGAGCCTGTGTCGTCATAATTTGGAGAAGGGTGTCTGGGATTCAGGATCAGGGAACGGGAAGGTGACAACGTGGCGGATTCCAAATAGTCCGTTAACGAAACTGTGGACTTGGACATATCTGTCCGTTGACTTGGTTCTTTGTCCCTCTCGTGGGACCCTTTTAGAGTAGCTGCCATGTTGCCCGTTGCTCGGTGAGATAGGGCAGGCGACGAACAGGATGATGACGTATTGTATTCTGAGAGGAGGTTAACAGTGTGACCCTGTTTGGTGACCTGCGAAAAAATGACGCAAAGCAACCTATTAATACCGTCATTACAATTATAAACAACTATAACAACTCACAAACCCTTTTCCGCCTATGGCAGGGCCGGGTACCGACTTCTGTCCCACTGAGATACATGAACCTACTCTTGGACTACAACTTTACGCAATCGGCCGCCAACATACTGCCGCAACGCCCATGCTTATATGAGGCCTATTTTTCCTTTGTTATTTGTTGGTGTTTTAGGGCCCTTCAACTACAAAGGTCATTATAGCCCCGTCCGCAGCATAGTTCTTATGCAGAGACTGCACAGACACTACACTAATGCGACGATTTTTGGGTATTAGCAGTACCCAGTTTTCGCAAGCGGCCACCCATGTCAGTACTAGCTGGGGTAGCGCTGCTTAACTTCAGTGATCAGACGAGAAGTGGTGTGTCCAACGCAATTGGGTTAATTTTCCGCCAGGTAGGGGGCGAGATCCGACACCTGGGAATATTGCCGATCTATACGTTGCATGAAGAACGGGGCTGTTGTCTTTGCAGTGTTGACTTCGCCCACACTGTACGGGGCCAGGGATTAACATCCCATCTGACGGAACGAGCACTCGAGACCTCTTTCGAACGAAAGAAGCCAACCCATCAGTAACGAACCAGGAACCACAGGGGGCAGAGGCGGGTCGGCCCAGATTAAAACAACCATGAAATAAAACTCTTTGCTTACCTGAGAAAGCGTATCTGGAGACGGAAGTCCACTAGTATTTAGTTGGTCGAGATGCTGGATCATTTTACGTCCAACAGAAGGTGAGCGAGGGAAAGGCGAGTCCCCGCCACCAGAAATATGACTTGAAATGGATTCACGATCATCATTATAATAAACTGCAAACGAGAAAAATGAGAAATCAGATTAAGATACCTTCTGACGTAGGTAGGGGGCCTAACAAGTCAAGAGAAAGGGTTGGCAGCCGGACATCCTGGTGCCACAAATTCTGAAAGAAATTGGGGCAAATCAGCAGCCTTTTTAGAACCCTCCTAAAGGATGTAGCAGCAATACATATTTAAACCAGTAACGCACGTTGGCATTAAGAAGGTGCGGTTTCCTTCTGTCCGATAGTCCGATGGTTCAAGAGGCAGGACAGCAGTCCAACGGATAGGCAATGGTTCAAGAGGGAAAGGCAATGGGCCAGGAAGGAGTGGCAATGGGCCAGGAAGGAGTGGCAA
>JAAFCE010006156.1:4651770-4680274 GCA_013389805.1 Trigoniulus corallinus | reverse complement strand
TGTGTGAGGGCAAATACTGATGTAGTGTCAGTATACTGAAATACTTTTACCGTCGTGAAAGTATTTTGGTTCCATTGTGGGCGGATCCAAAATACTGACCATATATTGATCGTTTGAGGGCTATACTATCAACATTTAGTAAGTATAAATAAAGTTTGCCATGACGAAGTTCATGCTGCCGATGTCTCCTACTGTGTTTTACTTATGGCTGTACGTGAAATACAACTTGAAAGTTCTAAATTTTCGAAAGACTAAACAAAAAACCACAAGGAGCTCCTAACCAATTACCCTCCTATGGCAAGGGTCGGGTACCCATCTTGTCCCTCTGAATGGACGCAAGAGCGATATATTGGACAGTTTGTTTTCCAGTCGTTTCCGATGAAAGCTGCAACCCTATGCTTATTTATCGCCGGTCTACTGCTATTTACTGCTTATTCTAAACTAGTTGCAGTAACGCTCAGGATCAATTACTTCAATGTAATTTATTAAATTTAAATAAGTACGTATTCCTGTCGTTTGTAAATCCATTTTTCAATCCAATGTCATTTTTTTCTTTGTGTTGCATGTTACTCTACATAAAATAATAGCAATACTGTATATGGTTTTATTTTCTATTATCCATTGTGAAATGATAAACAGAGGACACCAAACGAATGCTTCGAAATTTTTGAACAAACTAACTACTGACAATAATATTGATCGTCTGAGGGCTCGTTATGAATACTGATCTAATATTGCCAGTATTCAATATTGATAGTATTACTGATCGTGTGAGGGCCGCTTTAGGAGTACCCAGTAGGAGTTCCCAAGTAGTCACCCATGCTAGTACTAGCTGGAATTGCGCTGCTTAACTTCTGTGATCAAACGAGAACTGGTGTGTCCAAAGTAATAAGCCGCTCAATGGCCCTTGCGAGCTTCTCTTCTCACCACATGCCCAAACCACCTCAATACAGTGAAATCCGTTTAACACGAAAACACTTAACACGAAACAACACTGCGGTCCGGACAAAATACTCTGTAATTCCATACATTTTTTTCTTTTAACACGAAAGAAAATTCGCTTAACACAAAATTATTTTCCTTCTCAGCTAACAAAATACTGGATATACAACATATACTGGAGTTTTCGTTAAACTAAACAAATAAACAATGGTTGCCACTGTTGCTAGATTATAGCCTGGGTTCAGGATGGTAGAGGCATGCCATTGACAAACCTTTCAAACTATGGGGAGGGGGGTCTTTTTATTGACAAGTTATGCTCAAAAAGACACTGAAAAAATAAAACACATTTTATCCCAAAAACAATAATTCTTTTAAGCTTTTTTTAAATTATGCATTTGTAGCCTACATCATTATTTAAATTGAAAATATTGAATCTAATATGATGCCCACAAATGTAACTTTTAGTAAACCTCATCACACCCTCATCCCACCTGCAGCATGGTCGGATCTGTGGGCCCACTGAACATGCCCTGGATTGGGGGCACCCCAGCCAGGCATCTGGAACCCAAAGGAATATTGGCCGGGTTGTCTGTGGGGGATGATGGCCTACCCCATTTGTTCCAACATTGCATTATATAACCAAAATAGAATCTTTGGCAGGTAAATTAATGCTTTGCTGGTTATATTACTAAAAATTACAAGTGTAACTTTTAGCAATAAATCCAATTAATAAAATATGACGACATACAAAACAGTGATGGGTTTTCTGCATGAATCGCTTAGCACGAAATTCTTTTAACACGAAAAAATATTTTGGTCCCGTCAGTTTCGTGTTAAGCGAGTTTCACTGTATATTCTTCCTCATCTTTTCAGGCCATGTCCTGCACCCCTACACTACTTCTAACATACTAATTCCTAATTCTGTTCACGACACCCCACTCATGTACCGCAGCATTCAGTTAACTTGAAACATGCTAAAGCCAATTTAGAACAGGACCAAAATTCTTACTAACATGTTATTTTTCTCCTTTTCGTGAAAATGTTCTTTATCTTCAAGAGCCTGGGTTAAAATCTCGTGATACTGAGTCAGGAGACACGTCACCTGACTCATGAGAGAATTTCGTTCTTCGTTCAGATTCAAATTCAACTTTGACAGCATCTAGAAGATGACCAAACGAAAGAAAATAAAATATTTAAAGACAACTGTCAAGATTCAAACTCATTTAAGATGTCTGATTCAAGGACATACTTCACATTTGGAGCTCAGTTTACAAATTTCGACTTCCAGAGAATTTCTATGGTCAGTACTGTCAGCGATTTCACCCTTCAATTCCATATATTTCAACTGTAATGTATTATTTTCGGTTTTGATTGCTTTATATTCCCGTTGAATGGTTACATATTCCTTCTTCAACCTCTCATTATTGGTATGTAAGAGGCGGAAGTCGTCCTAAAATGATACCAAAATTATTACAGCATCAAACAGAATACGCTTCTGAAAAAAAATTTGGCGCCAAAATGCAACAACAGGTAGTGTGGGAGGTATTATGGAAAAAAAAGGGGTAGAAGACTCCTTGTCCCCTCTCAGTGCCTCAATGGGGCGCATATTTCAACTGATGCATGATTCACCTTTGCAACTTGTTGCATAGGTGGTGTGACGGCTAAGAGGGTTGAGACACATAAGTACCTTGGCATTATTCTAAACACTCGGGATACTTGGAAGGAGCACACTAACAAATTATTAGGAGCGGCGAGTTGCGTTGGACACACCAGTTCTCGTCTGATCACTGAAGTTAAGCAACGCAAGCCCAGTTAGTACTGACATGGGTGGTCGCTCGGGAAAGCTGGGTACTGCTAATACCCAATAATCGTCGCATTAGTGTAGTGTCTGTGCAGTATATGCATTAGAACTATACAGTGGACGGGTCTCTAATGACCTCGTAGTTGACGGGACCTTAAACTCCAACAAACAACAACAACTAACAAATTATTGGAAAGGCTGGGCGTACCCTCCGTTTGACTAGAAGGGTGCTGGGGGACAGCACAAAGGAGGTAAAAGAAATAACCCGTTTGTCACTGGTACGGCCAATTGTGGAGTACTGTAGTCCAATTTGGTTTCCCTTAAGGCAGGACTAAACCTTGGGAAATTGAAATAATCCAAAGGAAGCAGTAAGAATTGGGCTACACCGCTTCACATGATCAGAGAACTAGGGTGGGACTCACTACGTCAGAGGCGGTATCTGATAGCATTAAACTTTTCAACAGACTGTTGAAAATAGGATACGAGGGTCCTCCAGTTGGTAGGTTATTCCTTGAAGAGTATAGCGGGAGAAATGATCATCCATTCAAATTGAACGCGATCAGGGCTATACTGTCAGTCCAACAGTTGCAGTCCAATCTGCATTTGGCTAGAAAAACTGAAAACGGGACATTGTCTGAGGTGCAGCAGAGGACCTATTGTAATTCCTAGCTAGAATTATACTAAGGGATTCTGAATATTTAAAAATATTTCAGTCGTATCTTTTTTGAAGTACTCCCCCAAGATCTACCTCCTGGTAGATGGATATATTTGGGTAGTGCGGGATATGTATGATGGCTCCATAGCCAAGGAAAGGCGTCCCGAACTATTTGGGGAATTTCTGGAGGCTTTCAAGTGAAGGTTGGGGTGCATCAGCGTTCAGCTTTTAAGTCATACCTTTTCATTCTGGTTATGGGGCGAGCTGGTGAGCAGGGAAATGGGCACCACAGTGCATGGTATTTGCAGACGATGTTGAGAAACTTGGTGACTCCAAAGAGGAAGTACAAAAGGGCCTAAATTATACTGGAACAGCGGTAGAAAAGTGAGGGGGTTTCAACCCACTGAAGATGAACATGAAGAATACAGGGAAGAGTTTAAGTACCAAGGATCAGTGTTCCAGAGGTTGGGGGAAATAGGTTCGAGTCTCTTCGTTGCCTCTCACATGTGGAGGGGGACGGAAATGATAGTATTACTTCATATTTTGAAAGAGGATGTGCTTTGGGGCCCTCAAATTGCATGTTTGACAACATTCCTTAGTACTACTTAAACCTAGTAACCCTCTAAATGATGTTGAAGCTTAGGCTCTTCAGAGTGCTTGATCCATCACTGACCAGTTTGTTTTTCGTTGGTGTTTTAGGGTCCTTCAACAACAAGGTCATTAGACCCCCGTCCACTGCGGCCACCCATGTTAGTACTAGCTGGGGTTGCGTTGCTCAACTTCAGTAATCGGAGGAGAACTGGTGTCCAATGCAATACGCCGCTCCCACCTCTGACCAGAGCGAAAGTTAGAGTTCCACGAGTCGGATTTCTCACCTTTAACCTGGAATGTTCAGCCCTTAAGTTGCTCAATGACTTGGAATCCGTTTTTAAGATGGCCTTCTCTTCGTCTAATGATTGCCGCATTAGCAGGACTTCTTCCTGTTTGGAGATCAATTCTTCATTCTTTTCTAAAACAGTTTTATATTCCACTTTCAGGGATTTCTGAGCAGCTTTCAAGGATCCCAATTCACTGAGAAGACTTTCATAGTCAGCAGACAGTTGCTCGTGAAGTTTTTGAAGAGCTTCATGATCAGAAACAAGAGATGCTTGAGCAGTCTGCATTTCTTCTTGATGATGAAGGCTCTAATGTCAGTAAGACACCAGGAGGTGGTGTAAGCCCAAAAACAAAAGAATGGAAATATCAAAAAAGAAAAACAAAGTGGCAACATTTACTTGTTCCCTAGCAGCTTCCAGAGCAGTATTCTGGACCTGAAGTGAGGTGTTCTGTGATGTCAGCAGAGTATTTTGGGACTGCAATGTGCTAGTCTCAACTTGCAAAGATGCAATTTGAGATTGCAATTCAGAACATCTTGCTGTTAGTGACGAAATTTGGTTTTGTTGATTGGTGAGTTGGGTCTGCAACATTGTAGCATGTTCCTGGGCAGTGCTCCTCTGAGACTTCAACTCAGAATTCTCATTCATAACCAAAGAACTCTAAAAAAATTAAATGGACACATTAGCAGAACAGAATTTCGAGATTGGAATTCAACAAGCGTTTGCCAAATTTCTAAAAAAAAAACAAAGCACCATTTTTGTAGCTTCAACCAACTGATTTTTCAGGTCCTCGATCTGTTTCAGCTGCTCTTTAGAATGAACTCCTAGCTGCTCTGGTCTGAAATTCAAATAAAATACAGAACACCATATTAACAACAACTGCTAACCCTTTCTCGCCTACGACAGGTTTAGGGCACCCATTTTAAGCAGCCGGTTGCAAATATAATTCAGCAACTCTTCGCTTTCTTCGCTGGGACTCTTCTCCACCCACACCAGGACGTGGGGGTGAGCTCTACACCTGGAAATGTTGCCGACAACACGTTCCATCTAGAAAGGGTTCTTTTACGTGCAGCGGTGACATCGTACGGACCACACGGAGCCACGCCTTTATTTCCCGCCTTACGACTTTACTTCCCATCCGACGGAGGGTACACTAGTGACCTGATGTATGCGTACCTTTTTATACATGAATAGGAAATCTGTTGGGTTATAGGCGGGAGTGGGAACCCGTCCTTCCCACGGGTAGGGCAAGGGTCTGATGTTGATACAACAACTTCAAGCCCGTTTCAAGTCAACAGCAGAGTTGGGTATCCATTTTTGTTTCGTAGGCATACATGGGCGATCTTTTTGAGGGCATTACTGCGCTGTAGGTCGCCAACCTGATGCTGCAACCCCTAGGCTCATTTATATTGCCTCATTCTTCTTCATTGGGCACTTTCCCTACAGCGATGCCGTTGCTTACTACCTTGCCGTTCTTCTCGTTGCATGTAGAAAGGGTTCTTTTCTGTGCAGTGCCGACATCCTCCACACCACACGGAGCCAGTTTTACTTCCCATCGACAGGAGGTGAACTAGGGGCCAGTCTCTCTCTCTCTCTCTAGCTCAAAACAGGACAAACCGCCTCTATGCACTAACGCAGTAGTCAAACATGTCACCTCCGCACTACAGAAGCGGAGGCGATGATGGCTGTTTGTTTGTTGGTGTTTTAGGGCCCCTCAACTACAAGGCCATTAGAGCCCCGTCCGCAGCGTAGCTCTTATGCAAAGACTGCACAAACACTACACAAATGCGATTTTTGAGTATTAGCAGTTCCCAGTTTTCCCAAGCGGCCACCCATGTCAGTACTAGCTGAGGTTGTGCTGATTAATTTCAGTGATCAGACGAGAACTGGTGTGTTCCCGTGAGATCACTGAAGTCAAGCAGCGCAAGCCCACGTCAATACCAACATCGGTGGTTGGTAAAGAACGTTGGGTGCTGCAAATTAACCCTCTCCGTCGTCCTTTCACCTACCTCCTCATCTCTCGCGGTAGGCCTCCTAAGGGTTCGGCCTGTTATGGCTGCCTGGCTTACTCCCCAACCCACGAAACCAATTTAGTCCAATCCAATCCAACACAATTCGCCGCTGGCGATGATGGCACAGGGTTTAGTTGGACACTGGATTTACTACCAAACGACCCACTTGGGGCTTCACTCCAGCCCGGTAAAGACTTGTCGGCTAGATATCTTACAGCGCCCGTGGACACACGAACTCTTGTATGCTAACCTCTGAGACAGGGAGCACTACTAAACTATCTCCTCACCGTACACATCCACATTGCCGCCGAATGCATTCAACTGCCGTAGTTCCTACGCACTGCTCAAAACTCTTTCCCTCAAATTACAGTGGCGTCGCTAGGGTTGGTGACACCATGGTGTCACCCCCCCCCTCCCGAAAAAAGCTTCTTCTGCTTTGGTGTCATCCTCTTTTCTCATGGTGCGAGTGGTGTCACTTCCCCCCTAGTGACGCCACTGCCTCAAAACTTTTTTCTATGCGGAATCGTTGAACATAATAAGTAGGCCTACTAGATGTATATTAAATATTAAGCTCTTACTTTAAAGACAGCGTTTCAAATGACTGAAGTTCTTCTTCCAACCTCTGTTTTAACGCTTCGTGTTGGCACTTGAGGGTACACAACTCCTCACGCAGTTCGCCATTTCTATTGACGGACTCTTGCAAACGACTCTGTAAACTCTGAATTTTTTCTTCCTTAATTTCTAGTCCTTTCTTAAGAGCTTCTTCCATCATGTTTTCCAACACCTTATATCGACTGAAAAAGCAAAATACCATGTTAAAAACAAAATATTAGAAGTTAAGTTAAGTAATTCGATATTAGGCTTAGGTACAGTGGGCATCACGGTTTGGTACAGTTGACGTTAGGCTTAACAAACATAAGTCACTAAAGGGGACATCAATTTTAGGCAAGGCGCAAAATGAGACACAGGTTGAAGCAGCACATCACAAAACTGTTAGCAGGCATTCACTGCACAATGAATCGCAATTTTTGGCATTTTCAAAGACGACGTGGAGTGGACAGGGACCTGGGGCAGCGGGGGTTCTAGCTCTCCACTCCCTTCTATTTCCCACTAGGTCCCCTTCCACCCCACACACTACCATGTCCTTATGGGCAACCCCCTCCCACGCCTGCTTCATTTAGTTTTCTTTGAAAGTCACTCCATCATCACGCAGGAAACTGTGGCATAGGCACTGCGGTCCGCAGGGTCACGTGGCGTAGGAACTGTGACACGTCACGCTGCGTCGTAGCATGCGCAACTCACATCCAGTCATGTGAGTTACAGAAATTTGTGGCGAGTCACCCTGCGTCACCTGCGGAGACTGCGTCTCATTTTGCGCTGGGCCTTAGATGTGGCCTGATATTAAAGAATTGGACACAGTCCTCCGATACAGTCAATTTTGTCAAACAGGGCTCAAAAAAAAGACCCAAAACTGTTCAAACTCACTCTTCATCTTGGGCTAGTTCGACAGCCATTATCTTCTCTTTATTGATGCCAACTTTCTGCAGTTCAGAGGTGAGTTTGCCTAACTCATTCGAAAGTTGTTGAGTTTTTATCTTCTCGTTTACTAAATCCTACAAGAAAAAGAAAGAAGCTTGGTATTAAAATGAAGAATCTCACAAGAGTTGATAATCAAAGCTTTCATTTACTTCTCTAAGAGTCGCCAATGTCTTCTTATCAATGGCTGCCTTCTGAATCAGATCACGATTCTCCTTTTCTGTTTCTTCAATTCGACCCGTCAACAAACCGACACTTTCAAAATCTTTTAAAAGTAATTTATTTTCTCGTTCTAAGGTGAAAATCTTCGAGCTCAATTCATCCACTGCCAGGTCTTTTAACTGCAAGAAACAAATGATACTTTAATGAATAAAATGCATTTAGTAATAAGGGGAAAACAGATGGCTGAAAGTCATTTCGTGGCGCAGAGAAGAAATGCAGTAGTTCATTGAGTGCAATTCACCATCATCGTCACACCCTTATCCCCCTGTGGCAGGGTCGGGTCTGTGAGTTCTAGCCCACCACTCCCGTCTATCTTTCACCAGGTCCCCGTTAAACCTCACATATTACTATACCCTTACGAACAACCTGCTCCCATGTCTGCATTCCTGCATTAGGTTGCATCCTCGCTTTTGCCCTGTTGTTGCACCCGTGCTTGTACCTTATGTTGCATCCGTGCTTTTTGCCCTGACGTTGTATCCCTGCTTGTTCCCTGACGTCGCAACCATGCTTTTCCCACACACTGTATCCCAACTTTGGCGCCCATAATGTTGCCCAGAGATGAATTGTCCTGGTGACAAATTCAGCCCGAACTATTTCACGGAGGCAAATAGAAACACACGGAAATACAGGAAACCTCGGTTGGCGTGAAAGTCATTAGGTCAAATTGTATAACTGGTCAAGTGAGGTCATCTGACGGGGAGAGGGGGGCGGAATGTCACAATTTGTTTGAACACATCAGAACCATTCAGTACTACAGACTTTGCACAAAATCGCCATATTTTTCGGAAAGCTATTTTGAGCAATTCTGATTTTTCCCGAGAGAGGGTCACATTGCGTTGGACACACCGATTCTCGTCTGATCACTGAAGTTAAGCAACGCAACCCCAGGTAGTACTAGGATAGGCGGCCGCTTGAGAACACTGCGTACAGCTGATGCTCATCGCCGCAACAGTATAGAGTCTGCATAGACTCTACATTAATACCCATGCTGGGCCTTAATGACCAACGCAGTTGTGGGGGAGGGGGAGCGGCTTATTGCGTTGGACACACCAGTTCTTGTCTGATCACTGAACTTAAGCAACACAACCCCAGCTTGCACTAACATGGGTCGCCACTTGGGAACACTGGGTACCGCTAATATCCAAAAATCGTCGCATTTCTAAAGTGCCTGCCCAGTCTCTGCATTGGAACTACGCAGTGGACGCGACTCTAATGGCCTTGTAGTTGAAGGGCCCTAAAACACTATTGAATCAAAAAGTAAGTTGTGGGTCCCTCAGAAACAAAAGCATTCAATCAATCTGATTTCAACCCACATTTGATGATTGCCTTTCTTAGATTTCATGATTTGTCCTCCCTGTGTAGCCCACGTTGACGTTATCTTGCAGTTTCTTTAGATTCCCTGTATTTTGTATTTGCCGCCCGTATTCCAAATAAAGAAATTGTAAAGCCTTACTTCTTGGGCTTGTTTTAGCCTGGAGATTTCTTTCTCGAGCGACACATTATCTCGATTCAATTTGTAGTTTTTAGCTTCAAAATCCGTATTTTCTCTCTCGAGGTCATTCAATTTTCTAGTTGATATCTTGTAAGTTTCCAGAGTTTTCTGTAGTTTCTGATTCTCACTGTCTAATTCCTGATTTTCTTGTTGAATTTCGGTTATCTTCTTCGCTGACAAATCCAGGCTCTTCTGCAATTTCTGATTGTCATTGTTCAACGACACAACCTGAGATTCCGTTTGTTCATATTTGGCACGTTCCACCTGGACAACATTAAAAAACAACTTTTAAGTTAGAAAAATTTGTACTCTCCGTCATCAATGCAACTCCTAACCCTTTTCCCATCGATGGCAGGAACGGGTACTTTTCCGCAGCCGGCTACCAGACCAAAGTGCAACCCCTATGTTTATTTATCGTCGGTCTACTGTTCGTTGGAACACTCCACCGAGCTTTTAACACCTGGAAATCTTGCCCCATCTACCCCTCTGAATGGTTTGGTTTGTTGGTGTTTTAGGGCCCTTCATGCACAGACTGCACAGACACTACACTAATGCGACGATTTCTGGGTCTTAGCATCGCCCAAGTTTCCCAAGCGGCCACCCATGTCAGTACTAACTGTGGTTGCTTTGCTTAACTTCAGTGATCAGACGAGAACTGGTGTGTCTAACGCAATAAGCCGCTTCCCTCTGCATGGTAGAGAGGCAGGCCTGCAGAGAGGGGTCCTTTACGGTTTTACTTCTCATCCAAAGGAAGGTGGAGCGACTTATTGCGTTTCACACTCCATGCGTCACACTTCACACTTATTGCGTTTCACCGATTACTGAAGTTAAGCAACGCAACCCCAGCTAGAACTGACATGGATGGCCGCTTGGGAAAACTGGGTACCACTAATACCCAAAAAAATCGTCGCATAAATGTAGTGTCTGTACAGCCTCTGCACTAGAACTATGCAGTGGGTGGGGCTCTGATGTCCTTGCAGTTGAAGGGTTCTAAAACACCAATGAAACGGAAAACCGAAGGAAGGCGTACTTGGGGCTCTTCTCTCGCTCGAAACAAGCCACCCCCACCTCGATCCAGTATCGAACCTGGAATCACTGACGCAGTGTATCGAGCACACTACCTCTGCGCCACCAAGGCAGGTTTGAACTCTACATCATCCACTCACTAATAATATATCCGAATTTCACTGGGTTCCAATTAACTTCCCGAGTTCTAACTACATCCATATTGTCTTCATTATCAGATTCCCTAGTGCTTAGCTTGCTTATGGTAGGGATAAGTATTCGATGTCCAGTTGCCAACCTTGCTTATTTTAAGTCCGTCCGGTTTTTTTTGGGACAGGTTTCTTTTACTACTTTCTGCATCCAAAAGAGATGGAAATCAGTGCCCTAGAATGGGGCACCACATCACTAACTTATTTTCCGCCTACAGCAGAGTCGAGGGCCTACTTTCGTCTAATCAGGACTCACGGACGATGCATTGGAAGGCAGTTTTACGCAGCCTAATACTTGAACCTCTATGGCTGTTGGTGGTCGGTCTACATTTCTTTGTTAGGGCACTTCTCCACCGACGCAACGAAATATTCGCTGAACTACATGAATATTTGATTTCCGTGTAGACAGGGCGATATGCGAGTTACTTCCCATCCCGCGGATGGCTCATTGGGGTTGCTGCGTGTGACTCACTCACTCTCCCCATTCTGTCTGTCTCTCTCGCTACCTTTCTCCCTCGCTGTTTTTTTTTATCCCACTCTGTCTCTCTCCCTTTCTCCCCCTCTCACCCTGCCTCTTTATCTCACTCTCTCTCTCCCTTTCCATGATTCCCCCCTCTCTGCCCCATTATCACACTTCCTTTCTGTCTCCTCGCTCTCCCTTTCTCGGACTCTTTCCCCCTTCTCTCTGTCTCCCTCTTTTCCTTTCTCTGTCACTTTCTCCCTTTCTCTCACTCTTTCTCACCCTTCTCTCTGTCTATCCCACTCCTTCTCTGTCTCTCTCCCTTTCTCCCCCTCTGCCTCTTTATCCCACTTCCTCTCTCTCTCGCTCTTTCCCTTTCTCCCCTTTCCCTCTGTCTCGTTATCCCACTCCCTCTCTGTCTCTCCCCTCTCTGGCTCTTTATCCCACTTCTTCTGCCTCCTCTCTTTTCCTTTCTCTGTCTCTTTCTCCCACAGTCTCTTCATCCCACACTGTCTACCTCTCTCTTTCTCTCACTGTCGCTCGATGCCTACAGTATGTCTCTCTTTGCCAGTTTGGATCAAACCTGCAATCATTGTCTCACCAGTACAACACACTAATTCTGTTCCGAGGAGACGGGTGTTGATGGAATACCACAAACCCATGTAAATTACTCCCCCCCCCCAAACGTGAGTAAAATGCATACATAATAATTGATATTAACATTCATACCTTTAACAGTTCACAATTCTTGTTAAGAAGGGCTATGCTCATTTGCATCTCTTGCTTGTCATGTTCCAGATCAGCAAGTCTTTGAGAGGCCAATGCATACGATTCCAACGTTTTCGTCAACTTCTGGTTCTCAATCGTTAGACAAATGTTATCATGTTCCAATTTCTCAACCTACAGACAAAATAAAGTTATTAAAATAACGGAAAAAAAGGCTAAACTTCCAAAAATCAGATATCTTTCACCAAAATACCTTGACGCAGGTGTTTCTAAGATTTTCAAGGGTTTTATTCAACCTTCGACTTTCATCTTGCAACTGAGAGTTTTCTTGTTCAACTTTTTCAAATTTATCACAAGTTTGTTTAAAAGCTGCAATGGCCTTCAAAAGCGAAATCAATTCATCAGAAAATATACCGAATTTTCGGACCTGACGTTCCAGATGATGCTCTTACCTTGTGCAAATCTGCATTTTCCCTTTCAAGCTGAGCTTTTTGACTTTCAAGTTCAATAACTTTGTCCGAAATTTGTTTCAACTTCTCGTTGAGTTTCAGAAGCTGCTCCTTTTCAAACTGAAGCTGCGATATATGACCTTTCAACTCCTGTACAAATGCATCATCATCATCATTATACCCTTATCCAGCTTGCGGCAGGGTCGGGTCTGTGGGTTCTAGCCCTCCACTCCCGCTTATCGTCTACCAGATCCCTGTCCACTCCACACACTACCATATCCTTATGGGCAACCTGCTCCAACATCTGCTCCTGCTTCCAACCACTCGCATTCCCACAATGGACCTAACGAGCTCCACCTCCCCTCTGTTCTGTCCATGTCCATACCACCTCAGTCTACTCGTCCTCATCTTTTCTCGTGATGTCCCCAACCCCCAGGCTACATCTAAGAACTACGCAGTTGACCGGGCTTTAATGACCTTTGTAGCTGAAAACCCCCCAAAAAAATAATGAATAGGAAAAAATCCGTTCCACGAAATGCGCACTTGGGTGTCTCTTGCTCGCTCAGGGGAGGATTGAACCTGCAACTATGGACGTCGGGTCGGACCCATCTGCATACCATTCCCAATTCAAAAAAACAGCCAGTAACTCACCTGATTACTTTCTATTAATTTTCTATTTTCGGTTTCAATGTCCTTCAACCTGGCATCGCTGGATTTCTCATTCCTTTCTCTCAGGGTGTTCACCAAATCGATTAACTGACTTTTCTCTCTCTGAGATATGATATTTCACAGTTGAAAAGTTACAACATGTCGTAAAGTTCCAAAAATGTTCAGCAAGAGTAGTTTTACCTGAAGTTCTAACTGCTGACGTTCACTGCTCACTCTTACCATGTCCAAAACGTCTTGCAATTTGGCAGTTTCTCTTTTGATTTCATCCCGTTGCTGTTCCACCTCCAAACAATGCTGAGTTTCTTTGCTGTTGGCGTCCTGCAAGTTCTCAACTTTCATACTTAACCTCTTATTTTCCTTTTCGAGTTCTAATAACTGGAACACATTTCAATTTCAAGTTGATTAAAAAGCCCTTCATTTTGACATCCGGCAGAATTTCAGTTTCGGAAGGCAGTGTTTTACCTTATCAATATGTACATGAAACGATCCATCTTTCATCTGTTCTATGAGTGACAGCAGTCTCTGGTTCTCAAGTTCTAATTTCATTAGTCGACCTTGAGCATCCTTGTTCAACTGATCACATAAACTGTCTCCCAATCCTAAAGAAGAGAGTACAATTAGCGATCGTGATAAGGGTTCCACTACCTAGTAAAACACGGCGTTCATTTATTATCTCACCTTGATCTAATGATGTTCAACCCAGAAATACACACATGAAATGATAAAAAAAGGATTGTTAAAAAAAGTACTGGAAAGCGCTTGACTCCCTGAGAAACTTAAAGGCCGACTATTCCAGGTCGAAGGATAGGATTCAACTCATAGAACTCTTAACTTTCACTACGATCACTGGATTTTGTTGCTTTATTGGTGTTTTAGGGCCCTTCAACTACAACGGTCATTAGAACCCAATCCGCCGCATAGTTCTAACGTAGAGTCTGCACAGACACTACACTGTTACGGTTTTGGTATTAGCAGTACCCAGTGTTCCCAAGCGGCCACCCGTGTTAGCATTAGCTGGAGTTGCGTTGCTTAACTGGTGTGTCCAACGCAACAAGCCGCTCCCCTACGATCCCTGGAGGAGCCCATGCTCCATCATAGGTTAGAGCCGGCATGTTAAACTGGTGTACTACGAGGGCCACGTTGGTACCTAATTCAAATTCACTGCAAGCAGTGCTCTATGGCCAACTCCTCAAACCCTAAATAACTCCTAAAACCCTAAGCTATAGTTGTGTCCCCCTACAATACTTGCAATGATGGCCTTCCCCTTCAGTAAGCCCTTAACTTTATCCTCCCCAAGGGTATTCCATTGCCGAACGGTATTGGCAAAAAAGACCAGTAGTATGAATCTGTCTAAGCCCTTATTTATTTCAATTTAAATGAATGTTATACACAGCCAGGGCCACACTTCCACCAAGAGGTCCACTGCACCTCATCAGCAGCAGTCTCATTAAAGACCAATGCTGTTAGATATACGCCTCTGGCTTAGTGTGCTCCACCCTAATTCCCTAATCATGTCAGATACACTTTCCCTGTGAGAAAACCCGTGGAGTACAATTCTTGCTGCCCTCCGTTGGATCCTTTCAATTTCCCAAGACAGGTCCTGCCTATGCGCATTGCTATGAGGGTCAAGCAGTATTGCACATCGAAAGATGAATAGTAATCTTATTTCGGCCAGGATCGATTGTTTGTTGGTGTTTTAAGGCCTTTCAACTAGAAGGACATTAGAGCCCCGTCCACAGGGTAGTTCTTATTCAGAGACTGCACAGACACTACACTAATGCGACGATTTTTGGGTTTTAGCAGTACTCAGTTATCCCAAGCGGTCACCCATGTCAGTACAAGCTGGGATTGCGTTGCTTAACTTCAGTGATCGGACGAGAACTAGTGCGTCCAATGCAATTCGCCGCTCGCCACGTTCGATTCTGCATCCACGGATTCAGTTCCTGAAGCGAGTTAAACTGCCGGTAATGAAACAAATAACACCAGTTCTCGTCTGATCACTAAATTAAGCAACGCAACCCCAGCTAGTACTGACATGGGTGGTCGCTTGGGAAAACTGGGTACTGCTAATACCCAAAAAATCGTCGCATTAGTGTAGTGCCTGTGCAGTCTCTTCATCAGAACTATGCTGTGGACGGGGCTCTAATGACCTTTGTAGTTGAGGGCCCTAAAACACCAACAAACAACAACAACAATAAACGAACAACAACAAAAAAGTAGATCCAATAATGAAAGTCAGCTCTGATTTTCGAACTAACAACATGCCCTCGATAAAATCTTAAGAAAAAATATTCACTGGACCTGGGGAAGACTGGTTCCTGAGATGATCCAATTCAGCCATAAGATTCACTGATTCATTCATACTCTGTTTCGTGGTTAGCTGAAGATGAGCATTTTCCTCCAATAATTCTTGAATTCGATCTCGATCAGCATCCATCTCCTAAAATACGAGACCGTAAAACAATTTAACAGATACTGCTTCAGTGGCGTCAGTGATTCTAGGTTCCATACTGGACAGAGGTGGGTTGCCTTCTTTCGGGCGAAAGAGATGCCCCGAGTGCGCCTTCCTTCGGATAACAAGTAAAACCGAGGTCCCATGTGGTGGACGATGGCATTTGCACGTCAAAGACCCCTCTCTACTACGCAACGGCTAGACGAGGTAAAATATGCAGGTGTAGGGGCTCGCCCCTGGCGTAGGCGGAATGTCGCAACGAACAGTAGACCGACGATAAACAAGTTGCAGCTTTGGTTTTTGTTTTGTTGGTTTTTCAGGGCCCATTAATTACAAGGTCGTTACAGCCCCGTCCAGTGTGTAGTTCTAATGCAGAGACTGCACAGACACTACGCTAATGCAACGATTTTTGGCTACTAGCGGCACCCAGTTTTCCCAAGCGACCATACAATTTAGTACTAACTGGGGTTTCGTCGCATATCTGCAGTAAGCAGACGAGAATTGCAGCTTTGGTGCAGCTTCGCAGCGAGAAGTGCAACTTTGGTCGGCAGCTGGCTGCGTGAAAACGCTGTTCAATATATCACCCTTGCGTCGAACCTTAGGAACAAGATTGGTACTCGACCCTGCCATAGGCGGGAAAACATCATACACACCATCATACACACTATTCACACCCTATTTTCCTTGGGTTTTCCTCTCAGGCCCGAAAGAAGCCATTTGGTTCCGCCAGGAATTCCAGGTTGCTGAGAATCGATCCTGTAACCATAGACTTCCCAAATCAAACACTGTAATGTCAAAACGTAAGTATTTACCAATGTTAATTCGTTGATCCTGGATTTTCCTCTCAAAATTTCGTTTTCCAATTCAGGAATTAGTTCAACTTTCTTTCGACTGTTATTTAATTGGTCCTCGAGCATTTCTTTCGTGTCCACCAGAATACGATTGTCTTCTCGTAATTCCTAAAATAGAAACAAAAGGGTGCATTTAATTCAAAATGAATTTTGGCCGGAAGTCGTAAGTTTATGTGCAATCATTTTAGTACCTCTATACGAGACTTGCAAAATTCTAATTCATTCATTTTATCTTTGTATCGTTGGATTTCCAGTTCCAGTTTATCGACCTTGTTGGCCTGGAAAAACACCACATGATATGAGAAAATAGAATCCATCATCATGCCCTTATCCCTCCGGTGGCAGGGTCGGGTCTGTGGGGTCTAGCCCTCCACTCCCGCCTATCTCCCACCAAATACCCGACCACCCCACACAACACCCTATCCTTACGGACAACCTGTTCCCACGTCTGCTTTGGTCTACCCCTGCCCCGGGTGCTTCCAAACACCTGCATTCCTGTAACGGACCTAACGAACTCTTCCTCCCCTCTTCTCATTGCGTGCCCATATTGGGTATTAGCGGAACTCCACGGTCCTTACCCTTTCTTTAAGAATGTCAAGTTCGTCTCGATAAGTTTTAGCTGCTCGTGCATCTTGAATTAGCAATACATTCTGCACCGAAATAAGAAATGACGTCACATATTTTTTAATGGATATATCACACTGATGGATAAATCTGGAATCCGCAAGAACCTAAACCTGCCCTACTCACCTCTTGCTTGCATTTACTAAGATGTTGCTTGGCATTTTCCAATTCTTCTTTACATTCCGCTAAAGATTCCGTCTTCTCTTCCCTGACAAAGAAAACAAGACGTTTCAATCATCACAAATGTCAATCCAAGCTCTGACCCTGTCATAGGCATAAAAGGCCTTGGATTGGAATCCCGTCGGAACCGGGACCAAACGTGCGAACTGTTAGACGGTACTTTCACGCACGGTATTTGCCACTTTCATGCTACAACAACGGTTGCCCAGTCCCATACTATTTCTACAACAGGTCCCTGTTCACTCCACGCAGGGCCATGTGCGACCGTACAACCTGCTCCAAGTTTTCTTCCGGCCAACTCTACCTCACCTGTTCCTGATAACCAGTACCACTATGAGGAATCTAACCAGCTTCTCCCCTTTCATTATCATTTCAAAACTATTTTGTGCCTATGGTTGCGTCGGGTACTCATTACCCTCAGTAGAAATGGGAACACGAGGGTTACCTACACATCTCTGGCAGGGTACCTGGGGCTGTTCAACTCATCCGATGTTTAATGCCCTGTAGGTCCTCTTACCCGACGGTAGACATGGGGAGCTGCCGGGATCGTTCCTGCAACCATGGATTCACGTAGATAACACGCTAGCAATAGGCCCAATTTATCGTCGGTCTATTTTTCTTCTTTGGGACACTTTCCTAAACCTTCCATCCAATGGAAGGCGCACTAAAGACCTCTTTCTGTCCCTCTTTCTTGGAAGCCAAACCACCTCGACCACGTATCGAACCTGGATGGTTCGATACGTTGGTCCTGGAAGTTGAGCCAGCGAGGCGGCTCAACCCTTACTCCACGAATTGAAATGGTCGAGCAGATCGGCAACATTTCCAGGTGTGGGAACTCGTCCCCTGGCGTTGAGTTCCGTAAGTAATAAAAGCAACTACTAAAACTTTTCCCGTCTACAACAGGGTCGGGGACCCGTCTTGTCCCTCTGAATGGATACAAGGGAGATAACGCGGGCCTGCAGCCGGCTGCAGATCAAAGCTGCAACCCCTATATTTATTTAACGAAAGTCTACTGTTCGTTGGGGCACTTCATGGGGTCTCATCTATCCGCTGCAAGGTAGAACGGGTTCCTTTACGTGCAAATGCCATCGTACACTACACGGGACCTTAGTTTTACTTCTCCGAGGGAAGATGCACTGGGGGCCTTTCTTTCTCGCCCGAAACAAGCCAACCCACCTCTGTCCAGTTTCGGAACTTGAACTTGCGCCACCTAAGCGAGTCCAGAGTTCAATAGCACTAGCAACTACTAACCCTTTTCCCGCCAATGGCAGGGTCGGGTACCCCTCTTGTCCCTCTCAATGGACACACGGATGATCTATTGGACTGTACTTTACCGCAGTGGGCTGCCGACCAAAGCTGCAACTCCCATGCTTATTTAACGTAGGTCTACATTTCGTTGGAACAGTGCCGTCTTAACACATGGGCCCGTTGGGCACTTGCCCGGGGGCCTCACGAACCGATGAAGGGAGTGGCTTATTGCGTTGGACACACCAGTTCTCGTCTGATCACAGAAGTTGAACAACGCAAACCCAGCTAGTGGTAAAATGGGTTGCCGCTTGGAAAAACTGGGTACTGTTAATACCCAAAAATCGTCGCATTCTCGGCATTAGATGTATGCAGTAGACGGGGATCTAATGATCTTGTAGTTGAAGGGCCCTGAAACACCTACAAAACGAACGAAAACCGGGAAGGGGGGGGGGGGGGGCACGCTAATCTGTGTATGCAAAGTGACCATTGACATCGCTTATTCTAGGAAGTGGCTTTCCTAGGGGGCCTAAACGCACTAATTTCCGAGGGACGCATAATGCCGTTAAGACCAGGGCATCGAACCGGAACGAAACCTAAAACCGGTAAAACCGTTATTTTTGCTTGGAACGAAAACCGGAACCGAAACGAAAAAAAAATATCGCTCTTATCGGTTCGACACCTGTGGAAAGAGGGGAGGGAGGTGGGGCTTAAGGTGAATATGAAGAAGACTGAGTACCTAGCCTTGATTTTAGTGCCCAGAAGCAAGGGGGTGAGATTCATTGTGGGGTTGGGTGATACGAGTGGTGCAAGAGTTTCAGTATTTAGGATCCGTTTTCCGGAGAAATGGGGGATAGATTCTGACGTGACCCATAGTATTAATGCAGGATGGCTGAAATGGAGACAGGGTAGTGGGGTCCTGTGCGACATACGGGTGCAAATAAAGTTGAAGGGCGAAGTTCACAGAACTGTCGTTAGGCCCGCTATGCTTTATGGCTCAGATCTTTTAGATGCTTCAGATGCTTTATGGCATAATCTACTGCATTTTAAAATAATGATTAATTCCTATTAATTGCTTTTAAATTAATATTCGGAGTGAAACCGGAACGAAAAAAAAATAACGGTTCGATGCCCTGGTTAAGACGTCACTGCGTTGGGGTATTCCACAGATGCCGGGGGGGGGGGGGGGCACTCATCCACCCGTTGCATAGTAGAACGGGTTCCTTGGAGTACAAATGCTATCGTACACTACACGGGAGCTGGAGTTTACTTCTCATCCAAAGGAAAGCTCACTCGGGGCTTCTCTCTCGGCCGAAAGAAATCAACCCACCTCGATCCTGTATGGAATCTGGAACCACTGGCGCAGTAAATCGAGCACGTGACCTACTACGCCACTGAAGCGGGTCTGGAGTTCAGTAAGCAACGAATTTGAAAAAAAAAATTCAACTACAGTAAAGCCTTTTCTATGGGTACACTCCTCTGAAGGGTACACCCCACATATATTGATTTTTCATCCATAGGCTTTATGTGAGTACTAACCCTCTAAACGGTACACCTCTATAATGGGTACACCCCTCTATTAGAACTTCTAATATCTGTCACCATTTTCAGTAAACCACCTCTGTAATGATTGCATCCCACCTCGATGGCACAGTGTTTAGTGTGCTGGGTAACTGCGTCGGTGGTTCTAAGTTCGATACTGGACCGAGGTGGGTTGGCTTCTTTCAGGCGAGAGAGACGTCCCAAAACCCAACAGAGGTCCTGTGTGGTGTTCGATGGCATTTGCATGTAAAACAACCCTGTCTGCTATGCAACTGGTAGATGAGACAAAATTTCCAGGGGTAGTACTCGTCCCGTTGGCATCGGTGGAATTCCCCAACGAACAGTAATAGCAAAGGGGTTACAGTCTTGGTTAACAACCGGCTGCCAAAGATCACTGTCAAATGTATCATCTTTGAGTTCATTCAGAGGAACAATATAAGTACCCGACCCTGTCATAGGCGGGAAAAGGATTATCAGTTGCTATACCCCTCCCATGGGTTCATTTTGGCTGGGTCCCAAGGGTGTGCCAATTAGAGAGGTTTCAATGCATTACGACGAAATTTACTTACAATTCCTGCCGCAGTCTACGAATTTTGGATTTACAGTCAGCCAGTTCGACGCCATAATGATGCTTCTCTGACCCTGACGAAAATTGCACATTTTGATTATGAGCCACTTTAGATGGTCCACGACAATCCTTTTCCAACAGCATTTCTATTATGTTCTAGAAATAAAAAAAGACAGAACAAGTCAATATTCTATTGAACTGCCAAAAAAATGTCTACGCCCTTCTGATAGCCAACAATAAAAATATCACACAGTTATTCAGGATCGCTTAATACCTTTATGACGTGATTGCGAAGGCCTAGAGCTTAAAACGTCACGTGACAAACTAAAGAGCTTATAAGAGGCTTAGATGGCAAGCTAACTACTTTTTCGGCTTTTTTTAGGGCCCAATTACACATCAAACTCGGTGGCCTATCGGATGGTGTGTACGATATCACCACAGTGCGGAAAATAACTCTTTCTACGAGGAGTTCAGGTAGATCGGCAAACCTGCCAAGGCGTAAAGCTCGCACCCCAGTGTCGGGAGTGCGGCTTATAGCGTAGGACACACCTGCTCTCGTCTGAGCAACCCCAGTTAGTACTGACATGGATGGCCACATGAGAAAACTGGGTACCGCTAATATCCAAAAATCGTCGCATTAGTGCAGTGCCTGTATAGTCTGCATTGGAACAGCCCAGGAGACGGGGCTCTAATCACCTTGTAGTTGAAGGACCCTAAAGTCCCAACAGACCAAACCAAAACAACCCGGTGTCGGTGGTGGAATGGTGCTTCAGCCGGCTGCGAAAAACCAACGTCTACCACGTCACCCTTGTGTCCATTCCGAGCGACAACATGGGTATGTGACCCTGTCACAGGTTTGAAGAGGGTTACGAGTTGCTTTGCATACCAGTTGCATAGTAGAGAAGATTCCTTTACCCCCCACACGGGGCAACGGCTTTACTTTCCACTGCAGATGATCATTCACCAAACCGAGAGCGCCTGTATTGAACTGGACACACCAGTTCTCATCTGATCACTTGTTTGTTTGTTGGTGTTTTAGGGCCCTTCAACTACCAGGTCATTAGAGCCCCGTCCGCAGCACAGTTCTGATGCAGAGACTGCACAGACACTACACCAGTGCGGTGATTTTTGGGTATAAGTGGTACCCAGATTTCCCTAGCCGCCACCCATGTCAGTACTAACTGGGGTTGAGTTGCTTAACTTCACTGATCAGACGAGAACTGGTGTGTCCAACGCCATAATCCGCTCCCATCTGATCCCTGAAGTTAAGCAATGCAACCCCAGCTAGTACATGGGTGACCGCTTGGGAAAACTGGGTACCGCTAGTACCCAAAAAATCACCACACTGGCGTAGTGTCTGTGCAGTCTCTGCAATAGAAGTACACAGTGCACGAGGTTCTAATGACCTTGTAGGTGGAGCCCTAAAACACCAACGAAACAAAAACAACCCAGGTAGTACCGGCATGGGTCACCGCTTGGGAACACCATTTACTGCTAATACCCAAATCGGCGAAACAGCGTAGAGTCTGTGCAGACTCTGCATTAGAACTACGCAGTGGACGGGTTGTTGTTTGTTGGTGTTTTAGGGCCCTTCAATTACAAGGTCATTAGAGCCCCGTCCACTGTGTAGTTGTGATGCAGAGACTGCACAGACACTACACCAGGGGTTCCCAACCTTTTTCTTAGATTCACCCCTTTTA
Organism: Trigoniulus corallinus; assembly: GCA_013389805.1. Classification (NCBI taxonomy): domain Eukaryota; kingdom Metazoa; phylum Arthropoda; class Diplopoda; order Spirobolida; family Trigoniulidae; genus Trigoniulus; species Trigoniulus corallinus. The sequence goes on along the minus strand of JAAFCE010006156.1, from coordinate 4,658,059 downwards.
AAAGTATGGGCTTAGTTCATACATCCCCTTAGACTTTTCTCTATAATTTGCACCTGATATACGGTATGCAAAATCCCGTCTCGGTGGCGCAGTGGGTAGCGTGCTTGGTAACTGTGTCAGCGGTTCGCTGTTCGATACTGGAGCGAGGTGGGTTGGCTTCTTTTTGGGTGTGAGAGGTGCCTCAAGTGCTCTTTCCTTTGTACGAGAAGTAAAACTGAGGTCTCGTGCAGTGTATGATGGTATCTGCACATGTGAGTACCCCAAGAAACCAAAGGCTAACGCTATACAAGTATTGGGTTGCAGCTGTGGCGGCAACTGACTGGGGAAATCGCTGTCTAATATATCACCCTTGTGTCCATTCAGAGGGAGAAGATAGGTACCCATTCCTGCCATAGGTGGGAAATGGATTAGGAGTTGCTTGTTGGTCTTCAAAGATAGTAACGAACAATGCTTCAAATAAATGTTTAGATGTCTACCCCCAATCGGCCCCTTGATCATCATTGACTCCCTTTAAAATTCCATTGACCACCACGGGGTCGATACCGACCCCGTTGGGAAACCCTGCGCTACAGTAAAGGCCCTAAAACACCAACATTATTCGTGCTTAGTTGCAAAATTATCTGAAAAAGGTATGAATCAATCTCAAAATGTTTCTCGCAGAACTGAAATTTTGCATAATGTTATCATGTTTACAAGAGAAAATTCTCACCTATTTTTCGGGAAATCTGACAGGTTCAAGTGACTGGCAAAATGACCTGAAAATTCTGTCTCAGTGACCTAATTTCCCTGAAGATTATTTTTCAAATGACTAGTACCATGACAGGGTCACCACCACTTTATCAAGTTATGATTGATTTTTGAAATATTTTACAATTTATCAATGTGTATAAATGATATTAGAGGGGCGATAGAAAAGGGAGGGCTAAACATGAAGAAGACAGGAAGGACAGGAAAATAACAGTGATGTACCTTCTAGGGGTGAACAGGTGAAAAATGTGCAAGAGGTAAAAAAAAGTACTTAGGATCAACGTTGCAAAGCAACTGGGAGATAGATTCGGATGTGACCCATGGAATCAATAGGGGATGGTGGAAGTGGAGACATGAAAGCAGAGTCCTGTGTGATAGGATTGTCCCAATAAAGTTGAAAGGGAAGTTTGACAGGGCAGTGGTTAGGCCCACTGTGCTATATTATTATTTATTTACACGTACCAGGGTACAACATACAAAAACAAACACAAAAGCAATCTAAAGCAGCGAATCAAGGAGATAACTGAAAAGAGCCTGCTTGAAAATGGCGACCCACGTGGATCAGAGTGTTGGGCAGTGAGGCATTACAGTTAGCCTGGGGGTGGAGGACATCGCGAAAAAATTAAAGGACAATAGGTTAAGGTGGTATGGAGCCGTAATGCGAAGACGGTAGGAGGAAGAGGGTCGTTGGTGTTTTGGGGCTTTTCAACAACAAGGTCATTAGAGCCTCGTCTATTGCGTAGTTCTAAAGCCTAGTTCCGTGGCACGTGACACTGACGCAAATCGCGTTCAAGCAGACGAAATGCCACAGAAGCTGATGACGTAGGAACTCAACTTTTTTGTCACGGTAGCACGAAATCAACAGAAAAGTGGAGTTGAGAGGCAGTCAACTGCATTTCTTGCTTACAACTATCATGTGCATTTTATTGGCTATTACTTTTTGAACAGCATTTGCCATTTAAATTTCATTGGCTGTTGGATTTTTGTGCTGTGGGCGCCACCTCACCGGCATTTTGGGAAACATTTACACTACTGATGATTTCTTGCCTGCCACAGAACTACAACACGCACAATTTCGCCTAGTGCCTGTGATTGACATCATAATTTTGTCGCCTGTTCAGGCACTATTCTCTTTCATGTCGCGTGCCACAGAACTAGGCCTAACGTAGCGACTGCACAGATGCTACACTAATGCAATGACTTTGGGTATGAGCGGGACCCATTTTTCCCATATCAGTACTAGATGAGGTTTCTAGACCCCATGGGTGGCCACTAGTAGAAAGGGTTCTTTTACGTGCAAATGCCATCGTACACCACATGGGACCTCGATTTTCCTGCTCATCTGAAGGAAGGCTTGCTCAGCGTCAAGCTCTCACCGGAAAGAAGCCAACCCCTCTCAGCCCAGTATCGAATCTAGAACCACTGACGGGGTTATCGAGCCCGCTACCCATTCGCCACCAAGGCGGGATAAATAGAAACTTAATCCAAAAAAAGGACTCAACTCACATGCCACAGGCCATCTCTCTCCTTAACTAAATGTTTCACATGTTGCACTAGAAGACGATACATAGCCTCTTGCTGATCTGGTTGAATACCTCGAAGTTCTCCCCATTCCTGATCATTCCAGACACTTTCTGGATTGTCAGTCACCTAAAAATTGTATCAAAAAAAATATATCCAGAAATTGTGACTACAGCACAAACAAGAATCGCCAAAAATAATTGTTACCTGTTGGATACATTCCACAATTGAATGTTGGATGTCGAGATCAAACTTCTTAATGCTTTCAATGATTTCTTCCTTCTTTGAGCACTGCACGGCACAGCCAAGAATAAGCAGAAGAAGTTTCTTCAACTCTTCAACAGCACCATCTGGAATGCAGTTAGAAAACAATTATGGTCAGAGTTAGTTAACAGGTCCTGACCACCCCAATTCACCATCACGGACCCACACTCCCTTTTGTTTTGTTGGTGTTTTAGAGCTCAACTGCAAGGTTTTAGAACCCCATCCACTGCATAGATCAAACGCCAAGACTGCACAGACACTACACTAATGCGACGATTTTTGAGTACTAGCGGTACCCAGTGTTCCTAAGCGGCCATCCATGTTAGTACTAGCTAAGATTGCGTTGCTTAACTTCAACGATCAGATGTCAACTGGTGTGTCCAACGCAATACGCCACTCCCCCCACACTCCCTGCAGTCATTTCAATTGATTTATTGATTTATTAGTGCTTTAGGGCCCTTCAACTACAATGGTCATTAGAGTCCAGCCCCTACATAGACTGCATAGACACTAAGCTGCTACGACGGTTTTTTGGATATATTTTTTTTTGTTCTGTTGGAGTTTAAGGTCCCGTCAACTACAAGGTCATTAGAGACCCGTCCACTGTATAGTTCTAATGCATATACTGCACAGACACTACACTAATGCGACGATTACTGGGTATTAGCACTACCCAGCTTTCCCAAGCAACCACCCATGTCAGTACTAACTGGGCTTGCGTTGCTTAACTTCAGTGATCAGACGAGAACTGGTGTGTCCAACGCAACTCGCCGCTCCCTTTATTTGGATATAGGCAGTACCCAGTGTTCCCAAGCGGCCACCCATGTTAGTACAATCTCGGGCTGCATTGCTTAACTTCAGTGATCACACGAGAAGCGGTGTGTCCAACGAAATTTGGGCATGCGCAGAACCTAAAATGTGAAGAACTGATGTGAGCAACCCCACACACGCTCACTTCTAACTGACGTCAGTCCGAACTGACACACCGATGTGATAAAATTTCCTCACACCGTCAGTTAAAATTTTTGGTGTGAGCAAAAACTTTTTTTGAACACACACCAAACCGATCGTGTGTGTGGGCCTTTAGGTTTTGACTCCTTCCACTGGAACATTTTCTCCAATCTTTCCTTCATTTGGAAACTTGTGCCACAGCTGTGTCCCTCCCCGCAGGAACATTGTTTCAAGCTATGTTCCGCTCCGACGAAACATTCTCTCAAGCGTTGGCTCCCCCACTAGAACAGTTTCTCCAAGTTTTACCCCTCTCATCTCGAATAGTCTCCCATCATTGTCCTCCTTGGAACCTTGCGCCCAAGATTTGCCCCCTTGCCTCAGGAGATTTTCTTACGGCGACCACGGCGGCCTGTCCCGCATTCCAACCTAGTTCGCTTTGGCCGGCCTCCACCCCTTGCTATCTAAAAGACCCGAAATCCCACAAGGGATCTTAACGAGGCCTTACTGAGCGGTTGTATTGGGTTGGATATACCAATTCTCGTCTGATAACTAGAGTTAAGCAATGCAACCCCAGCTAGTATTGACATGGGTGGTAGTTTGGAAATACTGGGTACCACTAATACCCAAAAATCGTCGCATTAGTGCAGTCCCTGCATTAGAACTACGCAGTGGGCGGGGCTCTAGTGACCTTGTAGTTAAAAGGCCCTTAAAAACCAACGAAACAAAGAAAAAGACCAGGTTCTCCTCCCCTGTTCTCTGTAGGGCGGCTGTATTGTTGGACACACCAGTTCTCGCCTGATCACTGAAGTTAAGCAACGCAACCCCAGTTAGTACTCGCTTGCGCGACCGCTTGGGACCACTGGGTACTGTTAATACTGGTTAATACCCAAATCGTTGTTGTTGTTTGTTGGTGTTGTAGGGCCCTTCAACTACAAGGTCATTAGAGCCAAGTTTAACTGTATAGTTCTGATGCAGAGACTGCACAGGCACTACACAATGCAACGATTTCTGGATACTAGCGGTACCCAGTTTTCCCAAGCGGCCACCCATGTCAGTACTGTCAGTCCAACGCCATTTACCGCTGACGAAAATTGGTGTGCCCAACGCCATTTACCGCTGACGAGAATTGGTGTGTCCAACGCCATTTACCGCTCACCCCAAATCGTCGTAACAGCATAGTGTCTGTGCTGGTTCTGCATTGGAACGACGCAGTAGATAGGGCTCTAATGACCGTTGTAGTTGAAGGGCCCTGAAACACCAACGAAAAACCACACACTGTTCTCTATCCTGCTGCTACAGCTGGTTACCTGCCTTTGTTAACCAGAATCACGTACTGCAGGTCACGTGACACTCTTGGATGAATTTCCATTATGAAATGTTGTCGTGTCTGAGATCATTAATTATCGCCGTGCGCTGCCTCTAGTGCTAAACGATGATTTAATGAGATTCAACGAATGTTCGTGAGCAACGTTCTTGAAACATTCAATTACAAAGTTGTTGTTTTTTTATGAAGGTGAACAGCATGAATGGGGAAACACAATGAGGATTGACGTCACCAGATCGAGACCTCATTTAAACATAATCTTTCCATTCTAATGAGATTGACAAGTGTTACGTGAGCTGCATCGTGTTTCATCACGGACTCCAAATTTTAACCGTTTCTAAGTTCTTAAGAGAAGGATACAATCTTATCTCTCCTCCTTTCTCTAGATAAGAAAAGGTGTATTTTCAAAAGTACAGTACTTGGAGAAAACCCACTGTCTCTACAGTGAAACCTCTCTAACTGGCACACCTGTGGAACCTGGCCATAGTGTACCCGTATGAGGTGTATGGGACATTTTAAACTGAAAAAATGCATTGCATAATATTATAATATTTCACAAAATTATTGAAATACCCAAATTTAATTTTAAAAACAAATCAATTAAGGGTCGTTTGTCTACAATCAAGATACCTTCTAATTTGCTGCCTATGGCAGGGTCGGGTACCCATCTTGCTCGTCTGAATAGATGCAACAGTGTCCTTTTGGACTGTGTTTTTCGCAGCCGGTTCCTGCCCAAAGCTGCAACCCCTATGCGTATTTATTGTCGGTCTACTGTTGTTTGGGGTATTTCACCGATGCCAGGGGGGACAAGCTCCTACACATAGTACACTATGTAGAAATGCCAATGAACGCCACATGGGACTATGGGTTTACTTCTAATCCAAAGGAAGGTGCACTCGGGGTATCTCTCTTGCAGAATAGAAGGCAACCCACCTCGGTCCACTATAGAACCAAGAACCACTGCTGCAGTTACCAAGCATGCTGCCCAACGCATCACCAAGGCGGGATGCACCCATTACAGGGGGAGTTTTATGAAAATGGTGTCATGTATTAGGTGTACCAATAGATTGGTGTAGCCTTTACAGAGGCGGTTTTATTGAAAAGTGATTACATGAACGAGGTGTATCAATAGAGGGGTGTACCCATCACAGAGGTATACTGTTAAGAGGGGCAGTAATAGAATAAACCCTATGGGCGACAAATCAATGCCTGAAAATTCTGTACCGATATGAGGGGCGTCCCTTGACTCATCCCAGCTGCCCCTCTCTAAAAGCAACTCCTAACCTTTTTCCCTCCTAGGGCAGGATCTGGTACCCATCTTATCTCTCTGAATGGACACAAGGGCGATATATACACAGCCGGTTGCCGACCAAAGCTGCAACCCTTATCCTTATTAATTGTCGGTCTACTGTTCGTTGGGGCATTCCACCGACGCCAGGGGGCGAGCTCTTGCACCTGGAATTTTGTCCTGATCTACCCATT